>CAWUFW010002591.1:92500-95000 GCA_963921515.1 Calotriton arnoldi | reverse complement strand
ATTGCCATGGATCCTTTGATCTATGATCTTCAGAAAGACGGCAAGGGCTTCACATTCGGCTCTGATGGTCTCATTAAGCAAATAATCGCTCTTGCCTTTGCAGATGACATCGCAGTACTCAGCAACACCTGGGAAGGAATGAGTACAAATCTGAAAATCATTGAACAATTCAGTAAAACAACAGGCTTAAAACTTAATGTGAAAAAAACACATGGATTTTATATAAGTCACCATAAAGATAAGATCCTGGTTAACAACTGCAAACCATGGCAATTTGAAAAACAAAATATTGAAAACATTCATCCAGGAGAAAGCGAGAGATACCTCGGATTGAACTTTGATCCACACACCGGCCATTCAAGCAACAACAAAATTAATGAGGTTCTTGTTGAATGGGCTCAAAAACTCGACAATCTACCTCGTAAGCCCAAACAGAAAATAGAAATATTGTGTCAATATTTGATCCCTAAACTGTCATTTAAACTGGAAATGACAGGAACAGAAGCTAAAACTTTAAACATTCTGGATCAAACAATAAAAAAGTATGTCCAACATTTCCTACACCTACCTGCATACACATGTGATGGTCTCCTATATTCGAAAAGATCCTTTGGGGGCCTCAGTATACCAAAGATATGTACGACAATTGGTCTAAACAAAGTCAATAGTTTATTGTATCTCAGAGAAGCTCCAGATCTGTACATATTTATTTATTTATTTTATTTATTTGAGTTTTATATAGCGCTGGCTAGACCCGGAGGTATCAGAGCGCTTTACATGAGGTTCCACATTGTTACAAAGATACATCAGTTACAAATTACATCTGTTGCAAGCATTAAAGAGCATAGAAGATAAGATGAAAGGAGTGTAGAAGGGTGAGGTAAACGGGTGGGAGGGAGATACGGCGGAGAGACGAAGGAAAGTCTGCCCAAACTCCGGCTGGGTAGGTGGCGGCCGGGGGGGAAGTCCACAGCCCATCTTCTCTATAGCTATCAAGGTAGCTCCACCCAGCATCGGTCAAAAAGCAAGGACTCAACGGTCGGTGGTAAGGTCAGTGAGGGAGGAAGTAGACACAGCGGGGAGACATGGAGAACTATGCCCAATGTCCGGCTGGGTAGGTGACGGTCAAGGGGTGAACCAGGGCCAATCTCCTCTATAGCTGTCTAGCAGCTCCACCGGGCATCAGCCATGTTGCTCAGGTCTCAACAGAAGGGAAGAACAAGAGTAGTCAGACATAGAAGAACAAGACCCCACTAGAGGATAAAGGGAATGGGGGAAGGGAGTAGAAACAGGGGGCAGGGAAGGAGATCAGTTCTGGAATCCCGGCAGTGGACGAAAAAGTATCTCAAGGGGAGGAGAGGCCAGTCTGCTGGGACTCAACTGTCAGGGAAACATCTCCCCCAGATGACGCTGCTGCTGAGATCTCCATGGAAGCGGAGATGACGGTGGTTGGTGTAGACCAGCTCGGCATTGGCGAGGGAACTGGGGTCTGCTATTGTGTCAGCTGGAGAAACGAAGGCAGCGGAGGCCGCCATATTAAGGACAGGCACGTCATGACCGGGGCTATATAGATCCTTGTGTAGGCGTAGATGCGGGAGTTGGTATCAGCCACAATGAAGTCCTGCTCGTGTGAGACCACAGACGGCCCAGACGCCAGGCTGATGGGGAGAAGCGTGGGGTATATGTAGTGGGACTTCATCTTTCTCTGGAGGACCGGGCCGAAATTCATGGAGGTGTTGCAGGAAGGTGAGCAGCGACTCCCCATGCCCTCAACAGAGTAATCCTTGCTGGGAGTAGAGAGAGCTGAGCTGTTTTGTACATGGGGGACCCCTCAGGGTGAACCGCTAAGCCTCCCGTGGCCGCCTGACTGCGGGCGCCATTTTGGGGTCAGGCGTCGATCCCGGGCTCACCGAGAGCACTGCTAAATTACGAGAGCACAATTGGATTACAATCACCAGCGTGGCCCGGGCGACCAGGCAGCCCGAGTTATTATTACTGCCCTCCCTTGCCTCCCTGTTGTTCGTAGCTGGAGCCCTCCTAGGCCGAACCTCTTTCCAGTAAGCGTGCTTGCGGCACGTAGGGTGTAGGGCGTGCATATGTGCATTCTCTGCAATAGCGTGTCCAGACAAATCAGAACGTCCTGACCAATATGCACTCATTTTTAGGTCGAGCCTGAGTCAGTGTGCATGCGCTGCTCTGCGAGACTGCTGTAGTGGAGTATGGAGCATAACTCATTCATTCATGTATGCAGGAGAAGTAATCAATGAAAAAATTGATAGCATCATCAAAACACACAAACTCAACATTTTAGACAGTAGATTTCTGAGTTATGAATTTAATTTGGTAGCAACATATGATTGGAGGAAAGAGGAATTTGAGAAATGGGCAAATCTCCCTGTCCAAGGTGATGGTATAAAATACTTAGCAAGTAATCCAACCTCAAATTTCTGGATCAGCAAACATAATAAAATGAAAGAAAATCAATACATAGCTGCGCTGA
>CAWUFW010002591.1:0-90000 GCA_963921515.1 Calotriton arnoldi | reverse complement strand
CGGGGGCCACCATCCCTTGCGGGTCAGTAGGGTGACCAGATGGCCTGGGCCGGCCGGGGCCCCCCTTCCCACTGCTCACACGCAAGTCGAGCAGGGAGGCGAGCAGCCCCGGGGAAGGAGCCTCCTGAGCAGGGGCCTCGGAGCGCCTGGCCACCCTTGCCGTCGTCGGACTGTAAGGGTGACTGGGTCCGGCTGTCTCAGGCCATCTGGGTGCTGGGTCGTCCCGGGCCATCTGGTCACCTGGCTGCGCGACCAGATGGCCCAGCAGGCAGTGCGACCAGATGGCCCTGCAGGCTGGGCGACCAGATGGCCCTGCGGGGCGGATGACCAGATGGCCCTGCGGGGCGGGTGACCAGATGGCCCTGCGGGCCAGGTGACCAAATGGCCCTGCAGGCTGGGTGACCAGATGGCCGGTCTGCCAGCCGGCCGGGCTAACTCCAACTTTTGTCCTTCCCCAGGGTTCTGTAAGCCCCCACTACGTGGGGGCTTAATAGTCGAGGAAAATGGGCTCCCCAGGCAGGCCGGCGGGGAGAGGACGTGGCCTGGGCTTAACCCTCCTTGGTTCCTGCCCCCGGGCTCCGGGAAGGTTGAAGGCACACCCGCCCGAGTCAGCACCCTGAAGCCCAAGAGTCTGGGTGTGGGGGGTGACAGTCAGTAGCCAGGGCAGGGCGGCTGCAGAGCGGAGAGGACTGCCTAGCTCCCCGCTGTCTTCGGGGCGAGGAGCAGCAGGAGGCCAGCCCTGCGTGAAAGGGGGGCCGAGCTGGAGCTGGAGCCCCTGGAGAGCTTGGAGAAGTCCTGAGCAGGGGATGCCTGGGCCCGGTCTGGGATGGCAGCGACTTGCGGATGTCCCGCGCCACCCAGGGGGCTCCATCGGGGCCCGGGGAGGCTCTCCCCAGCCTGGCTAGGGTTCGGAAGCTGAGACCGGACCCGGGGCTTGAGCTCCGGCCGGCGGGCCCCGGGGTGCGGGAGCCCCCCTTCCTGCAAGCCAGCCGAGGGTCCAGGCGCTGGGGACGGGGGTCCATCGGGGCACGGGGAGGCTCTCCCTGGCCTGGCTAGGGTTCAGAAGCTGGGACCGGGTCCAGGGCTTGAGCTCCGTCCGGCGGGCCCCGGGGTGCGGGAGCCCCTGTCATGCAAGCCAGCTGAGGGTTCGGGCGCTGGGGACGGGGGTCCCATCGGGGCCCGAGGAGGCTCTCCCCAGCCTGGCTAGGGTTCAGAAGCTGGGACCGGACCCGGGGCTTGAGCTCCGACCGGCGGGCCACGGGATGCGGGAGCCCCCCTCCCTGCAAGCCAGCCGAGGGTCCGGGCGCTGGGGACGGGGGCCATCGGGGCCCAGGGAGGCTCTCCCCGGCCTGGCTAGGGTTCAGAAGCTGGGACCGGGTCCGGGGCTGGAGCTCCGTCCGGCGGGCCCCGGGGTGCGGGAGCCCCTGTCATGCAAGCCAGCCGAGGGTCCGGGCGCTGGGGACGGGGGTCCTATCGGGGCCCGGGGAGGCTCTCCCCAGCCTGGCTAGGGTTTGGAAGCTGGGGCCGGGCCTGGGACTTGAGGTCTGTCCAGCGGGCCCCGGGGTGCGGGAGTCCCCCATCCTGCAAGCCAGCCTAGGGTCTGGGCGCTCGGGGACGGGGGTCCATCGGGGCCCGGGGAGGCTCTCCCTGGCCTGGCTAGGGTTCGGAAGCTGGGACCGGGCCCGGGGCTTGAGCTCCATCCAGCAGGCCCCGGGGTGCGGGAGCCCCCCGTCCTGCAAGCCAGCCGAGAGTCCGGGCGCTGGGGACGGGGGTCCATCGGGGCCCGGGGATGCTCTCCCTGGCCTGGCTAGGGTTCGGAAGCTGGGACCGGGCCCGGGGCTTGAGTTCCATCCGGCGGGCCCAAGGGTGCGCGTGCCCCCCATCCTGCAAGCCAGCTGAGGGGCAGGGCGCTGGGGTCGGGGGTCCATCAGGGCCCGGGGAGGCTCTCCTCGGCCTGGCTAGGGTTCGGAAGCTGGGACCGGGGCTTGAGCTCCGTCTGGTGGGCCCCGGGGTGCAGGAGTCCCCCGTCCTGCGAGCCAGCCGAGGGTCCGGGCGCTGGGGGCTGGGGTCCATCGGGGCCCGGGGAGGCTCTCCCCGGCCGGGCTGGGGTTCGGAAGCTGGGACCGGGCCCAGGGCTTGAGCTCCGTCCGGCGGGCCCCGGGGTGCGGGAGCCCCCATCCTGCAAGCCAGCCGAGGGTCCGGGCGCTGGGGATGGGGGTCCATCGGGGCACGGGAAGGCTCTCCCCGGCCTGGCTAGGGTTCGGAAGCTGGGACCGGGCCCGGGGCTTGAGCTCCGTCCGGTGGGCCCCCAGGTGCGGGAGCCCCCTGGTCCTGCAAGCCATCCGAGGGTCCGGGTGCTGGGGACGGGGGTCCGTTGGGGCCAGGGCAGGCTCACCCAACCTGGCTGGGTTCAGAAGCAGGGACCGGGCCAGGGGGCGGGGGTGGCTGGCTAACTCCTCTCCGCTGGCGGAGCGGAGTTCTCTGCCCACCCCTAGATGTGGTGCCATTTTGGTTTGTATTTGGACCGCTTTTGATACGAGGTGTTTGTGAACACTTCGCCAGGCAACATAATGGATTTGGCCAACTTTTGAAAATGCCTGGATTTAGTAGGTTCTTGGTTTCTTGTTGTCGTTGTTGCTCTGCAGATGCTCGATTGGAAGAAAGTCAGCCGGCGCCTCCAGAAGGCACTCCAAACGTTGATATGTATGTGAAGCATGGCCTTGGCCCTATTATGTTTAGTACGCTATGGCACAAATATACGAGGGACAATGCCGAGTGCAGTGGCCATTGACAGGCACTTTTGATGAACAAAAAATTGTTTTTTTACAGAAGAAGTTGTTTGCGAAAAGAAGCAGAGAATGTTTGATTCTCTTCGAACGTAGCAAAAAGAGGCTAAGCAGAGGCGAATGAAAGCAGAGAAAGAGGCCCGGAAGGGGAGAATGCAAACATTGACTCAGAAGGCTGTAGCACATGATAGAGAGAAGCAAGAGATAGAAATTGAACGTGAAGATAGGAGGTTTCGATTGAATATTGATAAATCTTATGTGGCCCAAGAAGAAAATGATACGTTTGTGGAACAATTGTAAGATACTCGACCCCACCCCCATATGCCCCGAAGAGGATATATCCTGCTCTTCCCTCACAGGCTCAGCTGCCCGGTTCTTCTGTCTCTGCTGTTTCTGCTTCTGTAACTGTTGATCGGACTGCCTTGGCCACGGCACCTCCTGTCCTTCCTTTGTCCTCGCCGTCTGTGGCAACTATGACTGTTAGTACTCCTGCAACACCTATTGCTTCGGCGTCCCTTTCGCCAGCTCTTACACCTGCGACACAGCCGGCAGCGACGTTGGTGCCTACTACCTCTGTTATTACTCCCACTGTGTTCTTCCATTCCCAGACATTTCAGAGTAGTGGGACACCAGTACGTGGATTTGAGGATAGAGACTGGACGAAATTTAAGGAACGTAATGAGCGGATGTTAGTCCGATCTGATATGGGAGATGCAGAGAAAAAGGTAGTGGCTAATCAGGCAGCACAGTGGGTCCGAAACCCCATTTATGGCGTGGAAGATGTGTGGAGTGTGATGAAAGATTATGAGCCTTTTGTACAACAGCATGCCCTTAAGCATATGTCGGCTACTTTGATCGGTCTTTGGGAGCAGTGCTTCAATGATGCAGCACCGCAGATTCTATATTATATTAAGGATCATGTATATGCTACTGATATGGCGCCTGGTCCCGATGTGGGAGGTTCATCCTATCTATCATCCCGAAATACCAGAGCTAAGGGATCAGCATAATGTTGTTACTAGACCAGGGGCAGCGGCCCGTTTCCAAGAACAATCGGTTTATACTCCGTGGAAAAGGAGTGAAGTCTTGTCTCTTAAGACTCAGTTACCTGATCCTAGAAAGAATCCAACTGCTTATTATAAAGAGTTGACTGAAGCTGCCTCTTCTACAGTGATGACACTTGCTGATATTGAAATGTTCTTTGGTTATTCGTTCCGGTTGATATTTGGAGACAGGTACACACACAGGATCATGCTGCGGAGTTGGGTGGTACCTGGGATCAAATTAAAGTATGGGATCAGGAACGGAAGCCAGGTGATAAGCCTAGACCAGAGATACTTGCTTTGCCCGGCCGTATCCTTACGTATATGCATTCTCTTATCCCTCCGAAAAAAGTTGATTGGGACAAGTTATCGGCTTGCCGTCAAAAGAAGGATGAGAGTGTGTCTGATTTTTTCACTCGGTTTCAAGGTGTGTTTCTAGACTATGGTGGACAGGATCTGTCGATCAAAGGTGGCGTTCGATTGTTTGTTACTAGATTTGTCTCCAATTTGCTTCCTGAGATTGCGACCCGATTACAGGCTTCCGAGAGCACCTGGTCCACCTCTTCCCCTTCTGTTATTTTGAATATGGCACAGTATTATGAGCACAGGGAAAATGAGGATAAGGAGAGGATGGAGAAGAAGCACAAGGATTTGAAGATGAAGGTGTTGTTGCAGCAGGCTTCTAGGGGGATGGTAGTGGTGGTGGTTCGGACCGACAGCTTCATGCACTAGCAGGCCTACAAATATCATGCCTTTAGGGCTGAATCAATGTGCGTATTGTAAAGAGGAGGGACACTGGTGTAGCGAGTGTCCTGTGCTTTTGAGGAAGGTGGCGGTCCAGAGAGGACGAGGGTCTCGCGGGCGGGGTTGTGGAGCTGGTGGTCAGGACAGGGCTCAGAATGCTGTGGCCTCGCAGGGTCGCTCTGATCAAAATTACTTTGATGACCCTCGGGGAGGACAGTATTATCGTGATGATTATGACACGGATGAGGTGACAGGGATGTCTTACAGCTAGGACAGCCAGGGACAGAGTGAGGGACCAGTTCCGATATCTGTAGATCAACGCGGTCTGTACGTTAGTGCGGATGTGCATGGTTCAGCTAAGGAGTGGATACAGGTGCAACAAACAGTTCTATTTCTCGTTCCTTGGTCCCCGGTGCGGCTCTGTCTGACCATAATAATTTGATGGGTTTGGACTTGTTGAAGAAATTGCATGCTACGATCTATTGCTCCCCGGCAGGTGTCTACATGACAATGGGTCCGGATGTAGTGCCTGTCCAAAGATGCACCTTTTCCTGCGGAGTTTAAAGATGTACCGCCCACTCTTTGGGCGACAGGTGACACAGATGTGGAACTGTTATCAGATACCGCCAGTTTCGATCCGAGTTAAAGACAATGCTATTTTACCTCGCATCCCTCAGTATAAAATATCGCAGGCAGGTGAGTGAGCTTTATTACACATTTTACAGGACTTGATTGAGAAAGGAGTGGTTGAGGAGACGACTGCTAATGTTTGTAATAGCCCTATTCTTCCCATTCTCAAACGGACACCTTCGGGTTCCTCTGATGATCATGCAGATGTTTATCGCTTTGTGATTGACTTGCGGGAAGTTAATAAAATAGTGATTCCCCAGTTTCCAGTGGTCCCAGACATTACGACTCTTTTGACAATGATTCCTTCTTCTGCTACATTCGTTTCTGTCATTGATTTGAAAAATGCGTTCTTCAGTATTCCAATTCATCCTGACAGCAGGTATCTGTTTGGGTTCACCCTATCTGGTAGAAGCTTTAGATTCTGTCGTGCTCCTCAAGGCTATACAGAGAGTCTGAGTATCTATAGTCAGGCATTGAAAGGTCAGCTGGACTTCTTGTTGCTCCCTACAGGTAATGTATTGCTTCAGTATGTCGATGACTTGCTCATCACCTCGGATACAGAACAAGGTTGCAGAGACAGTACAGTAAAATTGTTGTTACATTGAGCTCAACATGGCCATAAAGTATCTCTTTCCAAATTTCAGTATTGTCGACAGGAGGTCACCTATTTAGGTCACGTACTGTCGAAGGAGGGTAGGAGATTGACCCCTGAGCGCATCAATACCATTGTTAAAATGCCCATTCCGCAAACTCAGAAAGATGTGCACGCTTTCATAGGTATCACTTCCTATTGCAGGCAGTGGATACCTAGCTATTCACAGTTAATAAAGCCCCTGCTTGCCCTAACACTAAAAGATGTGCATGAACCCCTGCCCTGGACGCCTGAATGTCAGCAGTCTTTTGAGCAATTGAAAACTGCGCTTTGTTCGGCTCCAGTACTCGGCACCCCGGACTATGCTAAGCAGTTTGTGTTGTACGTCCATGAGATGGCTGGTTGCGTGCTTTCTGTTTTAACACAAAAATTTGGAGATAAGCAATGGCAGTGTGCTTATTTCTCTGCTGTGCTTGACCCCCTTAAATTATCAGATGGCACCACAACTACAGCATACGCTATTACTACGCTGCGTACGGTAGTTGAGACATCACAAGTTCCCTATCAGTCGGCCCAAGCTGCAGAGCTCGTTTCCCTAATACGAGCCTGCGAATTGAGTGAGGGACTGGTTGTAAATAATAATACTGACAGCCAGTACGCCTTTGGAGTCGCCCATAATTTCGGGCGGCTCTGGGCAGAGAGATGGTTCCTTACTTCCCATGGAACAAAGATTCAGCATGGTGATCTTATATATAGGCTTCTGTCCGCTTTGACACTCCCTAAAAGATTGGCAATAGTAAAGTGTAGCGCCCATAAGAAAGTCACTGGCGATGTGGGTAAAGGGAATGCTTTTGCAGATCAGACAGTTAAGGAAACAGCCCGGACTAGGATGAAAAGAATGTTCGTAGCAGGTCCCGCTAGTTGGGTGCCCGAGGTCACTATGTTTGAGGATACACTTGAGAATGTTAAGGAGATCCAAAGTGAGGCCACGGTGGAGGAATTAGCAGTGTGGCAAGAAAGTACAGCACAATTGAATGACGAGGGATGTTAGATTGACAAGTCAGGGAAGCAGAGATGGATGTTGCCAGATGCATATGTTCTTCCTGTAGTGACGATGGCCCTTGGCCCAGCCCATATCAGTGCTAAGGGTATTTGCAAGTTGTTAGACCCTGTATGGCAGAATGACAACATCTCAAAAACTGCTGCACATTTAGTGAAGTACTGCATGGTGTGCATCATGCACAACCCTGGGAAAGGTACCCCTACACCACCAGGTAATTTTGCACCACCCACTTTCCCTTTTGAGGTCCTTCAACTAGTTATATTGAATTGGACAGGGTCAATAACTTGAAGTACTTTTTAGTGGTTGTCTGTGCATTCAGTAAATGGGTTGAGGCTTACCCCACTAAAGACAATACAGCCATTGCGACTGCAAAGGTACTCCTCAAGGAGTTCTTTCCTTGTTTCGGCTTGCCCCGTTTGATCTGGAGTGATAACGGAAGTCATTTCAATGCCAAGGTTATCCAGTTAGTTTGTGATGGTTTGCACATAAAACAGAAATTTCATGCTGCAAACCACCCGCAGTCAGCAGGTTTGGTTGAGAAGTACAATGGTACTCTCAAACTGAAGTTGGCAAAGATTCAGGAGACAACAGGGTTACAGTGGCCAGATGCTTTACCATGAGCTCTTTTGTCAACAAGAACAACAGCACATTCAAGAACAGGATTGGACGCCCGGCAAATGTCTGGGCGTCCCGCGCCCTCGTAGATTCTCTGATATTGAGTATCCATTGTTGACAGACTACCTGTGCCAGTTAACTGAATATTTGCGTTCTATTCACCAACAGGTCCGGGAGGCTCTGCCTGATATACCAGAGGGACCCGGACACAACATTCAGCCTGGTGATTGGATTCTGGTGCATAATTTTCAGCGGAAGAAGAGTTTGGAGCCACGCTGGAAGGGACCTGAACAGGTCCTTCTAGCCACCAGAACTGCAGTCAAGGTAGCTGGCCGAAAGAATTGGATCCATGGTACTCATTGCAAATGAGTGCCTCTACCTTTGCCCTATGACCAATGGGTCGCTGATGGAGTTAGGGACACTGAGTGCGAGACGGTGCCTCAGTTCATCCCTTTTAGCGACGCAAAGCTAACGTGGACCCAAACGGATGCAGAGAATGATGACGCACTAAATGCAGCGGTCCCTCCAGAAATCCGAGCCATTAAAGAGCCGCTGTTTGTTGACCCCTCTGTGCCTGGAGTCACCAGGTACAATTTGCGTCCTTGGCTGAGGAATGGGGCACCAAAAGAGAAGTCAGATTAGTCAGGGATGGACTGTGTAAGTTAGGGTGTACTTTGCTATAGTACCAACGGTGTTAGTTCAGGGTGCCGTGAGATTGGTGCACTGTTCTGACATTGGACAGGATAAACAGAAGGGAGTACATTATCCTGTGCGATGTGGGATTTATCGAGAGCTTAGGACTGAGCAAGCTCCACCACCGGTGCTCAAGAGCGCCAACGTTGATGAACAATAAGAGCCTGTACCAGTGAGGCTCTGACGGACACTGGGACACTTATCTTTGCTATCAGTTTTATTGCATTCCTTTTTCTTGTTCCATAATGCATCCGTGTGGTCGACCTATTGAGGAGGAGGAACAGCCATTTGCAGCACAGCGTTTAGCACGGGGTTGGTAAACAAAGAGTAAAATAATTTACATATTAATTGTTGTGATTACGCTTATAACAACACTTGGAATAATCTGGCTTCTAGAGGAGAAATACCCTGTACATTCCTTGGTTGGTACAATGCCCACTCCCCCGAGCACGTTTTTGTCACTTTGGCTCCACACAAAGCAGCACATAGATTGTCCTACACCAATAATGTATTTATACAAATGTTGCATCAAGCTCATAATGTGTCCAATACAACTAATTGTTGGGTTTGTGGATTGCTCCCCTCAGTTACTCATAAGAGCGACAATTTGTTATCCATGCCATTGTCATATATTGGTAGCTGTGAAGGTTAGTTTTAATTGTTCGTTATGGTGCACTACCATTTCCAACTCTCTACTCTGGTTATGACACCTGCTGATTCTCGTACTGTGGTAGAGTATATACATTTTCATCACGGGTTTACTCCCGTAGGACAGTCAGGACAAGGGACCTTCGGTACATTGTCCCCAAAATCCTGTATGAGCACATATGAAGAAGTGAAGAACAAAACATGGCTTCGAATGGAAATGGCTGATTTCCAAAGGTTCAACACCTCTGAGTATTTTCAATCTTTCCAAGCTCGTAATATTACTAAGGACAAACCGATGCCGGTGTCCGTGGTCAACACAACAGCTAGTTTCTGTGTCCAGGGGACTGGGGAGGTAAAGGTGGGGGAGAGTAAATGCAATTTTGCCTACAGACTGAGTACGATTAATAGTCCGCCTTTGATCCCACACCGTAATGTCTATTTTGTCTGTGGATCCCAAGCTCATGTCTGGCTTCCGAGAGTATGGTCAGGCAGATGTTACCTCTCTTTCCTCCTTCCCTCTGTGTATGTTGCCCTGTCCAATTATCATAAAGATCATCAGCTGCAGCGTAGGAGTACATACTTGCCCCGAGTCAGAAGGGTTGTTGACACAAAGGATAAAGATCAGACAGATACCACCGCACAACAGTTTTCAGGATGCCATAAAGGTTCTCCTACCTTTTTCGGGGGCCATGGCTAATAGTCTGCAACTCCGTCGGGTAACAAGGGTTGTGGAAGGGGTTATTAATACAACTGCTGGGATAATGACAATATAACTGCTGAGCTCCAGGCCACGAGATTAGTCACTTTGCAGAACAGGATGGTGTTAGACGTCATCCTTGCAGATCGGGGAGGGGCCTGTCGCGTCATTGGCAGCAGCTGTTGCGTTTACATACCTGATCACGCTCCCACTGTGTATGCAGTTATACAAAAATTGCATAGACTTTCGTATGACATACACCAGGAGACAGGTACCTGGACCCTATCGGGGTGGTTCTGGAATATGCTAACAACATGGGGTTGGAAGATTCTCATCTTCCTGATTGTGGTTCCTAGTATTATTTTTACATGTTGCCTCTGTATACACTGTCTCCCGACTTGTTGCACCTATTGTGTAAATGTTCTCACCCCTAAACAGAAAATATCAGTTCATGATACTAGTGCTGTGATCATGTTGCAGAAGGACATTGAGGACAAGATGCAGATCGATGAGGGTGTCTTTGAAGACTGATTATGTAAACACCAGCTTATAGTGATGTTTCTTATCCTTGCAACATGTTATACATTTCTTGACAGTAACATAAAATAGTTAACTTCTGCTAAAAGGAGGGTCTGTTAGAATAAAAATGTCTTAGCTGTGTTGTTTATGTATTGTTCTGCATAAGTTAGCATTCGCAGCACCATTTTATGTTTGGCCGCCATTTTGATCAGTGAGCGAAACTAATCTCTTTCTCTCTCTCTGCCCCTGCGAGAAGCAGCTTTGGTAATTTTCCTTTTCTCCAAGGTTGGGCCTTGCTGTACTAATGAATACACTGTTCTTATTAGCGCATACCTTTCCCACTAGTTCGAGGCCTGCTCCCACTAGTCCAGCGATGGGCGCAGGCAGAACGACCTTGGCATAGAGATAGTTTGTGCCCGGTCCCAAGATCAAAACTTATCCTTCTGTACCTCCTTTGTGTAGCTGCCTCCATCTGGAAATTTCCAGTCTGGGCATGCCTTCATTGGTTCTGAATCGTACATAATGTATCACCATGTTTTGGGGGCGCTAGAGGGTGCAAAGCGAGATGGCTGCGTGGTAACGCAGCTCCGCTGGACGGAGCAAATAACATAAAAATCCTTCTGTTCCCGCACTAGAACCCTCAAAAAAACAACGGAGCTGTGCTGCTGACCGCCCCTGGCTGTTGTGGGGAGGCAGGACCTACACGAAGCTGCCCTGATTCACCATGAATACCAGGGCCCACACTCGCGGACCGGCGCTCACAAGATGGCGGCGCCGATCGGCTAGAGCTCTGACGCGGTGGCTGCGAGCGCTGGTTGGGACCCGTGCCGGAGCTTGCGGTCAAACCCCAACAGCGGTACTGCCAGCACACCAGCGCTTAGGCGGAAATAACGAATGGAGGCCCGATCCATATACCCCTGGTGAGTGAGCCTGCTTCCGGCGAGACGGGCGCGCCCCTGCGCTGGAAAGGACCCGCGAAAAGAAAAACGCTGTGCAGTGCTGCGGCAGACGAACTCTCCGATGAGCGCACCCATCAACACATGTGCATCCCTGAAAACATCGCGCTGTGGGGCAAAATAGGCACTGCTCGCCCAGGTGCGGTGCAGACGACTTGGGGACGTGTGTTGCTGCTGAGGCTCAGGCGTGGGCCCACCAGACGCCCGAGTTACAACTGAGGCCTGCGCTGGAGACGACGCTCACCTCCGGACGGAATGATCCATGCAAGTATTCTGACACCTCACACGCTATCAACATACAGCAGTTTGGACATGCAGGCACAGCGAGGAACACGGGGCAGTGCTGACGGTGGCCCAGTGAACTTGACCAGTGGCTAAGGGGCCTGATCTAACGTCCCCGTCTGTAAAACCACGCAAGGTGTGCGTAACTGGTATGCGCGGTGGCGACAGCCTCGTAGAGTGCAGACGACCCAGACACTTACGCGCTATGTGGGCCTGGAGGTGGGAACCCAGGCCGGAGTCGGGTGAGCCTACCACAGGGGCCGCACCTGCCTGGCTGCCCTCATCTGCATTGCACTAGCGCCTGGCATTGCCTGCATTGATTGAGCAACTTGCTGGGGCCACGCTACCACGTGATATAAATCAGGGTGGTTTCACAAATCGAAATTGTAATTGGGAGCAGCGGAGGGCCTACTAACTGAGCATCACCGGGGTTCTACATCAGTGACGCTATAGTGATTGTGCTCCTGTTGACTGGTGCGGTGTGCCGATGCGGAGACTACTGTGCCGAGTGCGGGGGTCGCTCTTATACCCTGCTCCCCAGATAGTTGCTGTACACTCTACTGGGGCATGAGACTACAGGAGAAACAATGGGGAAAACCGAGCTGAACCAACCCCGTCTGACATTCGAGCCTCGCAAGTCCAGTAAATCTAGGCAACAAGCTGCCTCGGACTCGGAGGTCGACGCTGCCATCGAAAAGACACTTCTGGCCGTACTAAACAGTCTGCAGTCTATCGATGGCAAGATAGATAACCTGAACCTCAGAATGGACCACATGTCCGCTAAATTGGACAAACATGCGCTGCAACTGGGAGAAGCACAAACCTGCATATCTGAAGCCGAAGATGGACTGCAGCAAACAACAGAAAAAACCCTCGCCATGGAAAAGGTGCTGGCCATGATACAGGCAAAGAACGAAGATTTAGAGGCAAGATCCAGACGTAACAACATACGCATAGCGGGACTGCCCGAATCCACCAATACTGGTCGTCTAGAACCCTACATTGAAACTCTGTTACAGTCGATATTTGGGGCTGAGAGTCTATCAAGGATGCTGATAGTAGAACGAACGCATAGGTCACTAGCTGCCCGACCACCGCCGGGGGCTCCTCCGCGCCCCATAATAGCGCGCCTGCTGAATTATAGAGACCGAGACACAATTTTACGTCTGGCAAGAGAGAAGGGCAGTATAATCCACGAAGGAAACCAGCCTGGCCTTTTACCCGGATTTTACAGCAGCGGTGCAGGCGGCGAGGAAGGAATACCAACCAACCAAGAAAATCCTGATCGCGGAGAAGATCCCTTACGCAATGTTATACCCAGCGCGGTTGCGCATAGACATTGACGGAAGGTCGAAGATTTTCAACACCCCAAAATCGCCATTGGATTATGCGAAGACTATCAAACGGAAACATCGAGAAGCCTCCAATCAGCCAGACGACGATGGCGCCGGCTCATCGCAACAAGGCTCGGAATGACCACCGAATCCAATCTGCCTGGGACTCGTAGCTCAACATTAAAATGTACCAATTGTTGCTTGCTGGTGAACTGAGCACCGGTGGTGTGAACTGGTCCCAGACGGCGGACACCTCTTGTATTGATGACTTGGGCATGAGCCATGCAGATAAGATTTTATTATTATCTAGGGGTTTGGCCTAGCATGTCAGATAGTTAATGCTGGTGGTAATAGGGCGGGAACTTGGCCCATATAGTTCTCCGTCCACCTCCCGCACACCATGGGAGGGGAACTGTGCCTCTGCGCTCCTCGAAGGGTGATCCCCACCATTGTTGGTTCAATATGTTTTGCCTTTGGGTAATCTGGGGGGGATACGGGATGGCTTTAGCAGGTTGGGGTTGCTGAAGTGGGTGGGGGGATTGGGGTTTGGCAAATTGGGATTGTTGCATCGGGTGGCGGTAGGGGATTCAAACAATGTTGTTGGGTGGTGGGTGGGAGGCAGGAGTCTTTTTGTTGTTGATTGGAATTGTTTCGCTGTGATTGCAGTGATAGCTTGGACACGACTTGCATGCGCTGTAATGACTATGTGCACCCTGGCTTATAACATGCTGCTACATAATCAGGAGCACTCTGGATATGGGTGATAGATGCACATGTTTGACATGGAACGTTCGTGGGCTCAACTCCCCTCAAAAGATCAGACGAATATTTGCCTATCTGGATAGACATGGAATTCAAATTGCTCTCCTACAGGAGACGCACCTGACCAATAAAGCGGAGGCTGGGATTGCACGCAAGTGGGCTGGGTACAAACTCGCTTCATCTTACTCGTCATACGCTAGAGGGGTTCTGATTCTGGTTAAGAAAGGTACACCTTTCACACCTCTCAAAACATACATTGACGACAAGGGGCGTTGTGCCATGGTGCATGGCAAACTGGGTATGTCACTGATTACCATTGTTAATGTGTACGGCCCTGTAGTGGATGAACCACAAGTTTTCCATCGCATGATCAATGAATTGCGCGTCTGGCCGGAAGCGGCCATTTTGTGGGGGAGCGATCTCAACACACACTTGGACCCCACTAAAGATAAATATAGTCCCCATATATCTCGCACATTAAAGGTGGCCCAATGTATCAGGAATGCCATGATGGAACTTGGGTTGGTGGATGCTTGGCGCATTCGTAACGCCAAGACACACGGGGGTACACATGCCACGCCTGCGCATAACAGCTGGTCCCGTCTGGACTACTGGCTACTGAGTGAGGGGGCCAATGAATGGGTTACGGAAGTTGGGCCTTTACCTTGTACACTATCAGATCATAACCCAGTGCGACTAGTCCTCACTATTCCCACCAATCCACGCCGTCCATTCACCTGGCGTTTCTCTGCGGAGGCCCTACTAGACCCTATCTATGATGATACTGTTCGGAAAGCGATAGTGCAGTACTTTGAACTGAATGTAGGCACGGTAGATAGTGCGTCTACCCTGTGGGAAGCTTTTAAAGTGACTGTGAGAGGGGTCTGCATTAGCACCACAGCTGGCATATTACGCGATATAAGAGGTCAACTGCACAAACTAGAGACTGCACTGGGAGAGCTGGAAAAAGAGTACACGTCCCAACCTTGCACCTCCACGCTAGCCTTCATACATGAGCAACTCCTAGAATACGACTCACTAGCACAACAAGAGCTGAACTATATCACACGTAGACACATCGCCAGGACATACGGGGAGGGGGGCAGTGCTGGTAGACAATTAGCATTCAAACTTAAGTTTTGGGCTGAACACCATCACATCACAAAAATAGTGGATACTCAGGGATATAGTAGACCAATTTAGGGAATGCTACGCATTTATTTATACCTCGCGGGGGAGTCTGAATGACGATGCCTTAGATGACTATCTCTCTGATATAGCTTGTGCGTGGCTGGGAGATGGTCAGCGCGAATATCTAAGCCAACCCATTGACGAGGCAGATGTGAGGACCGCAATTCTCTCCTTACCGAACAAAAAAGCCCCAGGGCCGGACGGCCTCACAGCGGAATTTTACAAAGCATATGTCGATCTGTTGACACCCTACCTGCTCGAGATGTATGCTGAGGCGCATGAGACCGGTAGATTGCCACCCTCCCTTCGGCAAGCCCTGATTATAGCACTACTCAAAAAAGATAAACCTCCGTCCCAGTGTGATTCGTATCGCCCTCTCTCATTGATTACCTGGATGCGAAAATCCTTGCTAAAATTCTGGCTACCAATCTCCAACCATTAATGCCACGATTGATATTACCGGATTAGTCTGGCTTTATACCTGAAAGATCCACGTCCCACAACTTAAGAACTATTTTCGCTATGTTTCATGTGCTGAACCCTGATCTCCCCGCGGCTGCAGTCCTGCTTGACGCAGCTAAAGCATTCGACTCGATTGAATGGCCATATGTTTCACATCTTAACTCGTATGGGATTTCCGCGCGTCTTTTTGGGGTGGGCACGACTGCTATATTCGGACCCGTCGGCGATGGTGCGCGTTGGAGGTCTCACCTCCAAGCCTTTTCGGATTGAGAGAGGCACCCGTCAGGGTTGTCCCCTGTCACCACTATTATTCACTCTTATGCTTGAACCCTTGGCATGTGTGATCAGACAGCGACACAGAGAGTCAGCGTTAAATTTTAGTCACCGTCCAGTTGGCATATCTCTATATGCCGATGACATGGTACTGTTTATTCGCGAACCACAGCAATACCTCGCCCCTGTTTTGCGGGAATACATTCGCTCCGGCTTGTTCTCCGGCCTCACAATCAATTGGGACAAATCAGTAGTAATACCTTTAACGACAATAACCACTCCTCCGACTATGGAATATCCATTGATATGGTCCACAGAACCGGTTAAATACTTGGGTGTGTGGGTACATCGAGACCCTGAAGTGGTCATAAGGGAGAATTACAGAAAAGCATGCGTAGATTTGGAGCACCAAGTAGACAGATGGTCGACCCTACCACTGTCCCTAGCGGACCGTATTGCTCTCATAAAGATGGTCATTCTGCCACGTTTTTTATATCTTTTTTGTAAGGTTCCTATAAAACTGACCACCCAATTTTTTAAGACTGTCCGAACCCTGCTGCTCAGACTAATTTGGGGGGGAAAACAGGCTCGAGTGGGCTGGACCACGCTTACATGGAATTACGATAGAGGGGGATTTAACGCTCCAGATTTTTACATCTATTACCTGTGCGCCCAAGCGCAATATGGGTATCACTGGTATCATCCACATGCTTTCACACCTCATGTTGCAGTGGAAGACGGGGATGCACACCCCATCCCATTAGCCGGAATGATTACACACACGCGCAGAGGCACGCCAAGGTTGGAAATCAACACTCTGGATGCTACTATTGGGGCCTGGCAGGCAATTGGGATACTGACAGACAAGCTTCCCCTATATGCCCGGCTTTCCCACTGGCGCATCACGCAGCCCTTACGGTGACACAAGAATGGGGATCAATGCGTTTACTCATAGAAGCCGGCATGGATCAAATGCAGGACTTGTATCATGATGGGCACTTTCTTACAGCTGAAAATCTGCAACACATTACTAACCAATCCCCGTTATTTCAGTTCACGGTGCATCGCTTAAAGTTAGCAGTTAAAACACATTATACGACATTTCCTGCTGAACCGCCCTCACTAAAAGCTCTACAGCTCCTCCTAGTAGCACCCACACGATGCCAGATGGTCACTAAATTGTACAGAGCAGTGAGGGAGGAGACAGCGAGAGACACTGATAGAAGTCTGAGTCGCTGGAATGAAAGACTTGATCCCCCACTGACGACATCGGAATGGGAACATATCTGCGCCCTCACTGGCAAACTCACTCCCAATGGCAATCTGAGAATCATACATTTTAAGTATATTCACCAGGTATACCACACACTTCTGAAATTATATACCTTTGGTCTTAGGGACACGAGCAATTGTAAGCGCTGTGGTCTATCGGATGCAGACTTCTGGCATCTTGCATGGTATTGCCCGCCAGTTGCTCAGTACTGGGAGGAAGTACTGAACTGTATTCAACACATCTCAGGAGCTCAAGTGGGGTGCACACCCTTGGTCTGCTTATTGAGCTATGTGCCTCAGTTGAAGGGTAGATTTGTGAGACTTGCCCTCCTACTGGCAAAGCGACGCATAGCACTCACCTGGGAAAGTACTCTGACCCCCCATGTAAAACACTGGATCCGGGAGATGGTATATTGCAAAGACAATCTTGAATTATATGCAGAGGAACTCCCATCGACCTCTAAACTCAAAGATATATGGGAGCCCTTACGTCAGTATCTCCTGGAGCGTGCTCAGGGTGAAGCGAACCTTGACACTGAGGGTTGTTGAAATGTGAATGTACCTTTTAATGACAAACGCCCAGAAATGAGTGACATGGTCTATATGTGCAGGAATAATGTGTACAAGGTCAATCACAGTGGTTATAAAGTTTGTGTGCTGTTGATTTTGCTAATTGTTGGATTCCGCCCTGCGTGGCGATGAAGGTAATTGTGTTCTCTGGAAATCAATAAAAAAAGAATTAAAAAAATGTATCACCATGTTTTCTGATGTCAGTCCTATC
Source organism: Calotriton arnoldi (assembly GCA_963921515.1). NCBI lineage: Eukaryota > Metazoa > Chordata > Amphibia > Caudata > Salamandridae > Calotriton > Calotriton arnoldi. The sequence goes on along the minus strand of CAWUFW010002591.1, from coordinate 72,657 downwards.
TGCAGCACCCCAAGCGACTGGGCAGACGGGGCTTCGCTCGAGTGTATCTGAATAAACATATACTTGGTTTGTATTCTCTACTGTCTGACCGACTCTTCATTTGTATGGAAGGCTGAGAGGTGGTCGCGAGTGACCCGGGTGGCGCCAATCGGGTCACTTCCTTCAGTGATGAAGTCCCCTTGGCTGCAGAGGGTTCTTGGGGGCCAACAACTCCTCCCTCCTGTTACTTCCAGTAAGTCCCACACAGGGGATTGCTGAGAGGTGCTCACAGGCTCTGCCCCCTTTCTCCAACACTCTGCAAACATGCCTCCTGGTGCACTTCTGGTTGGGGGATGAAGTTCACTTTACTCCTGAGTGTCTTTGGGGGGCAACTACCACTTCTATTACCTCCAGTAAATCCCACACAGCAGGATTGCTTAGAGGTTGTTGGAGGCCATGCCCCCTTTCTCCATCACTCTGCAAACGCGCCTCCTGGCGCACTACTAGTTGGGGTAATAGGTAAGGAACAACAATAAAACCTACTACTTACCTATACCTAAGGCCATTAACCAAAACGCAGCCAAAGTCTTTTGAAAATTACATGTCTGCCATTTATGTTTTTAAAGACAGCCATTAGCCAATCATATACTGCCTTGTCCTTGGCATGTACCGCGGTATACCGTCAAGTTAACACAGTATACTTCAGAACAATATATAACTAAGTATTTTCACCCTTATAACTTTAACACAAATTAAACTATTTAAACCTAATACCAAAAATTATCATTTGCACTCCATAATCTATATTTCTGCTACATTACACCTACATCCATTCACACATTTTCACACTATGTCTCTTTAAACTACCACACTATACTCTACACCGCTCCACTCTATGCCTCTCCACTCCATGCCACTTCACTGTATGCTATTTCACTTTATGTCACTCCATCTACGTCACTCCACTCTATTTCATTCCACTATATGCTACTCCACTCTACGCTAATCCAGTGTACGCAACTCCTCTCTACCCCACTGTAGGCCACTCCACTTTACACCACTCCTCTGGACACTATTACACTCTACCCCACTTCATTCTACAACACTCCAGTGTGTGCCACTCCTCTGTATGCCCCTCTACTGTACGCCACGCCACACCACTCCACTGTACTCTATTCAACTGCACACAACTCCACTCTATGCCACTCCACTGTACGTTATTCCACTGTAAGCCACTCCACTCTTTGTCACTCTATGTCACTCCACTCTATGCCACTCTACTATACGCTACTCCACTCTATGCTACTCCACTGTACGCTATTACACTCTACACCACTCTATGCCACAATACTCTACACCACTCAACTGTACACTATTCCACTGTGCGTCACTCCAGTGTATGCCACTGCAGTTTACTCAACTCCACTCTACCCCACTGTACTCTATGCCACTCCACTATACGCTATTCCCTTGTATGCAACTGCACTCTATGCCACTTCACTCAATGCTATTTCACTCTACACCACTCTACTCTAACCCGCTCCCTTCTATGCCACTCCACTGTACGCAACTACACTCTACACCACTCAACTCTACGCTATTCTACTGTACGCTACACCACTTTACCCCACTCCACTCTACACCACTCCACAATACGGTATTCCGCTCAACACCAATATACTGTATGCCACTACATTGTGCTCCACTCCACTGTATGCTATTTCACTCTATGCTAATCCACTCTACCTCACTACACTATACGCCACTCCACTCTTTGCTAATCCACTGTATGCCACTCCACTCTACCCCAATCTACTCTACGCCACGCCACTCTTCACCACTACAGTGTACGCTATTACACTCTACACCACTCCACTCTACCACACTCCTCTCTAGGCCACTCCACTGTCAGCTATTCCACTGTACACAACTACACACTACACCACTTCACTGAACACTGTTCTATTGTAGGCCACTCCATTCCATGCCACGCCACTCTACACCACTGCACTGTGCTACTCCACTCTATACCACTCCACTGTACGCCTCTCCAGTCTATGCCACTCCACTACTTCACTGTACTCCACTCCACTCTACACCACTCCACTTTATGCTTTCCACTCTACTCCACGCCACTCCTCTCTACACCACTCTACGCCACTTCACTGTATGCTATTTTACTCTACGCTACTCCAGTGTGCACCACTCCAGTGTACGCGACTTCACTGTACCCCTCTCCACTGTACACCCCCCATCTTACGGTATTCCACTGTACGCAACTACACTCTAGCCCACTTCAGTCTACGCTATTCCAGTCTATGGTACTCCACTCTACGCCACTCTACTTTATGCTATTCTAGTCTAATGGACTCCAACCAACCCCACTCTAGTTTATGCTACTCCACTATACTCTATTCTACTGTATACAACTACACTGTACACCACTCCATTCTAAGCTATTCCACTGTATGTCAAGCCACTCTATGCCACTCCACTGTACAATATTTCACTCCACTCCACTGTACGCAACTCCAGTCTATGCCACTCCACTGTACTCTGCTCCACTCTACGCCACTCCACTATACTCTATTCTACTGTCTGCAACTACACTCTATTCCACTCCACTCTAAGCTATTCCACTGATCGTCACATCACTCTACCCACTTCACTGTACGCCACTCCACTATATGCCACTCTACTATACACTACTTCACTCTACGACACTCCACTGCGATTACACTTTACACCACTCCACTATATGCCACAATACTCTACACAACTCAAATGTACATTATTCCACTGTGCGCCACTCTAGTGCACATCATTGTAGTCTACACAGCTCCACTCTGCCACAATGCACTCTATGCTTCTCCACTGTATGCTATTCCACTGTATGCAACTACACTCTACGCCACTTCACTCTTCCCTTTTCCACCCTACGACACTCCACTCTAACCCGCTACACTCTATGCCACTCCACTGTGTGCTATTTCACTGCATGCAACTACACTCAATACCACACAGTTCTATGCTATTTTACTGTACGCAACACCACTTTACCCCACTCCACTCTACACCACTCCACAGTACGGTATTCCACTCTACACCACTACACTGTATGCCACTGCACTTTACTACATTCCATTGTATACTATTCCACTCTACGCCACTTCACTCTACCTCACTCCACTATACGCCACTCCACTCTATGCTAATCCACTGTACGCCACTCCATTCTACCTGAGTCCACTCTACACCACAACACTGTATGCTGTTACACTTTACACCACTCCACTCTACCGCCCTCCACTCTAGGTCACTCCACTCTACGCTGTTCACCTGTACGCAACTACACTCAACACAACTCAACAACACTCCACTCTACGCTGTTCTAATGTAGGCCACCACATTACACGCCATGCCACTCTACGCCACTCCACTGTATGCTACTCCACTCTACACCACTCCACTGTACACCTCTCCAGTCTACACCACTCCACCATACCCCACTCCACTCTATGCCACTCCACTGTACGCAACTGCACTCTACTCCACTCTACGCTAATCCACTCTAGGCCACTCCTCTCTACACCACTCCACTCCACTCTACACTACTTCACTGTACGCTATTCCACTCTATGCCACTCCACTCTACACCACTCCACTCTACGCCTCTTCACTGTATGCTATTTTACTCTACGCCACTCCAGTGTACACAATTCAACTGTACCCCACCTCACTGTATACCACTCCACTATACGCTATTCCACTGTACACAACTACACTCTAGCCCATTCCAATCTATGCTATTCCAAACTACGGGACTCCACTCTACCCCACTCCACTCTACACTATTCCAGTCTACAGGACTCCACTCTACCCCACTCTAGTCTACGCCCGCCACTATATGCTATTCTACTGAATGCAATTACACTGTACACCACTCCACTCTACGCCATTCCACTGTGCAATATTCCATGCTACGCCACTCCACTCTACGCAATTCTAGCCTATGCCACTCCACTGTATTCCACTCAACTCTACTCCACTCCACTATACTCTATTCTACTGCCTGCAAATACACTCTACGTGACTCCACTCTAAGGTATTCCACTGTACGCCACACCACTCTACCCCACTTCACTGTACACCACGCCACTCAATGCTATTCCACTGTGGGCCACTCCACACTACGCTATTCCACTCTACGCCACTCCACTCTACGCCACTTCACTGTACGCTATTCCACACTACGCCACTCCACTCTACACCACTCCACTCTACGCCACTTCATTGTACCCTATTTTACTCTACGCCACTCTAATGTGCACGATTCAACTGTACCCCACTCCACTGTACATCACTCCTCTATATGCTATTCCACTGTACGCAACAACACTCTAGCCCACTCCACTCTATGCTATTCCAATCTACGGAACTCCACTCTACCCCACACAACTCTACGCTATTCCAGTCTATGGGACTCCACTCTACCCCACTCCAGTCTATGCCACTCCACTATATGCTATTCTACTGTATGCAACTACACTGTACGCCACGCCACTGTATGCCACTTCACTGTGCGATATTCCACGCTACGCAACTCCAGTCTACGCTTCTCCACTGTACTCCACTCAACTCTACACCACCCCACTATACTCTATTCTACTGCCTGCAAATACACTTTATGCAACTTCACTCTAAGGTATTCCACTGTATGCCAAACCACTCTAACCCATTTCACTGTACGCCACTCCACTCTACGCCACTCCAGAGTATGCAACTCCAGTCTACACCACTCCACTCTATGCTACTCTACACTATTACATTGTGCACCACTCTATTGTATGCTGGTACACTGCATGCCACTCCACTCTGCACCGCTTCCCTGTACACCAATAAACTCTACGTTTGTCCAGTGTATGGCACTCCACTTTATGCCACTACACTTTACACCACTACACTGTTTGCTCTTCCACTGTACGCCACTCCACTGTATGCCACTCCAGCTAACGCCACGCCACTGTATGCTATTCCATTCTATCATACTCCACACTAAGCCACTCCACTCCATGCTACTCCTCTCTACGCCACTTCACTCTATGCTATTCCAGTGTACGCCACTCCCCTCTGCCCAACTACACTCCATGCCAGTCCACTGTACTCCTGTCAACCATACTGTATCCCACTCAACGACAATCTATGCCCCTCTACTCTACCACATTACACTGTACTCTATAGCTCTTCACTGTACAACAATGTACTCCTGTCAATACAAGTCTATAGCCCTCAACTTTATTCTATGCCACTGTATGCCACTCTACTCCTCTATACAACGCTCTATGCAACTCCCTATATGCCGCTCCAGCCCAGTTTGCTATATTCTACTCTATGAGACACTACTCCACTCTACTCCCTTGTACTCCACTACTACAGTGTATGGCACTCTACAGTACAGTACTCTATGCCATTCAACTATACGACCGTCTATGCCATTCCACTCTATTATACTGTACCACATTCTATTGTACTTCATGCCATTCCACTGTAAAACACTGTCACCCACTCTGCAACACTCCACTGTACTCCACTGTCATACACTTTCCGACACTCTACAACACTACAGTCCACTCTGCTTATGATACACCACTCAACTCTATAACACTTTACTCCACTGTATGCTATGCCAGTCCACTCTACTCCACTCCACGCCACTTATCTCTATGACACACTGCTACACTCTACTCTACGCCACTCCACTGGACTCTACTCCACTGTACTGTACTGTACAATACTTTACCCCACTTTATTCCACTATACAACACTCTACTCTTCACCGCTCCAGTCTCCCATACTCTACTCCACTCTATTCAACTCCACTCTACAAGACTCTACTACACTCTATGCCACTATATCACACTGTGGTACACTCTATGCTCCCACATTACACTGTACAACACTCTACTCCACTCTACAATACTTTCCAACACTCTACAACACACCACTCCACTGTACTGTACAAAAGCGACTCCAATTTATGACAGTTTACTCCACCCTATGTTACGCCTCTTTACTCTACAGCACTCCACGCCACTGACCTATACAACATGCAACTCCACACAATGACACTTTACTCCACTGTACGCTACGCCACTGTATTCCACTCCACTGTACTCCACTCTACAATCCTACACCCTAAGGCACTACACTGTATGACACTCTCCTACACTCTACTGTTCAATACTCCACTTAATGACATTCCACTTGACGACACTGGACTCTAGATTTAAATGAAATTTAATTAAAAAAACAAAAGTTCAACCGTGGTAATTGTTCGGAAAACCTTATTTATTCTTTATTTACAAACCAAACTTAAACTACACAAAAATTAGAAATTCTCAAGTTATACTTGTACCTTTAATATAGAACACCTTAAAATTATTATAACGCCTGCATGTCCATACACAGTGTATTGAACTCGATTGTCACATTACATTAACTATAACTTGCGCCTTCTTCATCCACTGCTTATTCCTTTTCATATTATATCACTTATACCATCAAAAATTATAGCATTTATAGCAACACTTATGAAATCGCACATCACATTATGTGTGAGAACACAGCGCATGGTACAGTGGTGAGTTATTGTTAATGTAGTGTGGCTAACAAGTTCAGTATCTATGGAGGTGTGTGAGTAATCATAATTTGAAGGTATTTTGTAAATTATAAATTAAAGGTATAAGTATAACTTTAAAATTTCAAATGTTTGTGTAGTTTAATTTTCATTTGCATGTAAAGAATAAATAAAGTTATAGTATTTTAAAGGTGGTGCATAAATTATAAATTTAAGGTATAACTGTAACTTTAGAATTTCTAATGTTTATGTAGTTTAAGTTTGGTTTGTATAGAAAGAATAAATAAAGTTTGCATAACTATATAACTATAACTACGGTCTAACCTTTGTTTTTTCTTTCTTTATATATATACATATATATATATAACTCCACATGCCTGCCTCAATTCAGACAGACTCCAGCATGCTCAGGTTTGCCAGAAGACGAATTTATTGGCTCACAAACAACCTATAACGCGTTTCAGCAGCTGCAGCTGCCTTTGTCAAACCTTACTTATATATATATGTCTGTGTGTGTGTGTGCACTCTTCCTAGACCAAGAACTAGCTTTCTGACAAATTTGGTGTAATTCCGTTCAGCGGTTTGCACTGTAGTTGGGTCAAAAATAACATATATATATATATATTATCTACTGGCGGTCGCCAGTAGATAGTTATAGTTAGGACCTATTTTCCATAGGAAATCCGCAACATTCTATTTGAAATAACTTTGGCGCCGGTTGACGAATCTTCGCGAAATTTTCAAACTTGTTGGGGTGCTCCAGTCCACTCCTATCCTGAAAGTCTCGGGGTGATTTGTCAAGCGGGGGCCGAGAAAAAAGGGGGGTCCCAAAACGCGTTTTCCCCATGCAATTTTCCATAGGAACCTTTAGTCGCAGCTACAGCCCGAACTGCTGAACGGAATTACACCAAATTTGGCAAATAGGTAGCCCTTGGTTCAGTGTCGTGCCTTTTGTTTAAATGGTATAAATCCGTTCAGTAGTTCCTGAGAAAATCAAAAGTAAAGTCACATATATATCTATGGCCGAGTAGGGTCCGCGTACCCTCCCGATCACGAGCTGCATGCTAATTGGCTGTCAAGTGGCTGTCAACACTCCAAATCAGGAAGTGTTGGCAGCCATTTTGTCCTCGGTAGAACCGAGGGACAGAAACAAGTGCGCAAAGCGCAAAAGGGGGCAGGGTAGAAACACCCTGACCCCCTAGGTCTGCTCAGGGGTCCCACAAGGACCCCCTGGGCATAAAAAGCATTTTTTAAAAAAACAAATAGGCGGGATGCGCTTAGGGTGTGCGGATCCCGTTGTGATTAGAGGCACAGAAACACGTCGCCAAACGTAACAAGGGGGCAGGGTAGAAACACCCTGACCCCCTAGGTCTGCTCAGGGGTCCCACAAGGACCCCTGGGCAGAAAAAAGCATTTAAAAAAAAAATCGGCAGGATGCGCTTAGGGTGCGCGGATCCCGCCGATAATAAAAAATCGAAGCGCGGTCTCCCGCGCTTCGATGCTATCTTGCCCCCGGGTGGCCCAAGTCCCGGGGGCATGCGGGGGGTGGGTTTATATTTTATGTGGGGGGCCTCTAAGGCCCCCCCAAGCCCCGGGGACCGCCACCCCCGGGGCTTTAAATAAAAAATGGTGCGGGAGGGCTCTCCGCCCTCCAACAGCCCCGGGGACCGCCACCTCCCCGGGGCTTCTTTTTTTTTTTGTAATCACCTGTGTGGGGGGGCTCCAGCCCCCCCACATGCCCCGGGGACCACCACCTCCCCGGGGCACTTAGAAAACAAATGTGGGGGTCCGTTTCGGACCCCCGAAGCCCCGGGGACCACCACCTCCCCGGGGCTGTGCAATTGAAGGGAGGGGGGCCGCGCGGCCCCCCTCCTGGAGCCTGTGGTGGCCCTGGGGACCGCCACCCCCCAGGGCTGGCTCCTGCAGTGTCCCGGGGTGCCTACCCCGGGACACTGCTGTTGCAATGGCAGGACGGGAGCCTCGCGGCTCCCGTCCTGTCATTGCAAACTTGCTTTGCTTCATTGAAGCGAGAGCAGGAAACCTGCTCTCGCTTCAATGAAGCAAAGCAGATTGCTTTTCCATAAGGGGAGCTGCATGTCAGCAGCTCCCTTATGGAAACGCAATGCCGGCTCTCGCAGGACGCGGGGAGCCGGCGGGACCGTGCGGGGATTGGGGACCCCCCCACGGTCCCCAACGAGTGGCCAGGCCCCGGGGGATGGGGTCCTGGGGCTATTAGTGGCCTGGGAGGGGGGCCACGCAGCCCCCCTCCCCAAAATAAAAAATAAAAATTAAAAAAAAAAAAAAACGGAAAGGCCGGCCCCGGGGGATGGGGTCCCCGGGGCCTTAAATGGCCTGAGGAGGGGGGCCACGCAGCCCCCCTCCAAATATTTAAAATTTTTAAAAAAGAGGGCATGCCCCGGGGAATGGGGTCCCCGGGGCCAATATAGGCCCACCTATACAGTTATACACACACCAACTCACTTACTCATACAAATACTAGCACATTCTTCAGTGATGTCATCAGTGATGTCACTGACCATGTCATGAGTGATGTAATATGTGACGTCATCAGCAGTGCATTGCGGGGGCGCGAGTTATAGTTACCTGAACTAACTATAACGGGGGAATTTCACGGGTTTTGTACGAGTGCAATGTCCTAACTAACTATAACTGTCCCTAAAACCTATGGTTTTTTCAGTGAATTTCAAAGGTTTTTTAAATGCTAATTTCTAACTATAACGTGTCTGAAACCTATGGTTTTTTCAGTGAATATATATATATATATATATATATATATATATATGTATACTCTTTCTGGACCAAAAACTAGCTGTCTGACAAATTTGGTGTAATTCTGTTCAGCGGTTTGGGCTGTAGTTGGGTCAAAAAAAAAAAACAACTACAGCCCAAACCGCTGAACGGAATTACACCAAATTTTTCAGAAAACTAGTTCTTGGTCCATAAAGAGTGCATTTTCTAAATTGGTGTAAATATGTTCTGTAGTTTTGGAGTTATTAAAGAAAAAAGATTTATGTATATCTAATGGATCCATGTGCCAACAGCAATGCCGTGAGTGGCTGGCTGCAACCTGAGAGAAAAACTGGAAAAATGAGAGCAGACCAAAATGTGTTGGGTGTTTGTACTCACAACAAGATAATAAAAGAAGTTCAACAAACTTGACCGGGGGTGCGTTCACTTTTATCCGGTGATGACACCAGATTTTGGGAGGAAAAAAAAATATATATATATATATATATATATTACAGGGATGTTATAGTTAGGCTCAGATTGTACACGCACATAACCATAGAAATTCAGAAGTTATAGTTACCTGAGCTAACTATAACTTATGCCCCAGAAATGTACTGCTTATGACCTCACATATTATATTACTCATGACATGGTCAGTGACATCACTGATGACATCTCAAATGACATCACAGATGACAACATCCAGTGATTGTGTTTCATTAATGTTTATGACACTTGAAGATGTATAATAAGCTGCTGCATTAATTAAATTATTATTTGTTCTCTACTACTAATAAGTGATACTATTTTTAACATATGTCATCTGAGTGGGTGTGTCACTGTCACTGTCTGTATCAGTGTGTGAGTGGGTGTCTTAGTGGCTGTATGGATGTGTGACTGGGTATGCGATTGGCTGTATGGATGTGTATGTGGGTTTGTGGGTTTGTGAGGGGCTGTATAGATCTGTCAGTGGGTTTGTGAGTGGCTGTATCGGTCTATGAGTGGGTGTATGAGTGGTTTTGTAGGTGTATGAGTGGCTGTATGGGTTGGTGAGTGGGTGTGTGAGTGGCTGTATGGGTTAGTGACTGGATGTGTGAGTGACTGTATGGGTCTGTGAGTGGGTATGTGAGTGACTGTATAAGTCTGTGAATGGGTGGCTGAGTAGTCTTTTGGGTGTGTGAGTGGCTGTGTCAGTGGTTGTATGAGCGTGTGAGTGGTTGTATGGATGTGTTAAAGGGTGTGTTAGTTGTATATTAGTGCATGAGTAGGTATGTAAGTATTTGTATCAGTGTGTGACTGGGTGTTTGAGTAACTTTGTGGGTGTTTGAGTAGGTGTGTAAGTAGTTGTATGAGTGTGTGACTGGGTGTCTCAGTGGTTGTATGGGTGTGTAAGTGGGTGTGTGAGTACTTGTGTGAGTGGGCGTGTGAGTAGTTGTATTGGTGTGTGAGTGGATGTGTGAGTGGTTCTGCAGATGATGTCATCAGTGATGTCATTTGAGATGTCATCAGTGAAATAATGACTGATGTCACTGATCATGCTATGAGTGATGTAATATGTGAGGTCGTAATCAGTGCATTGCGGGGCGTAAGTTATAGTTAGCTCAGGTAAGTATAACTACTGAACTTCTATGGTTTTGTGCATGTACAATCTGAGCCTAACTATAACATAACATTTGTTTTTTTAGTTAATTTCAGAGGTTTTAAAATTGTATTTCCTAACTGTAACCTGTAGCCTTTGAGAGTGGGATTGTCTGTGGTTGTATAGGTCAGTGATTGGGTGTGTGAGTGGCTGTATGGGTATGTGAGTGTCTGTATGGGTATATGAGTAGGTGTGTGAGTAGTTTTGAGGGTATGTGAGTGGGTGTGTGAGTAGATTATGAGTTGGTGAATGGTTGTGTGAATGGTTGTATGGGTGTGTGAGTGGGTGTGTGAGAAGCTGTGTGGGTGTGTGAGTGGGTTTGTGTGTGGCTGTATGGGTCTATGAATGGGTGTGAGTGGGTGTGTAAGTGGTGTATGGTTGTGTGAGGGGGTATGTGAGTGGCTGTATGGATCTGTAAGTGGGTGTTTGAGTGGGTGTATGAGTGGTTTTGTAGGTGTGTGAGTGGCTGTAGGGGTCTGTGAGTGAGTGTGTGAGTAGGTATGTGGGTCTGTGAGTGGGTGTGTGAGTGACTGTATGGGTGTGTGAGTGGCTATGGGGGTCTGTGAATGGATGTGAGAGTGGCTGAATGGGTGTGTGAGTAGGTGTCTCAGTGTTTGTGTGGGTGTGTCAGTTGCTATGTGAGAGACTGTGCCAGAACAGAACCTCAACTGCCCCTTTATCCAACAAGAGTCCACAATTTTGCACAAAATTTCTACCCAACTGGAATTCTTTCTACTGGTTAATTTGTAAGTGCTAACTCGTTGGGTACAATATCTAGTGCATATCTACACTACAGCTGCGTAGTGGACCAGGAAGACATGTCTCCAGTGACCTTCTGTGCATTTAATTTCGGCAATGTGATTGTTCCTCGCTCATCTTCTTCCAGAAATCTGTGATAACATATATTCTCCTATAGAGAAGATGACGAGACTACAAAGCGGTGAATCTCCACCAAATAAGGGAACATCCTCTTCACTATATAAAGTAAGTGCTTCTTTGTTTGGTGGAGATGTCCTCATATTTATTGCATGAAGAAGGTGTCACCAAAATCTGCAGGAAACACGCTGGGGGCTCTTTTGGTAAGCTGTCCATCATCCTGGAAAAAGGAGGAAAGACCTTTGCATACTACTAAGGTGGATGGGGCAGGGCCATACGGGTGAGGCTTCCAGGTGATTTTGCACATTTGCTTACTCGTAGTAATTTAAAGGGAGAACCATGGACTCTGCTGTCACCAGGAGAGGACAAAAAAGAACCCACTGGTCATAAAAAAAAACGGACTTACAGTCACTACAGATTGTGCTCCAATAGATCAACGATGCATTCACCTCCACAAAGGATTTCAGATCGTTTTTCAATTGCTGAGAAAACACACTTGCTTTGCCAAGATTCTTTACAGAAGGGGAGGGAGTCTGGGTCTATTTTGGCCCCTGGGACCCCATCTACAGGGGCCTGGCCACTTGATGCTGGATGCCATGGAGCCCACCCATGGCACCCAGTGAGCACTGTTGGGGACCGCGACGGGAGCCCCAATGCCCCAGCGGGCTCTCCACCTCCATCGGGAGCCGGCATTGCTTCCACACGTAGGGAGCAGCAAAAAATGTTGCCTCCTGTGTGTGGGAGCAATGTTTTCATCTGTTTTCCTGCCCAAAACAGATGAAAAGTCCGCTCCCAGTGAGCGGGAACAGTTTTTTTGCTCCCACCCTCTGGGAGCAGACTTACTATTTTTTCTCACCTGTCAAAGCTCCTGCCAAGCGAAAGCAAATATCTATGTCCCAAGGGTGGGTACCTCGGGACATAGGGAGCCAGCTGCTCTGGGGGGGTGGCAGTCCCCAGGGCCATTAATGGCTCCAGGAGGGGGGCCGTGCTGCCCCCTCCTTTTTTATTGCAAGGCCTGCCCCGGGGAAGTGGTGGTCTCTGGGGCCGAAAACAGCCCAGGGAGGGGCTGCACTGCCCCCTCCCTATTAACCATACAGCCCTGCCTGGGGGAAGCGGTGGTCCCCGTGGTCGAAAATGGCCCTGGAGGGGGGTCTGCAAGGCCCCAGTTTCTAATTTGGGCTGGGTCCGGGGAGGTGGTGGTCCCCGAGGCCAAAATAGGCCCAGGAGGGGGGTCCACATGGTCCCCCTCCCATTAGAAACATTAGCCTTGCCCAGGGGAGGTGGTTGTCCCCTGGGACGTAAACAGCCTGCGGAGGTGGGCTGCATTGCCCCCCCCTTATGTTACATTGGCCTGCCCTTGGGAGGTGGCAGGCCCTGGGGCTGAAATTAGCCATGGGGAGAGGGGCTGCGAGCGCCCCCCAATATATTAATTTAATTTTGCCCCCAGGACATGGCCCACCCGGGGGCTGAAGTAAAGACAAGCACGGGAGACAGCGCTTGCTTTTAAAAAAAAAAAAATCCTGCAAATTTGCAGATCCACCTGTGATTTTGTGGTGAAATTGTGAAACAAAATGATTTTTGGCCCTGGCAGGGTCCCTGGGAGAGCCCACCACCAGGCCTAGGGGGTCAGGGTATTCTTAATCTCCTCCCTTCTCTTTTTTTTTTTTTTACTTTCCTTTGGGGGCTCAAGTGAGCCAGAGTCCCAAAATGACTGCCAACACTTATTAATTCCAAAATTAGTGAAGGTATTTACACCACATCACAAAAAGGGCTCTTTCTGGACCAACAGCTACCTCTCTGCCAAATTTGGTGTAATTCCCTCCAGTAGTTTGGGCTGTAGTCCAGTTCAAAATCCCTATGGGAAACGCACATTTTTTACCCCCCCCACCTTTTTTTCTTGGGCCTGGTTGACAGATCCCTTCGAAACTTTACAAGCAGAACCAGACATACCATGCCACTTTTTTGGAAAAATTTACTGAAGATTCGTCAAATGGCGCCAAAGTTAGAGGCAAGTCAAAAAACACTTTTCCTCTGGCAACTAGGTCCTAACTATAACTACCTACTGGCGACCACCAGTAGGTAATATATATATGGCTATCATATGCTAGGTGCAGTCATGTATGCCAACTGCTGTCAGCATTGATCAGCTCCAGTGCTCATCATATGTCATATAGAGCGATTATGTTCACACAAACAGCTTTACACACAAAATACTGTCATTAGGTTGAGCTAAGCTGTCCGTTTGCAAAATACCATATTGTGGCTTACCAAGAAGTTACATGGGCTTACAACACCCCATTGCTTACGATTGGTTGGCTCTAATTGGGTTGCTTATTAATCAATGGTTTTCCTTCTGCTAGCTTGTCTATCTTGTCTTTGTCCCTCCCCTGGAAAATATCCTATTTACAATCTCTCTGATTGGCTGCCTTCTATCCTTCCACCGGTCACTTTTAAGGAACTACTTTACTCTTTTTGCTAAAACACTCCGTGAGAGTATGTGTGTTTTTCAGTTCTCCAGCTCTCTCCCTCGTTTGCTTCTCCCCCACCCCAGCCAAATTACTGCCAGTACCTCCACGTAAAGAAAACAGTTCTGAGTTACTTTTCTAATTGTTTAAAATTTACCAATCCATGTCACATTGGTAAAAAGAAAAATGGTACCCAAGTCATTTTGTAGCCACGAATGCATAATGACACTGGCATGCGCCTGCAAAATAACGTGGCTGAGGCAGTTGCATCATTATACCTTTTTTGTTTACTTTTGGCCATGGTACACAGCATCTTGTGGATGCTTTACAGTGGCACTAAAAGGCATCAGCAAGGCCAATAAGTCCCAAAGGCGAGAACTAATGGCTTTGTCAATGCTTTTTAATACTAAACCATAGACAACATGTGCCCAGTCACAATCCTGTACACAAAATACAGCATCACATGCTCAGGTACAGACTAATATGTCCAGTTACAACCTTACATGCCCATTTACAGCCAATATCAGCCAGGTGCAGTCACTGCATATTAGAGATGCAGTTACACATGCCCAGGTACTGCTATACTATGACAGGTGAAATCGCATGATCCAGCGATTAACCCAATAATTGATCAGGGATAAATATTCCATAACATCATACTTTGGCCCATACACATTCACCCAAACCCCTGATGCGCTGAAGTCAAGTTTGTTAACTTTACCTCAATTTACTCTTGTTACTCAGGCTCAATATTTTAACATCCTGTACTATTGCGTATTAAACAAATGATGATCGACTTTTCATCTACTTGGTTGATGAACCAATTAGTTGAAGAGTTGATAGCAATTGTATTTTCTCAAATCAAATAATTAATCTTAGAAACTGGCTAAATAACCACAAACTCTTGGTGAGATTTAATAATTTTTTCTAGTAATATTAAATGCTCATAGCGATTACATTCAAAATTTCAAATACTGAAAACCTCATGAGAGAGAGCAACAATCTAATCATAGAAACAATGGAACTATTATTTCAATATACGTTGCAAAGAGTGGATAGATGAAGAGACATTAGATACAAGTAAAATCTATCACTTAAACCAAACGATTCGGAGTGGATAGATGAAGAGACAAAAGTTTCAGAAACAAGATAACGACTGCAAAAATAATTTCTGCAATGCTAAGTTAGATCAGATACAAACCCAAGGGATCTGTAAAGGAAAACCACCACCCAGGCCTAGGCAGCAGTGGGGGACCCCTGAACCAAGAGTCAGGGATCAAAGACTCAAGAACCAGGACAGGGACAGGACAGGAACAGCTAGGCCTCTCAGCAAACCGACGAACAGCGACGCATCCCTCTCTCAGGCACCTTCAGCCTAAGCGACCCACCAACAGCTAAACCACACCCCTAAAGTACCTATTCTTATACCCTAAAGGTACATGTCCGTCCCACAATAGTTGCTAAATTCACATTTTGTAGATAAGGGATTGGTTGGGCTCTAGGGGTGGGATGTCACCGCATTATGAAATCATCTACTTTTGACTACACCATTGTTCTAAACTATTTTTTATACAGTCATCAATACTTCTTCTCTCTCATGAGTACACATGCAACAATTTATCGTACATTTTAATAAATTTAACAACAACAGATTCCGTTTCCACGTTGACACTGGCTTTGGCTGGCTTTCAATGTTCTGTCCTTCACCAGAGAAGGTTTTTTGTTTTTTTTCAGCTTTGCACAGCAGTTCAGTCATGTGGTCACATGGTTCCTGCTCGCTCCTAATTCTACCCGCCCTTGGTTAAGCTAACTTTAAAAGATGGCGGACTCGTCCATTACTAAAAGAACGGGAAACAGACATTTATTAATTATGTGGCAATGCAATTTTCACTGTTTACCACCCACTTTAACTCTATCTTATATTAACGGTTAGCTTAGCATAGCACAAGCAGGAAAGCTGCATTATTTATTAGTTTAAAGCAACACACACACCATGCTTTTTACTAAATACACATGCAGCCTTGCCATGTAAATCTTATTAATTCGTTTTAAACACAAGATTATTACATTTCCAGTTATTTACGTATTATTCAGGGTTAGTTCATGCATATTGCAAAACAAGCTTCCCTCGTGTAGTGTAAATGTACACATTAGTTGTTCTAGTACTACTTACTGTTAGTACGTATTATAGGGGTGTTCGATTGAGCAGGTTTCTTTCGCGAAATCCTGCTCCATCAATCCCCCTTCTGATGGCTTTTAGGAGCCATCATAAATACTCACCATACCGAGTGCCACCTTCCATTTTATTTAGAATTTACTTTCTCTCTCTCTTTTTATGGCACTTTCATCTAGCTTTTTCATCATATCATAATAGTCTCCATTTATATTTTCTAATTCTATTTCTTCTATCTTTCTCTTTCTTCCTTTTCTTTTATTCTTTTCATCTGTTGCATCTTTTCTTTCTCTTATGCATTTAAAACACTTATACGCTGTAAATATTACTAGTGTTACTACTGCTATTGAATATACTGGCATTATTATTTTTGCTAATGAACTACTTCCAAAGGTAGAAAACCATTTACTTACAGAGAAAAAACTTTTACCTAGTTTCTCCCAAACACCGTCAACCTCCAGTTGGGTTAGATCATTATGTAATTTTGTAATATTTCTAATATTTCCTTCTATCCCTTTACTTTTATCCGGGATATAGGTACAGCAGTGTTGAATTTTCAACATGCTACAGACTCCTCCTTCTTTTGCCAAGTGAATATCTAAGGCAAGTCGATTTTGCAAAACCATTGATCTGATTGCCACCATTTCGGAATCAACCATCAAGAAACCACCAGCAGTATCTGTTGATAAACGATCAACCACTGTGGACAATTTTCGAATTTTGTGTGAATTTAACCCGTTCCATGCTCATGACGAGCTCAGCTCGTCATGTGTCACGCTGGACTTGTGCTCATGACGAGCTGAGCTCGTCATGACCACGCCCGCGATTGGAATGTCCAGCACCTGGCTGGAATTCCTGCCGCAGGCAAGCGGTTAAAACAACTCCAACTGAGGTATTAGTGCACCAAAAATATCACCTACTATTTCCGAAAAACTTGCTCTCTTACTACGCATTAGACCTTGTTTTATTTCAATGACACTATTGTCCCTACGGTCTACATGGAAGACTTTTGGAAAAACAATTCCAAAATAACAGCTTCCATACCAATGTGCAGGTAACCTATAATAGGCTTTCTTACCACACACATAATAGATTCCCGGGAAAACAGGATCAGTTCCACCCTTTATTTCTGTTCATCAGCTTTCTTCTGGAAACTTGCTCTTCTATTTTCTACCATATCTAAAAATAATTTTTCTTCAACATGTAAACTACAGCTTAAATTGTTTTTGTAGGCATATTCTAAATCTAAGGTTTTAGTGATATGGAAGAATTCTCCCATATAGCATGCATTTTTACCACTTACTACTTTATTTAATTCCCTTACAATTGGTACTTCTGAAAATACTAAATCTATATCAGTATACTGATATTCCAGCTTACCTGTCACATACAATAGGCTGCTGAGGACACTACATGACACACCATATGTTAGGGAAAGGTGGTGATACGTTACACCTTCAGAGACAGACGAAGGTAATTGCTTGCAGACATAACAATCACTCACATTCATAGGGGTCGATTCCGAATACGATTCGTCCGGAAAAAATACGAGCCGAACGCGGGTTTCCCGACCGATTCGAACAGTCGTCCGAACGAGCAAGTACGATGCGCATTACTGCTCAGATTCCGACCGAGCCGTACGTACCCATTCCAGCTCCAGTTCCCCGCCCGAGCGGATCCTTAAACGCCGATTCGAGTCGCACTCCGTACGTGCCGAACTGGTCGCTACGTCCGGCACGTCAGAGCATCCGGGAGAGCTGCACATAAGCTCCGATTCGCGCCACAAGACGATCCACGGCTACGAGACGAACAAGCCAGCTACGAGTACGAGTCGAAGCCTCGATAAACCCGAACGAGACGAACCAACCATGAATCCCATCGCGCAGGTCCTACCAATACTGTACATCTATTATTGGAACCGGTACGTACGCGTACGGCGCAGACGGTAAGTCAGACACCCACTACACAAACAAACGACACGTACCCGACATATGTCCCCACACATAGGGATGCAGAAATGACGTACACTAGCAACAGCCGAACCATAGGGGCGGGATGGCTATCACCAATGCCATACACACCCATAGGGGCCTGATGGCTACCACCACCCCTACTCATGGGGGGCTGGATGCCTGTCACTACTAACATCCCCCCTCATAGGGGGATGGATGCCTACCACTACCACTACCCCTACTCATGGGGGCCTGGATGCCTGTCACTACTACCATCCCCACTCATAGGGGGATGGATGCCTATCACTACCACCACCCCTACTCATGGGGGGCTGGATGCCTACCACTACCACCACCCCTACTCATGGGGGCCTGAATGCCTAGCACTACCACCACCCCTACTCATGGGATGATGGATGCCTAGCACTACCACCACCCCTACTCATGGGGGGCTGGATGCCTACCACTACCACCACCCCTACTTATGGGGGCCTGGATGCCTAGCACTACCACCACCCCTACTCATGGGGGGCTGGATGCCTACCACTACCACCACCCCTACTCATGGGGGGCTGGATGCCTAGCACTACCACCACCCCTACTCATGGGGGGATGGATGCCTAGCACTACCACCACCCCTACTCATGGGGGGCTGGATGCCTGTCACTACTACCATCCCCACTCATAGGGGGATGGATGCCTAGCACTACCACCACCCCTACTCATGGGGCGCCCTGGATGCCTAGCACTACCACCACCCCTACTCATGGGGGGCTGGAAGCCTGTCACTACTACCATACCCACTCATAGGGGGATGGATGCCTACCACTACCCCTACTCATGGGGGCCAGGATGCCTGTCACTACTACCATCCCCACTCATAGGGGGATGGATGCCTACCACTACCACCACCCCTACTCATGGGGGGCTGGATGCCTACCACTACCACCACCCCTACTCATGGGGGCCTGGATGCCTAGCACTACCACCACCCCTACTCATGGGGGGATGGATGCCTAGCACTACCACCACCCCTACTCATTGGGGCCTGGATGCCTGTCACTACTACCATCCCCACTCATAGGGGGATGGATGCCTACCACTACCACCACCCCTACTCATGGGGGGCTGGATGCCTACCACTACCACCACCCCTACTCATGGGGGCCTGGATGCCTAGCACTACCGCCACCCCTACTCATGGGGGGATGGATGCCTAGCACTACCACCACCCCTACTCATGGGGGGCTGGATGCCTACCACTACCACCACCCCTACTCATAGGGGGATGGATGCCTACCACTACCACCACCCCTACTCATGGGGGCTGGATGCCTACCACTACCACCACCCCCACTCATAGGGGGATGGATGCCTACCACTACCACCACCCCTACTGATGGGGGGCTGGATGCCTGTCACTACCACCACCCCTACTCATGGGGGGATGGCTGCCTAGCACTACCACCACCCCTACTCATGGGGGCCTGGATGCCTGTCACTACTACCATCCCCACTCATAGGACGGGTAATGCATGACACAACCAGCATACTCCAACATAAGGAATGTCAGCAAAAGACATCCCCCCAACATCATGACAAGAGTGTGTAGTCTGTCAAATGCCTACAACACTGAACATGACATTGAACATACAATGTGACCCCCTATCACATGTGTCACACAAAAATGTGTGTGGCCTTCACAATGCAAGCAGACCATGACCACTGTGGTAATGGGGTCTAAGCCCCCATCATCACAGTGACCAAAAGGTAAGTGTGGGGTCCATAGCTGAAGCACATTTTGAACAATATGGCAATGGGGCCTAAACCCCCATCATCACAGTGACCAAAAGGTAAGTGTGTTGTCCATAGCTGAAGCACATATTTTGAACATTGTGGCAATGGGGTCTAAACCCCCATCATCACAGTGACCAAAAGGTAAGTGTGGGGTCCATAGCTGAAGCACATTTTGAACATTGTGGCAATGGGGTCTAAACCCCCATCATCACAGTGACCAAAAGGTAAGTGTGGGGTCCATAGCTGAAGCACATTTTTGAACATTGTGGCAATGGGGTCTAAACCCCCATCATCACAGTGACCAAAAGGTAAGTGTGGGGGCCAAAGCTGAAGCACATATTTTGAACGTTGTGTCAATGGGGTCTAAACCCCCATCATCACAGTGACCAAAAGGTAAGTGTGGGGTCCATAGCTGAAGCACATTTGAACATTGTGGCAATGGGGTCTAAACCCCCATCATCACAGTGACCAAAAGGTAAGTGTGGGGTCCATAGCTGAAGCACATTTGAACATTGTGGCAATGGGGTCTACACCCCCATCATCACAGTGACCAAAAGGTAAGTGTTGTCATGGAAAAAGCTGCAACTGCCAAACAGCATGGATGATTCCTGGTCACAGAACAACAAACACATCAGTGGCAAAGTAGTGGTTGTGTCCCATAGCAACATAGATTGGGTGAGGCAAACAGTGCAGTGCAACTAAAACATACCTTTGGCCATGTGCAGACAAACATCACCCATGGGGGCTGACATTGTCTCTATTTATCAATTACACAATGCCAGAAGTGACCATCATAATGCAGACCCACATATCTGCACTAATGGACACACAATTGTAGATATCCTGTGGAGACTGTAGATGTGAGGTGAACAAATACCATACCATGGCAGCAATGGGACATACAAACCATGATTATTGTGCTGACTGATGACCTAGGAGTCCCAGGGACAGCAGGGGAAATCCTCCAAACAACATACAGGCAATGGCACACTAAAGATATGCCAATGCAGTGGTGCAGATGCACAAACACAAACAGGCAGCCTCACACTGCATATCAAACACAACAGGTGATGGGGGTGTGTGCCAGTGTCCCCAGGCAACCACACAACACATGAGGAGGCCTGAATTCCAATTACACAGATGTGTATACAGTGCCATACAAAAGTAACTCATGGATCGGATTCCCCTATGTGGGCAATCAGGCATTGTTAGATGAGAGGGAGCCCAAATTACACATGTCACACAAGCTTGTAGGAACAGCAACTAACACAGGAAGAGACAGACCCACCACAGTACTACCCCCAGGGACCCCACATTGTGGTGACACTAGCCTGCATGATAATCCCACTGTGATGACAAAGGTAGATGTCGTTCACACTGTGAACCACAGCCATGTGTCCTGAGCAACAAACTACCATCACACCTACACAAGCACAAATCAATCAGCATGGCCTGTCAGCCAAGGCCAATATGGAGGTAGGGGTCTAGCCGTGCAACAACTCACATTTGCACACACTCAAAACCACACACCTTGATCTCCACCAATGTGCAGCAGTGAAGCTCACATGGACTGGTGACATTGCACATGCACCCATGACAATCCCAGGGGTGGTGGTGGGAACTAAGGTGCAGAAACCCATCACACATGGCCAGTCAACAAGACTCGTGAATGTCTGATACACTGCACAGTACACGGTACAAGGGCATGACGTGAAATCCACCCCAATCAATGGGATCCCGGCCACAGTCACACACCAATGAAGAAGCCAAGGTGACCCACAAAGAACAC
Organism: Calotriton arnoldi; assembly: GCA_963921515.1. NCBI lineage: Eukaryota > Metazoa > Chordata > Amphibia > Caudata > Salamandridae > Calotriton > Calotriton arnoldi. Next base: position 50,599 of record CAWUFW010002591.1, on the reverse strand, counting down.
ACGTAGACAACTTCCAACATTGCAGCTCTGACCCTGAGGAGTGGCAGCAGTCACACACACAACGTGTCACAATCACTGAAAGCTACCACAAACTGTAAATTACATGACTTGTGTAACCAACAAGTGCCAAGGGCAATCCTGACTGTGTCCCATCTGCGTTTGACCACATCCCCAGCCCTGACAACAAAGACAACTAGGGATGACAACCTCATGAACATTAGTTTACCATGCACCCACATCCCAGAGGAACCAGGTCCAAGATGCTGGATGAACACAGGACAACTCAGCAAGCATCACAAACAGGAACATCCGTAGGGACACAGCCTGTGTAGGAAAAGGGAAGGGAACACACACAGACTTGCTTACACAACACACAACATGGGCCCAGGCAATGTCACGGGATTACACACTGCCATGAGGGCACTCCACTCCTGTGGAAGGTCCGCTGTGCCAAACCTTGTCTGTGCACAACTCAAACATGTCAGCAGAACACTCGGTCAGTGAGTCAACAATTACAACACACTGAAGGCTCTGCTCACATCAGCCTGGGTACGGGAGTGTCACTTCAGTCATCTGCATATACCCAAAACACGTGTCAAGCAAGTTGCACTGCATACACAGATGAGTCCTTCAACATTGATGTGCTAAATTGCATGTCCAGTGGAGATGCGCACACAGTCAGGGAAATAGAAACATTGAACAGTGGTAAGCCCACCAGATGTGCATGAGTGTAAGCCACAGATGTTAATTCACAAATGCAAAACGTACATCCCTGTGTCAAATGCTGAACATTACACCCTCAGACTGCAGCAAAGGATGCTATGGATCCAGACTAGATTAGGACACATATCCCATGGACCACATGGAGTCCATCACAGCAACACTTCATTTACCTGATCTGAACAATATTACAACAGCAAATGCATGATGATACTCATCTACATCATGTACATCAAAAGCAAAACCACTAGTAAACAAAAAGAGGCTTTATTCTGTCAATGTGAAAGAAAAATTGGAAGTCCAAAATAAAATAAGGCCAATGGCCAGTCCACATTCACAGTCCGAACAGGGTGACATGTGACAACTTGTCACCCATTGCTTTCCTGCACTGGTACGGACAGGGGACATCCCCCTCGGAGGGGCATACAAGGGGCAGGCCAGGCACCGCAGGGACAGGATCAGGGGATGCCAGAAGGAGGCAGTGAAGGGGTGGTGGGTGCAGGAGTGTCACCGGCAACTGCAGTGGAGGTGTCTGACTCAGTGGGGCTGGCACCACTGTAGGGCACAAGTCAGATGGTGTGGGTGCCGGCACCACTGCAGTGGGCCGGTCAGATGGAGTGGACTGGGTCCCCACTGCAGTGCCCAAGTCAGACGGGGTGGTTGTGGACTCCACTGCAGTGCATAACTCCAAGGGAGTGGAAGGGGGGGCACATGAGGTGGGCAGGACAGAGGGGGGGGGACCCGGTCTCCACACCAGTGGCACAAACAGGCTGAGTGTCTGGGTTGGGGGTGGAAGAGCAAGTGGTAGGGGGGGAGGGCCTAAGCAGTTTGGGGATGCGGTATCAGTGTGTGGGGGAACCTGGGGCAGGGTGTGGCGGGGGAACCTGTGGAGTGGTGGCCTGGGGGATGGAGGAGAGCGACTGTGTGGTGGATCTGCGTGGTGGTGGTGGTGGGGTCTTGCCCTTCCTGGTCCGGGGGGACTTCCTAATGGGGTCCTCAGTCTGCCTGTGCCTGGGGGAGGGTGTCCGGGTGTGAGGGGCACTACCCTCTGTGTGTGGTGGTGGCCTCTTCCGCCTGTACTTTGGGTCAGATGTATCTGTGGGGAAGAGGCCAAGCTCACAGAGGAAGAGCTTCTGGGAGGGGGGGGTTGCAGGTGAGGCAAGGGAAGGGGTTTTGGAGGGAGAGGTATCTGAGGACTGCGGAGTGCTCGTGGATGCGTGTGTGTGTGTCTGGGCCCCATCCCCTGTGAGTGAGGTATCAGTCCCCTGACTGTGCATGCATGTGCGTCTGGATTTTGGCTTGTGTGTCTGTGTGCTGCATGTGTCTGTGCTGGTGCGTGCCTGTGCCGGTGTGTGTGTGCTTGGGACAGGTAGGGTGCTGGGGATTGTGGATGGGGCAGAGGTAGGAGGGGTGAGGGACTGTTGCAGGAGGGACACTGCTGCCGTCAGTGAGGTGGCCATGGACTGATTGGTCCGCTGTAGGGCAGACATGCCAGATGAGATGCCCTCCATGAATGACACCAGTTGTGTCAACAGACCCGTGTGTGCATGGAGGACACTCAGCATTGATGTCTGCCCTACATGGATCTGTTTCAGCAAGTCCACAGACTCCACACTCAGGGCAGCAGGGGAGACAGAGGCAGGAGGTGCGGTGCCTGGCATGAAGGAGACACACTCCCCTATACGGGAGCCTCCACAGACATGTGGGATGGGAGCAGATGGGAGGGTGGAGATGGTGGTGGTGGCAGGGACAGACTTGCTCGAGTTTGTCTGTGGTCTGCTGACACCCGCCTCCACAAGGGAGTCCTCACTGGAAGCGCTGTGTTCCTCAGCCGAGGTGGTCGTAGCTGAGGTCTCCTCAGTGTGGCTCCCCACACTGGGTCCCTCGGTCTCCTCTGCAGTGGACCCAGTCTGGCTCTGCCGCTCCTCTTCGTCCATGGAGCTGTCTCCTCCTGTGGCTGTGGATGTATCTGCAAACAATCAGGATAAACAGAGCAACATTAGTCACCTGTACTGACCACACACACCACAGTAAGTACAGCACATCACAGAGCAAGCCCTGCCATCATTTGCTAGACATTGCAATAAGTGCTGACACTGATTTCAAGAAGCCCATTGTCTGCCTGACAGTCATTCATGCCACTCATATCCAACCTGTCCATGCACCCATCTGTCTGGTGCCTGTTGGATGCCACTAATCATATGTGCACACATGCACCACATACACAGTTGATGGACATCCAAGAGAACATATGGAAATGTGTCACTCCAAACACATGCCATCTCCTGCCACTGACTCAGTACATGTGTCAGGAACAGTGATGGGCAGAGTCTCTGTCGATATCCGGGTTTTGCTTCCATCACCAGACACAATGATGTCCTGATGTCCTGATAGTCAATGCGACAATGGTGTGCATGCAGGACATATCACACTACTGCTGGATCACCCTTTGCAAGTTGAATGTCATGGCACAGGTCTGTCTGGCAAGTCAGTCATAACTGTCTCCTGTGACAGGGGCAGTGCATACACACAACACCAGTCTGCACTGTGTCACAATCATAGAAGTTTTGGGAATGCAAGCCCTGTAGCTGACAGGTGCACATGTGCACCCCTGGCCACCCACATCATGAGGACTAAGATGATCCCACGTCATTCAAATAAGACATTTGAGTGACTGCAAACACAAATCCATACACATGAGCACTTCACCGTCTGATGAGAATGAACCAAAGCTGCCTGCACCTCAATGTTTAATACACCATTGTGCACAGTCAAGGGATCAGAGACCTATGCATTAACCAATGTGCAGATCCTATAGTCACAACTCAGATGGCTGGCCACCCCAAACTGTTAAACACTCCAGGAGTCCAAAAAGCAAGGCCACACCACGGTGACACAGAGGCAGACACCTGAGTGCACTCTTCACAATGCCCAATATGTATGCTGACACACGGGAGTGGGAGAACAGAGTGCCTTCGATGTCCGGAGTAGGCATTACAGTCCTGGTCCATGTGTAACATGGTATTACCCTGAACACTAGGCAGGTGCCTATGCATGTGTCACACACATGATGGACATACTTCTGAGGCTCCTACCTTGGTCTCTGCTGCAGCATGGGTGTGTGGCACATACCCCAGACATGTGGTGAGTCAGAGCAGCAATTGGAACACATAATAAAGCCATACCCAGAGTACATGTCAGATCACAGGCATTGTGTGAGCAATTCTACCACCCATGCAGCCCACAACAAAGTTCCTGTAACTGATGCTGTCCCCAACTTGAACCACAGGTAACTGCAAGTACACAGTACCCAAGTGACCTAAGTCACAGACTGTAAGGGCCACACCTGTGTATCAGATGAGGAGGGGGCATGACACAAGTGAGGGACATGAGTCCAGGACGACAAGACAGTCGTACTGTGGAAGTGTAACCAGGCTAAAGGAGTGCATAGAGCATGTTAGTCATAGTACCCCGAAAAGGCTAGCACTTACCCCCTCCTTGCTGCTGTCTGGCCTTCAGCTGCTCATCCAGGTCAGGGAAGACCACCGCCAGAATCTGGAGCATGTGGGGGGTCAGGGTCCGGTGTCCACCCCTCCTGCGAGGAGGCGACAGCTTCAGCTGGACCCTTGCGATCCTCCGGGTCCAGCCACGAAGGTCCTGCCACCTCTTCTGGCAGTTGCGGATCCGGCGCCTGTAAACCCCCACAGATCGTACTGCCCGGACGATGGTCAGCCAGATCTCCTGCTTCTGGTGGGCATCAACCTGTGAGGATGACAAAGTGAAAAGGCCATTACTACACATGCAACATATCCGTGCATCACACAGTTGGATATACATGTCTCAATCACAAGGGCATATGATGTACACAGGTAGTGCAACTATGGCTATGAACAGTTGTCCAGCAGTTACTAAATGGTATCATTGCCTGGGAATTAAAACCTTGTTGGAATGCACTGTTACTGCACTATACCTGTTCAGTGCATGTAACTACACACTTTGGGGGTTGACAACTACTCAGTGAGCATGCTACCACTGGTGTACACACTGTGAGTACTGCTAGTCAGACAACATGCACAATTAGTAAGGCAGTGGACAGCACACTCACCTGCTCCCCTGGTTTCCCATACAGCTTGCTGTACTGTGGAAGGAGGCTGTCCAGCAGGGTCTGGTTCTCCTCAGTGCTGAAGGCTGGGGCTCTATCCACAATACGTGCCATTGCAGTAGCCAGAGGATGCAGAGACAGCAGCAGTGGTAGTGGCAGATGTCGTCCTGGAGCATGTAGTGCAGGCAAGTGAGCTCTCAGGGGAACAGCCAGCATTATATGTGTGCTGCAGAGGCAGATACTGTCCCATGTGTCAAAGTGATAGGTCCAAGTCGTTTGCATCTTCTGAATCTGGCCAATCCATGGAATTGCACCACTTATACACGCCTACAGCATCCTTCAAAATTTCAACTTGATGACACCCATGAATTTGCAACATTGTTGTGGGTGGCCAACTGAATTCACTGCATCCGACTCGTACAAGCTTCGAATACGCGTCCGTTAACATGTCAGTCCATAGCCAATGCGTGCGCACGGATCGGTCCATTGCTGTACGACGCGTATTTCGTAACCCAACACGCATCCGTCAACGTCAGATGCAATGGCCAATGCGTGCGCAGGGATCGGTCCATTGCTGTACGACGCGTATTTCGAAATAACAACACGCATCCGTCCACATCATATGCAATGGCCAATGTGTGCGCACGGATCGGTCCATTGCTGTACGACGCGTATTTCGAAACACAACACGCATCCGTCCACATCATATGCAATGGCCAATGCGTGCGCACGGATCGGTCCATTGCTGTACGATGCGTCTCTGTACAAGTCACTCGCATATGTCACCATGGTTGTCACTGGTGAACGTATGCCAGCCACAATTACTTGCCAGGGACTCAGGGGCACACCTACAACGCCACAACCTGTCCACACTGTATCCTAAGGCATGTAAGGTTGCATTACCTGTGTCTGTATGGGGGTCAACATGTGGTTTGTTGGTTGGCACTTGGGGGCAGCCACTCCCAGGCTGTGCACGTGTTCATGGGGACAGAATCCTTTGTGTGTTGTGCACATGACCACTGTGATGTGCAACTGTTCAGTTCAGAGCATGTGGCATGGTCACATTTCCAGGTTGTGTATGTGTATGTTATGTCACATACACCCTGAGTCCCATGTGGGATGGTATGTACGTCACAGGGTGACCCATTGCCACAATTGTGATGGCCCTCCACAGTCTGTGTGCATGTTGTGTTTCGATGTCTCTGATTCCATGTGCACAATGGGAGACAGTCTCCACATCCACGTTGTTTGTGCATCGACTTTGATGTTGTGCGTGTGTGTGTCACAGACGTCCATGTCTGTCCTGCAGAGGCAACAGGGGCCACTGTGGGAGTCATGGTTGTTTTGCTGACGTGTACATGATACGCCATGTCATGCCAGTGTCCATGTGGCAATACATGGTCCCTGGGAATCTACCTGTCAAAGAGCTGTGATGCCTGGGGCACATCTGTCCTCACTTGTCACTGTGGTGTGTGTTTGGAACGTGACAGCAGTACATGGGTACTGTGACACAGCCTAATGATTTCCCCTAGCACAACCTGGAACTTGTTGTCAACACATGTTGAACTGAGATGTTAGATGATGGCCATGTAGGTGCCATATATGTCCGTACAGAACGGCACACACATCAAGTACTTGTGTCTCGTAATGATGTATCATGTGATATTGAGTATGGTCAATGCCACATATGTGGGGTGACTGACAATCTTTCTTTGTTCACCTATGTACTGCAGGGCACCAGCTGTCCATAGACCATTCCCTGACCTTGCAACCATGGTTGAACGTGACTGCATCCGACGGTACCGCTTCAACAGGCCGCTGATTGAGGAATTGGCGGGGCGGTTGGCCCCACATTTGCAATCTGGCCGGCCATACCCTACAGTGCTGACCCCCAAGGTGAAGGTGATGGCAGCCCTACACTTCTTTGCCACCGGTACCTTTCAACACACTGTGGCGTCTGCTGGTGGGATGTCACAGACCATGTTCAGCCGTGTGCTACGCGATGTTTTGGAGGCGATGTTGAGATACTTGAACCAGTACATCTATTTCCCTAAACGTCAACAACTCACTGATGTCAAGAGTGACTTCTATGCCCTGGGGAGGATGCCACATGTCATCGGCTCCATTGATGGGATACATGTGGCTTTGGTACCACCACAGGCACATGAGCAGGCATACAGGAACAGGAAACATTACCATTCTATCAATGCTCTGGTGGTATGTCTTGCAGATATGAGCATCTCACATGTGTGTGCACGTTTCCCCGGTTCTGCACACGATGCGTAAGTAATGAGGAGTAGTCGCATCCCGAGGATGATGTCACAGATGCAGAACCAGCGTGCCTGGCTTGTCGGTGTGTACTGACTTTGTACCATTGTGTGTGTTCTGCAATGTTGTATTCCACCCTCTTTTCCAACTCAGCTAATGTGCAATTGTCTGTATGTAGGTTGCTGACACCCCTCAGGAACCCTGTGACACCAGCCCAGATGCGCTACAATGAGGCACATGGTCGGACCAGGAGAGTGATCGAGCGGACATTTGGTCTCCTGAAGAGCCGCTTTCGCTGCCTGGACAAGACAGGAGGGGCCCTCCCATATGCCCCTGCAAAGGTGTGCAAGATTTTCATCATCTGCTGCATGCTACACAACCTGGCAGTGCGGAAGGAGTTGGCTCTCATCCTGGATGACGATGACCAACATCCGCCACCTGTGGAGGATCCTGGCCTGGGCCACGATGCCAGTGATGATGAGGGTGATGTCCGCACACAGCTCATCAACAACTTCTTCAGCTGAATGTGAGTATACAGAGATGTTATGTCAATGATTTGAGTTTGCATGATATGTGTTGGTGGTGCTCTGTTGCTGTTTGAGTGTGGCCATGTGCTACTTGACTGGATGCATGCAGCGATGTGTCCTTACAGGTAGTCTGTACTCCCCAACAGTGTTGACATGCTAACTTGGTTTTGTGTAGGTATCTTGTGACATGTATTGGGCATGAGTATTGCAGTTCTGTCCTGTTCTTCAGTGCTTTTAACTGTGTGTCATGTCTGTCCTTCACAGGGTACTTTCAGAGTTGTTTGGTCAACTCGGATCCCCCGACACCATGATTCAACTTCCAGGGTGGAAGCAGTCGTTTCCCTACAGGTGATGTGCCACACACCCCTGGACTTTATTTCTTCAACACTTGGTGACTGTGTGGCCACTGCCACGTGGGATTACCTTGCATCTGTAGTGGAAACAACATGTTGCAAATGTGTAATAAACCTGTGCTTCACTTTGGGATGTGCGTTGTCTGTGGTCACACATCTGACTGACATTTGCTTACTGCACCTGTGGGCTAGTTAACACAGACTCTGAATAAGTGTGGTGTCTGTGCATTCCACTGTATTTCCTGGCAACATCAGTGTAGGCGATGAGTCAGATCGCCCTGGTGTGTATGTGTTGTGTTGCCCTAGTGGTGTGTCTCCCTCATATGTGTCACGTCGCCATGACTCACATGACGGTGTTGAACTTGCTGTAGCAGTTAGCATGCACAGTGTCATTTAGCAGATCATCATCTCCATGACACAAACCACGTTGGAATTACAACAGAGGCAAGTATGGTGTATTAGTGAGTTTATTTACATACATGTGTGAGGATAATGCACAGGATGGTGGGTGCTGTACATTGGGATTGGAATCCAAAGTTCACAGGTGAGTTGGAAGTGTTGGTAGCAGAAATGTCCTGAGTAAAGTCCACAGTCATCTGATACATTAGTCCAACTTAAACTCCCCATGTCATGTGGGAGAGTTGGGTTGCATTCGACAGGGTGAACAGTTTGCACACAAAGGAGAATTTCCAGAACAGGTGTTGGGTTCCTGGGGGATGTACATGGCCATCTGCCTCTCAGTTGTCCTTCCTCGGACGACCCCTCTTCTTCCTGGGGGACCCTCACGTGCAGGCCGCTGCGGTGCAGAGGACTCTCCACCAGAGTCATCCTCCCTCCCTGTGGCAGTTGCAGTTGTTGCGGCACCAGATGTTGTGGGCACACAGGGAGGTGTGGACATGTTGGTGCTAATCTGGCGGAGGCATGTCAATATGTCCCTCTGCACCGCTGTCAGTTCTTCCAATGTGTCCCACTTGGACTCCATGCCAGACATGTGTGTCTCCACACGGGACATGTGGGAGTCCAAGCGGGCATGATGGGCAGCCTGCTGCTGTTGAATGTCCTTGAGGATCCCCACTACCTGGCTGACCTCTCCGGTGCTATTCTGGTACGCATCAGCAATGCGTACCAGTTGTGGGTCATCATGCAGTCCAGACCCCTCTGCAAACAGCGACCTCTGCCTACCACCCCTCCCACCACCCCTGGCCACACGTGCGGGACCTGCGGTGGCACACACAGGTGACCCTTGGACCCCTTGGGGGTTGGTACTGGGGTTGTTGTCCGTTGCTTCACGGTGGGCCGGGGTCCCTGTGCTGTTGTCATTCAGTGTCCTTGGTCTGTCCGTGTCGGCGGGGGTGGTCTGTGTGTTGGCAGATGTTGGAGGAGTGGGTGCAGGGGGTGCAGATGGTGGTCCTGCTGGTGCTGCATGATGACTCACACCGGAGGGGCCAGGTAGGTCTTCGCCATCCGAGGAGGGCAGAGGCTGTTCCACACCAGAGAGCTCAGGGGCCACCGGAGCCTGGGACAGGGACTCCTCATCATCTGCTGCTGTGTCCCCATCATCACCTGTGTTTGGAAGAGACACACAATGTATGTTATGTTTCTACAGGCATCAATGGTACAAACACATGACAGTTGTGACTGTACACCTGGATGCGGGCCTGTACATTGCATTGTCCTAAGTTGTCACAGTCAGAGGTTGATATTGGTGTAGCACATTGTCCTGCCAACCTGAAACATTTCAATGTGAATGTTGAGGTGTGTGCATGACCAGCTCATGTATTGATTGGCTGTACATGGCCATTGCTACTCAAGGGCCATCACGTGCCTGACACAGGTGTGTCATCCTTGTCCACATTTGTCCTTTAACAGGGACATACGTGCAATTCCACTTAGGATATCTTTCAAGATTGGGCCATGTGTGGTTGCCTTTTTTGCCAGTCTTTGTGCGTCACATTGGTGTATCTGGACAACATGGTCACAGTCCGGTATGCCTGGGATCTCTTGGGAGTATCTGTGTTGTTGTCTGGGTTCCTAGTTCACGTCTCATTTCATACAAGTGTTGTTGTTAACGTAGCCAATGATGTTGTTGCTGAGTTTTGTACGTGCAAACGTGATTAATCTTGTCAATGTCCTCCATGGTGATAAGGATTGGGCACGGCAGCTCTCTGGATTTTCCATTCTCATGACAGTGATGGCCAGTGGTGTGTGTTGCAGTTCTGCTGCTGTGAGTAGCATGTCTCCTCAAATGCAGTCCAGGTTGGTGCTTGTGTCTACAGTGTCTATGACAGTGAGTGGTGTGTTGTGTGAAGGATGCATATGTTGCTGAACGATGTGGGAGTGGAATGCAGCTCACAACCGCAACTTGTGTGACTGACACCATGGTACAGTGTCCGGTATATTGGTGTGTCCATTGCATTCACTGTCAGGAGTCCCCTGTCAATGATGTCTCTGTGACTTCCTGTGTGTTTTGTGCTATGTAGTATGTCTGATTCTCCACAGTTGTCATCTGCAAGACACACCTTCACAGCCAGGCCAGGGGGGCACCCATGGACACTGCATCCCCTGACAGTGTGTGTAAACATAGAGTTGCAATGGCTGTGAGTGTGTACGTGTTTGGGTTGGCCAGTGCATGGGTGTGAATTGCAGGCACATCATTTCTCATGCCCATGTGTCAGCCATCTTGCCAGGGCTTTTACTTTGGGAGTGACTGGTCCCACGTGTGCAATGTGTTTTTTCAGAGTAGGTGTGTGTATGGCCAGCATTGGTGGTATTTGGTTGACATCCGGACCTCCTTCTCCCCCAGCCCAGTTATCCCACCATGAAGCATGCCACCCTTGCAGTGGGTGCAGGTTAACTCTCAGGATGTCAGTCAGTGGTGTCCTGCTGTTGGTTGGTGCACAGTTCCAAGCAGGGCCTTGTGCTCCCCACAACAGAGCACCATTGTCAGACATCTTAGAAGTGGCTTTTCACTCCCTGTGAGGTGTGCATGCTTCAGTGTGAGCTTGCCGGGCCATGTGGGTGGGGGATGTTGAGCTGTGACTACCACTCCCATCATGCTATTGCCTACACCCCCCCCCTTCCCAGCATGCCCATACTTCCTTCCTTTTGAGTCCAGTTCACTGTGTGTGAGTGTGACAGCAATGGCAAGATGGCTGACAGTGTGGTCCTGTTGTTTGTTGGTTCACAGTTCCCAGCAGGGCCTTGTGCTCCCCACAGCTAAGGCCAGTGTCAGACATCTTGGAAGTGGCTTTTCACTCACTCTCTTGTAGAGCACGGTCCCAGGTGTGTTGTTTGGAGTTAGTGGAAGTGGTGTGTGTGTAAGGGCCTGCTGGTAGCTGTAGTCGGAGCTGGCACTCCTCCTCCCCCAGGCCAGACATCCCACCATGAAACGTGCTTCCATTGCAGGGAGTGCAAGTTGGTTGTCAGGATGTCAGTCAGTGGTGTCCTGCTGTTGGTTGGTGCACAGTTCCCAGCAGGGCCTTGTGCTCCCCACAACAGAGCACCATTGTCAGACATCTTTGAAGTGGCTTTTCACTCCCTGTGAGGTGTGCATGCTTCAGTGTGAGCTTGCTGGGCCATGTGGGTGGGGGATGTTGAGCTGTGACTACCACTCCCATCATGCTATTGCCTACAGCCCCCTTCCCAGCATGCCCATACTTCCTTCCTTTTGACTCTGCTTCCCTGTGGGGTAGTGTGCCTGTGCTGACAGGATGGCTGACAGTGTTGTCCTGACGTTTGTTTGGCTACAAGTCCCAAAAGTGTCCCTGTGCTTCACACAGCATAACCCAGTGTGGTAGTTCTTTGTGGGATATTTAATTAGAGTGTGAGGCAATGCATTCTCCCAGGTGAGTTGTGTGGAGTTTGTGTTAAGGGGGTGTGTGAGAAAAGCTGCTGGTAACTATGGTCAGAGCTGTCAGTCCTCCTTCCCACCCAGCCAGATATCCCACCATGGAACGTGCTTCCATTGCAGGGAGTGCATGTTGGCTTTCAGGATGTCAGGCAGTGGTGTCCTGCTGTTGGTTGGTGCCCAGTTCCCAGCAGGGCCTGGTGCTCCCCACAACAGAGCACCATTGTCAGACATCTTAGAAGTGGCTTTTCACTCCCTGTGAGGTGTGCATGCTTCAGTGTGAGCTTGCTGGGCCATGTGGGTGGGGGATGTTGAGCTGTGACTACCACTCCCATCATGCTATTGCCTACAGCCCCCTTCCCAGCATGCCCATACTTCCTTCCTTTTGACTCTGCTTCCCTGTGGGGTAGTGTGCCTGTGCTGACAGGATGGCTGACAGTGTTGTCCTGGCGTTTTTTTGGCTACAAGTCCCAAAAGTGTCCCTGTGCTTCACACAGCATAACCCAGTGTGGTAGTTCTTTGTGGGATATTTAATTAGAGTGTGAGGCAATGCATTCTCCCAGGTGAGTTGTGTGGAGTTTGTGTTAAGGGGGTGTGTGAGAAAAGCTGCTGGTAACTATGGTCAGAGCTGTCAGTCCTCCTTCCCACCCAGCCAGATATCCCACCATGGAACGTGCTTCCATTACAGGGAGTGCAAGTTGGCTTTCAGGATGTCAGGCAGTGGTGTCCTGCTGTTGGTTGGTGCACAGTTGCCAGCAGGGCCTTGTGCTCCCCACAACAGAGCACCATTGTCAGACATCTTTGAAGTGGCTTTTCACTCCCTGTGAGGTGTGCATGCTTCAGTGTGAGCTTGCTGGGCCATGTGGGTGGGGGATGTTGAGCTGTGACTACCACTCCCATCATGCTATTGCCTACAGCCCCCTTCCCAGCATGCCCATACTTCCTTCCTTTTGACTCTGCTTCCCTGTAGGGTAGTGTGCCTGTGCTGACAGGATGGCTGACAGTGTTGTCCTGACGTTTGTTTGGCTACAAGTCCCAAAAGTGTCCCTGTGCTTCACACAGCATAACCCAGTGTGGTAGTTCTTTGTGGGATATTTAATTAGAATGTGAGGCAATGCATTCTCCCAGGTGAGTTGTGTGGAGTTTGTGTTAAGGGGGTGTGTGAGAAAAGCTGCTGGTAACTATGGTCAGAGCTGTCAGTCCTCCTTCCCACCCAGCCAGATATCCCACCATGGAACGTGCTTCCATTGCAGGGAGTGCAAGTTGGCTTTCAGGATGTCAGGCAGTGGTGTCCTGCTGTTGGTTGGTGCCCAGTTCCCAGCAGGGCCTGGTGCTCCCCACAACAGAGCACCATTGTCAGACATCTTAGAAGTGGCTTTTCACTCCCTGTGAGGTGTGCATGCTTCAGTGTGAGCTTGCTGGGCCATGTGGTTGGGGGATGTTGAGCTGTGACTACCACTCCCATCATGCTATTGCCTACAGCCCCCTTCCCAGCATGCCCATACTTCCTTCCTTTTGACTCTGCTTCCCTGTGGGGTAGTGTGCCTGTGCTGACAGGATGGCTGACAGTGTTGTCCTGGCGTTTGTTTGGCTACAAGTCCCAAAAGTGTCCCTGTGCTTCACACAGCATAACCCAGTGTGGTAGTTCTTTGTGGGATATTTAATTAGAGTGTGAGGCAATGCATTCTCCCAGGTGAGTTGTGTGGAGTTTGTGTTAAGGGGGTGTGTGAGAAAAGCTGCTGGTAACTATGGTCAGAGCTGTCAGTCCTCCTTCCCACCCAGCCAGATATCCCACCATGGAACGTGCTTCCATTGCAGGGAGTGCAAGTTGGCTTTCAGGATGTCAGGCAGTGGTGTCCTGCTGTTGGTTGGTGCACAGTTCCCCGCAGGGCCTTGTGCTCCCCACAGCAGTACCCAGTGTCAGCCATCTTGTCAGTTCTTTTCCTCTCCCTGTGATGTGAGCATGGTTCAGAGTGGTGTTGATGGGCCAATTGTGAGGGTGACCAATATCTGTGACTACAACTCCCATCATGCTATTGGCTTCACTCACTTCACTAGCATACACACAATTCCTTCCTTTCAGTGAGCTTCCCTGTGAGGTGGTGTTCTAGTGGTGGTAAAATTTCTGACAGTGTTTGTTGGTTAGATTTGTGCCACTGCCTTGCTCTATTTGTTGTTAGGTTTGTGCATGTCATGACACAGTTACATATCACTATGAGATGGCAGGTATTGTGTTTGTCTGACTAACATACACATCTTGGGATGATTATCTTTTGGTTACTGTGGCTTTGCTAACGGTGCATGGTTTCACTATCCCCTTGACAGTGATGTGTGTGTATTGTCACACAATATTGGGTATATTGGTTGTGTACTCACCAGGCTCTGGGATGTTTGATAGTCCATGTACGCTCTCTGGTGGTAGGATGGCCCGCACCTTCTGCTCCCAGGACCTGAGGTATACTGGTTTGGCAGGAGGGCCACTGCCGGTGCGATGACTCAAGGCGTAATCCTTCTTGAGTAGGTCCTTGACCCTCCTGCGCACATCATACCACCTGTTCTGGATGTCTTCCTTTGTGCGCAAACATGGTGATTGTGCGTTCACCCTGTTGACGATCCTCTCCCACATCTTGGTTTTCTGCGACATGGGGGTCTGTTGGACCAATGTACCAAACAACTGTAGCTCTATCCTGAGGATTTCATCTACCAGGACTTCCAATTCACTGTCTCGGAACTTTGGATTCTTCTTTGGGGGCATGGTGATGGGTGGTGGTGGGGATTGATGTGTGTGTGAGTGTGCAAGTGAGGGTGGGTGAGTGTCAGTTTTGCTGGGTGTATGTGAGGGTGCTATTTGGGAGGTGCTAATGGTGTGTGGCTTGTGTGATGGATGAGTTGTGAGTGTGTCTGTGGTTGCGGTCTGATGGTGTTCTGTGCTGGCAGGTCTATTGAATTTGCAAAGGATCATGGTAGGGATTTGTGGCCTTTATATGGGTGGAGTTGTGGGTGTGTCTTTGTTCCATGTTTTTTTTCCCCTGTATTTATTGACTTTGTCATTGCTTGTTTGGCCCTTTTTTTTGTATTTTTTCCTTTGTAGTTTTTAGGCATGTAGGAGACATTCTTCTGACTGAGTAGGACGCTGCAGTTGGCTTGTGCGAGCTTCTCCGAGTCTTTCACGCTGTCTTTCTGCTGGGTTTCATGTGCGGCGTACGCGTCGGTCGCGGAGTATTCGGCTGCTTCGGCTCCCTAGTTTTGTATGCGTGTCGGTCGTACGGCTTGAGCTCCGTGCGACTCGGTCTGGTTTCACACGCATTGCATCGTACTGCGCGGGTCGGAGTTCGTGGGTACGTTTCTGTCGGGTTCATTCCTGGTGCGTGTCGGTCGGTTCGATTTGCGTAGATTTTCCGGCCGGATAGCTGGTTTCCGTGCGGTTTGGTCGTTCGGCTTGTGTTCCGTACGAGTCGGTCGTAATTTACATGCATTGCATCGTATTACGCGGATCGGGCAGCGCCGGTACGTGTCGGTCGGACTACATTCCCGTACCGAGTCGGTCGGTACGTTTTCCGGCCTGAATCGGAATCGACCCCATAGTATTAGTATATTCATACAACAACTTAGTAAAAACATTTAACGAAAAATCACTAATTGATTTGTCATGATGGAAAATGCTTCCATCCATTTGTTCTATATTAGTATTTATAGGCGGTTTAGAAACATCTTTCATTCCTTCAATTGACACATCATTAGTATTATTTCAACTGTTATTTACATTAAAAATGGGTATGACAACAATTAATAATATCCATATAAGTGTTAATAGAAAAACACTACATAAGCAGGTTTTAATACAGCTACGTTTTAGACTAGATTTTGGTTGTCCAGTCACTTCTGCTTCTGCCATTTTGATATACTACAAAAATCTCTATTCCAAAAATAGATTTTGTGTAATCCTACACTTAATGACTTTCTTCTTCACCCCTTTCTTTTATTTCAGTCCTTTGGTCTTTCTTGAGTCTTTAATTCAGCTTCAATTGACAATTTTCACCTTAATCTCTTTTCAATTCCTTTTTTAAGGTGGTCTCAGTTTGTTCTTATCTTCCTTTTCAGTATCACTACTGTCATGTTCTTCACTTAAGCCCAGACTTTCAATTCTTCTAGTATGACGTAGGTCCATTCAGGAGCTCTGTACTTTCTACATGGAATTCTTATTCTTTTTGTTTTTCAGGTTGCTTTTCTTCTTGTACTATCTGGTTCTGTTTGACTTGAGACTTCGTTACTTTGCTCTGGTCTTTTTCTCAATCTTCCTCTTACTATTCTATACTTTAGTCTTCTTATTCCACTTCACCAATTGTCTCCTTTTCTAGCTCTCTTTTTCTGTACTACCTTTTCACCTTCTGTGTTTTGTTCACCATTTCTTTTATTCAGTCTTCTTTCTATCTGTCCCTCACTGTTCCTTCGTATTTCTGTTTCTGTAGGTTCAACACTTGTTCCTGATTCATCAGTGAGTTCACCTTCTTCTAGCTCATTTGTGACTTCATTCTCGTCTGGTCCTACTTCTGGCTCCACAGTTGTTTTTCTTTCTTCTGTCTTGACAGCCGCTTCACTTCCCTCTGGCTCAACGACAGCCTCACCTTCTTCTGACTCAGCAGCAGTCTTTTCAGTCCCAGTATCTGGTGCCCACTTTACTTGACTTGTGCTTTGCTGTTCATCGTCAAAATGTTCATCAGAAGCTGTTACTTCAGACTTTTCAGCTTCGCACACTTCAGCTGCTGGTTATTGATTTTGATTTACCAGTTGCTGTTCTTTAGGTCTTGGGACTAGGCGGGTATGGCTTGCATGTATCCAATTTGGCAAGCCAAAACACTTCACTGCTGTGGTCGTCACTAATATGATCTGGTAAGGGCCGCTCCAAAGCGGTTCTAGACGCGTTTTCCTCACGTGTTTCTTGACTAGGACCTACTCACCAGGATTCAAATCATGTGCTTGGTTCCGCTGTGTCGTTGTGGCATCTCCTCCAACCTGGCGGGACACAGAACGCACCAGGTCAGCCAGTCCTTTGCAATAATCTAGCACACGATCATCAGACATATTCATCAGTTTGTTCGCAGGTATGTATGCTTGTCTCATGGCTCTTCCCATCAACACTTCATGGGGGCTTAATCCAGTCTTTTTGTCAGGAATACTTCTAAGACTCATCAATACAAGGGGTAAAGCGTCAGGCCATTTCAGTGTTGTGGATGCACATACCTTCCCTAATCTAGACTTTATTGTGCCATTTATCTGTTCAACAATACCAGATGCTTCTGGTCGATAGGCACAATGCAGCTTCTGCTCAATTTGTAATGCTGCACAAATCATCCGAATTATTTCATTATTGAAGTGCAATCCTCTATCTGATTCCAAAGTGACTGGAAAACCAAACCTAGGGATCAGTTCTCTCAACAACAGCTTAGCCACTGTAAGGCTATCATTCCTTCTCGTTGGATAGGCCTCTACCCAGCGAGAAAACAAACAGACAATGACAAGGACATATTTCAGCCCATTACATGGTGGTAGCTAAATGAAATCAATCTGAAGTCTAGTAAAAGGACCTCCTGCTTTCCCGATTACACCCCAACTCACAACTGTCTTTCTTCCTGGATTTTGTTTTTGGCATATGGCACACCTTTGACATAAACTTTCTGTGATGACCCTGAACTTTGAATTATACCATGACTGCTTGAACAGTCTAATCATTGCATCTCTTCCAATATGTGTGAGTCCATGGTACATCCTGGCCATGTGAGAAAGTAATGAATCTGGCAATACTGGTCTTCCATCATGACAGACCCATACCTCATCTTCTGTATTTTTCCTAAAATCTGTTCTACTCCATTCTTTCTTTTCCTCATCACTGGTTTCTTCCTGCATTTGCCTCACCTCATCCCACGTCTCAAATGTGGTTGTGTACATAAGGTGGCATTTGGTATTTTCTCTATCAATTGATCTGTTTACGGCCATTGTATTTTGTGCACAGTAATGCGCTAATTGATCCGCGTATCTGTTGCCCTTTGTCACATCATAATCTCCGGATTGATGTGCAGCACATTTTACAACTGCAATTCTTTTTGGTAACTGCAAAGCTTCTAATAATTCTTTTACAGTTTTTCCATTCCGAATTGGGGTACCTGAGGAAGTCAGAAATCCTCTTTGCATCCATAGCTGACCGAAGTCATGTACAACTCCAAATCCGTACTGACTGTCGGTGTAGATGGTTACTTTTAGACCTTTTGCCAATCTACATGCTCTATCCAGAGCAATCAACTCTGAAACTTGGGCGGAGTTTACCCCCTTCAAACAAGATGCTTCTAGTGCTCCTGATAAGGTGTAGACAGCATAACCAGCACACAATTCACCCTTTTCGTTTCTCAAACATGATCGATCCACAAACAATTCAAAATCTGATTCTTCCAAGGATTCATCCTCTATATCCGGACGAGGCTTAGTACAAAGTTCTGTCACTTCCAGACAATCATGTTCTGCTTCCTCTCTCACCTCCTCACATCTTGAATTTGGTAACAATGTAGCAGGGTTCACAGTAGTGCATCTCAGCACTGTCACATTTTCAGCACCTAGAATCACTCTCTCATATTTAGTCAGCCGACTAGAGGTCATATGTTGAGTCCGAGTGCGTGTTAAAAGAATCTCAACAGAATGTGGCACATACACTTTAACAAGATAACCCATCACAATTGCTTCACTTTGTTCCAGACTTATACAAGTGGCGGCTACTGCTTTTAAACAGCCTGGTAATGCTGCAGCCACTGAATCCAGGGTAGCAGAAAAATATGCCACTGGACGTCGTGCCATTCCTTGTTTTTGAGTTAAGACTGCAAGTGCACATCCAACTCTCTCACAACAATACAATGCAAATTCTTTAGAGTAATCTGGCATTCCCAAAGCAGGTGCTCGACAAAGACTGTTTCGCAATCTTGAAAAAGATTCCATACTCTCCTCGTCCAACACAATTGGATCTTTCACATCTTTTTGTGTCAACCTCTGTAGGGGTTTTGCAATCAGTGAGAAACCACAAATCCACTGTCTGCAGTATCCAACCATTCCCAAAAACATTCGCACTTCCTTTTGATTTTTGGGTGGATTCATTTTCTTGATCACACTGATTCTCTCTGGCGTCAACTTTCTGACCCCTTTTTCAATCTTGTGACCTAAATACTGAACTTCCTGTCTACAGTATTGCAATTTAGATGGTGACACTTTATGTCCTCCAACTGCTAAATGATTCAGCAAAGCAATTGTGTCTGTTACACATGCTTCTCGTGTTTTTGATGCCACTAGTAGGTCATCAATGTACTGAACCAAAACAGAGTTTTCAGGCATGACCAAAGACTCCAAACATTTTTTCAAGATCTGATTAAAGATCGAAGGACTCTCAGTGTATCCTTGAGGAACTCGGCACCATGCCAAGACACGGTTTCCGAACCTGATTGCAAATAAATATTGACTTTCCAGGTGCAAGGGAATGAAGAAAAATGCCTAACACAAATCAATAACGGTGTACCAATCAGCATCGCAGGGAATTTGGTAAAGAATTACTGCTGGATTTGGCACCACTGGACAACATGGTACTACAATTTTATTCACCTTTCTTAAATCTTGAACTATTCTATATTTTCCATTAGGCTTTTTAATTCCAATAATGGGTGAATTACAGGGACTGCTCATTATTTCTTTTAAAATCCCCTGTTCAATCATTTGGTCAATCACAGGTGTGACTCCAGCAATTACTTCTGGACTCATTTTGTACTGTGGGGTATTTGGATATATAGCACCATCCTTTACTGTAATCTGAATTGGATCCACATTTGTCATTAACCCGATCTCTTTTCCTGTGAAATCTCACACTTCTGATCTCACTGTACCTTTTAATTCTTCAGGCAAACCTTCCTCAGTGAGGAGTGAATATAATTCACTCACTTCTGATTCTCTTTGGGCCATCATTACTTTGTACTCGACATCCTCATCAGGTGTCATAAAGGCAACACCATCCGGTGTACAATAAATGGTGCAATTCATTTTGCATAATAAATCTCTGCCCAAGAGATTAACGGGACTGAAATCACATACCACAAACCGATGCATGTCTTTGAAATTTCCAATATGAACTTCTATCGGGGCTGTGACAGGAGTTCTAATATGTTTATTTGCAACACCTACAATTTGGATAGTTTCTCCCGAGAGGGGTAGGTTTGGAATTTCTGCTGCTCTCACAGTAGAACGGGTAGCACCAGTGTCCAACAAGAAGGTGATATCTTTACCTTCTACCTTTCCATCAACAAATGGACCTGACTGATCTATTGCCAAAGCGGCACCAAGTACGCACTCTTCCTCCCCCCTCAGGCACCGTCATTGAGACGAATCCGAATCACTCTCATTGCACCGCAACAGATACTGCGAAACCAGTGGATTCTTACCAAACTGCTCTTCTCCGTGGAATCCAGTACTTGCACTGTACATCTGCATATGAGCATTCACATTACGGGGTATAGGAGGTTGTGGCACCTGTAACTGTGGAGTAACTACCTGCTGCTGCTGCTGTTGATTCCAAATCACCTTATTCTGCATCTGTGGATTTAAATTTTGATTTACTCCATTATCCTTTTTACCAGATCTACACTCATTCTTCCAATGTCCAAATTTTCCGCACGTGTGATAAGGAAATTTCTTTTTAGCTTCTTCCTTACTCATTTTAAATTTTCCTTTACCTCCACTGTATACCTGACCAGCCTGACTCTGACTTTGTTGCACATTACCATTTTCCTGTTGCTGCTCTGCCATCTTCACTTGTGCCCACATCATTTTCTCCTTTAACTTTTTAAGCCTTGAATCAATGTCATCACTACAATATTTTGCATACCTCAAAATCTCGTCTATTGATTTGCTTTGCCAGCAGAGCATATGCTGCTGTATCATTGCACTAATCTCTGGTTTCAATCCATATATGAATCGATACACAAAATGTCCCATATCTTTATCTCCAATATTCTCAAACCCACTGTACTGCTTAAACACCTGCAACAATCTCTCATAATATGCATGCACTGACTCTTTAGGCTTTTGGGTCGTCCTGTCAATCTTAACCCAATCTGTTTCTTTAGGGGAAATCTTCCCTTGCAAGAAAGTAATGACCTGATGGTACTTTCTCATCACTTCTTCAGATGGTGCACCTGTTTTTGCAACCATGGGATATTCATCCTTAGGCCAGTCAACAGTAATTTTACATTCTGTCCACAAATCAGCTGGAACCACTATTTCAAAAAGACCATCTAAATCTTTCAACAATACCTTTGAAACCTTAACAAATCTATCTGCTTGTTTATACCACTCAACTGGCTTCTCTCACAATCTGGGAAAATCATTGGTGAATGATAATATATCCTGTCTAGTCCACGGTACATGAACATATCCACCACCTGGAACCTCTCTCATTGGACATGCCCTCTCAACTTGCTCGGTTTTCTTTAACAGAAACATGGAAGTTCCCTTACCAGTAGTTTCTTCCTTCTTTTTCATCCATTTACTCCTCTATCGTTCTACATTTCCCCATTTCTTCAGAATATTCATTATTTCTTTTATCTGCAATCTTTTCCCTGACATATTCAAACTCTCTAAATCCTTGTCAGTAAAAGCCATTCTGTACGTTTTCTGCAACACTTTCAACTTTTCTATATCTACACCAAACTCACTAGCAGCTTCCGATAGTTTCTCATGAAGATTCTTCGCTCTCCAAGTAATACTTTTACACAAAAACAGCAACTCTTCCTCACTATAAGTCCCTAATCTATCTGGACTTACTGTTCCAATAATCATCTCTTCTAAATCTACTTTCAATTGACTCACATTTATACTCTGTGGTTGAGCTTTTGGCATGGTCATTTCTTTTATCCAATTAGTTCATTCTTCTGGAGAGGGACCTGCTGAACTCCCTGCTACTGGAGTAATATTTGGCCCTATTTTCCTTGGGTCTAATTGAATACTTCTCCTCGGGGTCTCTGTTAATAAATCACCAACCGGAAGGTCTAACAGTGTGGTATTTTGGTCATCTTGTCTATTTTCATTGTTACTGACACTATTTCACTCCTTACACTACTTCTTGGAACTGACAATGTGTGTACTTTTGGCAAAGTCGATTTTTCTTCAAATAATGGAACCACGGGACCAATTGTCACTGGTACCGTCAAAGCTTCTGCATTCAAATTTAACTGATTTAGTTTCTGTACCTGTTCTATTCTAGCCTTATTTAACAAACTCACTTCATTTTCTCGCACTATTCTAGCTATTTCGGTAACTTGGGGATTTAATGGGGTTACCATTTGTGGGGCACAGACAAAATATCGAGTTTTTTATTTTGACATACAGAAATAGCGAGTTGATAATATCGACAGTGTTAAATACCGATGTTCTGTATATCGATGTAAAAATTATCGATTTGAGGTGTGTAGGTAAATATCGATGTAAGTAATATCAAAAGCACAAATATCGACATGTGAAAATATCGTTTTTGTATGTTTTTGAAATATTTTATGGTGAATGTTAAGTATTAAATTGTGTTTAAAATGTGTATGATAATGTTTTATTTTTATAGTGTTTTAGGAGCGGGATGTTGGGTTATATGGGATAAGGGTGGGGAGTGTTTTAAAAAAGTTAATTTTATTTTTCAAAATGTTTATATTTTAAGTATGAATTTATTTATTTTTATTTCGAATTTCAAATTAAATTTTAGGAGCAGGATGTTGGGTTTATACGGGATAAGGGTGGGGAGTGTTTTAAAAAATATTAACAAATTTTCGTTAAATTCTAAAAATAAAAAATAAAATTTGAATTTGAATTTCAAATTTCATTAAAAATTTTATGAGCGGGATGTTGGGTTTATAGGGGATAAGGGTGGGGAGTGTTTTAAAAAATATTAATATAAATTCTTTAAATAAAGTTTTTTTTTTTTAATTTTTAAAATTTAATTTCGAATTTCACTATAACATTTAGGAGTGGGATGTTGTGTATATTGGGGATAAGGTTGGGGAGTGTTTTTAAAAATATTAACATAATTTCGTTAAATTCTAAAAAATAAAAATCAAAATTTAATTTGAATTTCGAATTTCATTTAAAATTTTAGGAGTGGGATGTTGTGTTAGTGGGGGATAAGGGTGGGGTGTCTTTTAAAAATACTAAATTAATTTGTATAATTGTTTAATTTTATCTATGAATATATTTTAAATTTCTCATTTTAAAGTTAACTTTTAGGATTGGTATGTTGTGTTTATATGGGGAAAATTTGGTGATTGTTTTCAAAATATTCACAAAAATATTTGGATAATTTAAAAATTAATATAAAAAATGTAATTAAAAATTGGAAATTTGAATTAAAATTTTGTAGTGGGATGTTGAGTTTATAGGGGATATGGATGGGGATTGTTTTAAAATAAAAAAAATTGGGAACAATTTTAAAATTATAAATATAAATTATTAAATTAATTTTTAATTAAAAAAAGATTTTATGATTTGGATGTTGAATTTATTGATTATAAGGGTGAGGTGTTTTAAGTACAAATATTAATTTAATTTGTATAAATTGTATAAGAAACAATGTTTTATTTTTATATTTAAATCTAATTTTAAGTAACATTAATAAGTATAATGTAGTGTTTATAGGAGATAGGTTGTTACATTTTGAAAAATATCTTTTTATAAATGTTTAAAATATTAAAAAAATTAATGTAATTTGTATTATAAATATATTTCTATTTTAATAAATTTAGTGAAGTGTAAATATATTTTAAAAAAATTATTTTTATAGGAAGTCTTAGGAAATATGTTATAAAGAAAAAACAATTTAATAAAATTATGTACTGGTATATAATTTGTTAATTTAATAGTTATTATAGTGAGAAAATTAACAATGTAGATTAGTGTCCAGCACCTATCTCAATTAAATATAGATTGGAGTGGGAATAGTAAGTTAATTAAAGTATTCCCTTGTCCAAAGCACTCCTACTCCCCTTGTTGGGGATGGATCCAGCATTTTTGCCCTGGAGTCTCAGAGACCCTTCTGAGAGAGTCCACAGTGACAAGGGTGTCTCACATAGTGGAGGGCTGGGATTGATCCCCTTACCTCTGGGAACCGTCTCCTACCCTGCCGAAAGTCGGACACTGTGTTCACGCTGGGTTTTTCTACCCCCTCCCCCTCCTCTTCCCTCCCTCATTCTTCTAAGTGTGCCCGTGACCTAAGCACTCCTCTCCCCTTGTTGGGGAGGGATCCAGCATCTATGTCCTGGAGTCTCAGCGTCCCCGCTGAGAGAGTCCACCGCGACATGGGAATCACACTAAATGGAAGACTGGGAATGTTCCCTTTACCGCAGGGAACCGTCTCCCACCCAGCCGGACATCAGACACAGTTACTTCCTCCTTGCCTCGCTGTGTCTCCTACCCCCACCCGCTCCTCTTCCCTCCTTCATTCTTTGCTTGCCTCCCCTATTCCTTTCCTCTCTCCCTTGAATCGCTCTCCCCCGGCCTGCTTTGTTTATCCTTGTGCCTTTTCTCCGCTTAATCTCCCTCCCCGTCGCCCTTTTACATTACCCCCTCACCCTTCTACACGCCATGAAACAACGGATGCAACTTGTAATTGATGTACCTTCTGTAACAATGTGTAACTTGTAACCTATGTAACTCTCCTCATGTAAAGCGCTCTGATACCTCCGGGTCTAGCCAGCGCTATATAAAACTCAAGTAAATAAATAAATAAAAAATAAATAAAGTGTCCAGCACCTACCCCAATTAATTTTAGAGTGGGGTTGGAATAGTAAATTAATTAGGGTCACTATCCAGCACCTACCTCAATTAATTTTAGACTGGAGTTGGAATAGTAAATTAATTAGGGTCACTGTCCAGCACCTACCCCAATTAATTTTAGACTGGAGTTGGAATAGTAAATTAATTAGGGTCAGTGTCCAGCACCTACCCCAATTAAATATAGATTGGAGTGGGACTAGTAAGTTAATTAAAGTCAGTGTCCAGCACCTACCCCAATTAATTTTAGACTGGAGTTGGAATAATAAATTAATTAGGGTCACTGTCCAGCACCTACCCTAATTAATTTTAGACTGGAGTTGGAATAGTAAATTAATTAGGGTCAGTGTCCAGCACCTACCCCAATTAAATATAGATTGGAGTGGGAATAGTAAATTAATTAGGGTCAGTGTCCAGCACCTACCCTAATTAATTTTAGACTGGAGTTGGAATAGTAAATTAATTAGGGTCAGTGTCCAGCACCTACCCCAATTAAATATCGATTGGAGTGGTAATAGTAAATTAATTAGGGTCAGGGTCCAGCACCTACCACAATTAAATATAGATTGGAGTGGGAATAGTAAATTAATTAGGGTCAGTGTCCAGCATCTACCACCATTAAATATATATTGGAGTGGGACTAGTAAGTTAATTAAAGTCAGTGTCCAGCACTTACCCCAATTAATTTTAGATTGGAGTTGGAATAGTAAATTAATTAGGGTCAGTGTCCAGCACCTCCCCCAATTAAATTTAGATGGGAGTTGGAATAGTAAATTAATTAAGGTCAGTGTCCAGCACCTACCCCAATTAAATATAGACTGGAGTTGGAATAGTAAATTATTTAAAGTCAGTGTCCAGCACCTTCCCCAATTAATTTTAGACTGGAGTGGGAATAGTAAATTAATTAGGGTTAGTGTACAGCACCTACCCCAATTAAATATAGATTGCAGTGGGAATAGTAAATTAATTAGGGTCAGTGTCCAGCACCTACTCCAATTAAATATAGATTGGAGTGGGATTAGTAAGTTAATTAAAGTCAGTGTCCAGCACCTATCTTAATTAAATTTAGATTGGAGTTGGAATAGTAAATTAATTAGGCTCAGTGTCCAGCATTTACCCCAATTAAATACAGACTGGAATGGGAATAGTAAATTAATTAGGGTCAGTGTCCAGCACCTACCCCAAATAAATTTAGAGTGGAGCTGGAATAGTAAATTAATTAGGGTCAGTGTCCAGCACCTCCCCCAATTAAATATAGACTGGAGTTGGAATAGTAAATTAATTAAAGTCAGTGTCCAGCACCTACCCCAATTAATTTTTGACTGGAGTGGGAATAGTAAATTAATTAGGGTCAGTGTCCAGCACCTACCCCAGTTAAATATAGATTGGAGTGGGAATAGTAAATTAATTAGGGTCAGTGTCCAGCACCTACTTCAATTAAATATAAATTGGAGTGGGATTAGTAAATTAATTAGGGTCAGTGTCCAGCACCTACCCCAATTAAATATAGACTGGAATGGGAATAGTAAATTAATTAGGGTCAGTGTCCAGCATCTATTATAATTAAATACAGAGTGTACTTTGAGTAGTAAAAAGGTTAATTAAATAAAAAATAGCATTGGGTGTTTATGTTGAGTTGAGTTGTAAGTATAATTTAGGTGAGTATTTTTTAAATATAGTGTAATAATATTATTTAAGGTAAACATATTTAAAACATATTTAGCTATATGTTGAACAAGAATATATTTTTTATATATATTTTATTTTATTAAAATTATATATTTTAAATAAATTAATTATAAGAAAAACAGTTTTTTATGTACATTAGAAGTGATAGCAATGAAAAGGTACTTCAAAAAATAGAGGTTTTTTTTATGTCACCAATTTTATTATATAAAACATAGAAGTGATACGTTCATTCAAAATTTTATTTTTTATTGAACAGTAGAAAAATAATCACAAAATATAAGTATTTGTGGGATAGTGTATTTATTACAGAGAATTCTTTTTTTATTAGTATGTATATTTTAACAAGTAAATTATTGTAACAAAAATTTTATAATGAACAAAATTATATTTTACAATTGTATATATTTTACAAATATAGCATGATGCATTTCAATTTTTTTAAATAACATTTTGTAAATTGGTACATATTTTTTAATAAGTACAACATATTGTTTCTCAATTTTAATATTGTTACAACTGTTACAAAATTTGGTAAGTATTTATTCACATAATATACTGTAAATATTTTACAATAAAGTTCACAAAACAATAACATAGTTTAATTTTATTATACAAACTAAATACATTTTTATTATTCATAGTAATATTAAAATATTAATATTAATAATTATTATACATTAGAACAGTTTTGTATTTTATTAACATTTTACATATTTTTTTAAACAATAAAGAATATTAATACAATGTTTTAGTAATTGTTGTTTAACATATATACATTTTTATAATTATAATATTAAATATTATTATGTCATAATATTTATTATTATAATTTTACAATAGAAAAATACACATAATATATTTAAAAATATAAGGTATATTTTTAATTATTTTATTAGAGTGCAACAGTAATTTTTAAATCATTATTTAATATTAAATAATTTGTTTAGTCATTTATTTAACATTTTTATAGTTGACATCTTTATTTGGGCCTTTGATTTTGTAACCGCTCGTTGTTGTTTTGGGTCATTTGGGAAGAAAGAAGCTCGCGGTTGGGAGCTGCTTCGCGTTTGAGAAGGTAAGAGTAATTTTCTTTTATATTAAACTATTTTAAGTGTGTTTTGAAGGTAGCAGTGTTGTGATTAGGGTGAGTGGACTTATGTTTTAGAAGTTATAGTGTTTTTAGTTGTTTAAGGGCCCATTACGATACCCGGCGTAAAAAAATCCGCCAGGCATAGAAGCGGCAAAAATCCGCCCGCACACACCGTCTGAACACCGTCCACGCCATTACGATTACACAAACCGAAAACCGCCATCGGCGGAAAAATCACACAAGATACCGCCCGCCATCGTCCGAGTCGGAGTCAAACCGCCCGCCACGGACGGAAACACGCACGACAACACAAAACCGCCCGCCCTCACGGCCGACACACCGCACGTGAGATTACGATCGCACCGCCATGAGCGCGGGAAAACTACAAATATACCGCCCGCCAGCGCAAACAACGCCGATGAGAATCGACACGGCAGAAGCCATGGCGCCCACGTCCCTGCACAGAAACCATCCGCTGACAAAACCAATCGCACACAACATGGCCAACAAGTCCACACAGCAAGGCACGCACAAATACACAAGCACAGTACACATCCCGAAAACACCCCCTGGACAAACAAAAAGTACAAAGGCCAGAACCCCAGACACAACACACCTGAAAACAACAGACCATGAGGACACACCCACATAGGTAAGTACAAAAGCAGCACTCCCACAGACCACAACCCCTTGCAACATTGCAAACTAGAGAGGAGAGGAGAGGACACAGTAACATAGCAAGGACAGCAGCACACCACAGAAACGCACACATCACAACCACCACCACCACCACCACCACCAAACACCGGCACCACAAACCCCCTGCACATTACACAACACACACCGCACCAGCACCACAAACACCATGGCACCACAAAGAATGCCCAAGTTCACGCCCATTGAGCTGACGGTCATGGTCGACGAGATCATCAAGGTGCACCCACAAATCTATGGGAACCTGGTCCAGCACACACCACTAGCCACCAGAAAGAGAATGTGGAACCGGATCGTAGACCAGGTCAATGCAGTCGGGACCCTGCCCAGGAACAGAGTTGAAATCAACAAACGGTGGAATGACGTCAAGAGCCTGGTCAAGAAGAAGGAGAGCAAGAACAGAGAGCTGGCAGCCGTCACTGGCGGAGGGAATCCCGCGCTCTTTAAGACCTTCAAAGCGTGGGAGGAGAAGGTGCGAGTCATCATACATCCGGAGATCCTCGCCGGATTAGCAGGGGGAGTGGAGGCTGGTAAGTACAAACTAATGTATACCAGCACACCGCTATGTACTCACATGCACTACCACCATGCCACAGCTCCCAGGGACAAACACCCCCATGTCCAGCACACAATACACAACACATCACACACACATGCAACAGATACCACCACACACAGCCCAAACCGAACAACTGTAAGATACGTGGGGACATGTGTACACTCAGCCAGCCACGTAACCACCAACAGGTCCCCGAGTATGCCAGAAGCGCCACAACGAGCACCCACCACACCCATGTGTCCGCCATAGCTGCACTAACCGACAAGTAACAGGTAAGTGGCAGGAACACAAAATGCAGTGGGTGGGAGGGTGGACAGCCCAAGTACAACACACACCAGGCCCCTAGTCCCACAGCACAGCAAGGAGGAGCATCCCCCACACCCCACAGCCACGTGTCAGCCACCGCAGTGCACACCGACAGCCGAAAGGTAGACATCACGGTCCACAACAATCGGTGTCAGTGGGTGTCCAGCCACCACCACGACCCACAACACCCCCCCACCCCCACAGACCTGCAACATGGAGCACCCCCGCTTAGAACCATGTGGCATCCAGTACAGTGCACGCCCGAACAACCTGCAGGTGGGAAACTGGACAGGGCTGGATTACTGGAGGCATGAGGACCGTAACACGACCAACACATGGGACATGTCACGTAGCAGACGAACACGCAGCACCGCCCACCGTCACGAACAAGTGAACAATGTGCACACGGACATGAACCACAGACTCACACCTCACATGACCCATCACAGACACAGCAACACCCAAGGAGCCACGTCTGCATGCACAAGCCACACTGAATATAGTACCACACGGCAGCCACTGTGCAACCCATCACACACAACCGAAACACCATTGAAGTCCTGTTCATGTAGCCCCTACTGCCTGTCAACCACACACCCCACAACTACGCCTATGTAAGACAAACAACACTAGACGCAACAGAGCGGAACAACATAAATGCACACGAACACCACTGAACCCATCAAACACACAGACACACCATGCACATACAACATACCATCCATCCCATCCGTCAGCCCCAGTCTCATGAAAGGCATGTCATCCGCACAGCTGCCACACATACAGCAGTTACGCTAAGATACATGCCCATGACCAACCATGTGCCAGAAGTCAATGAAGCGCACGCCACACTGTGAGCAACAACACACAACATGGGCCACACCCCCCGAGTACTGCAGTGATGCACATGGCACAGGGCAGCACGCACACCAAGGAGATGGGACAACTGCAATACGTTGGCTGGCACACAACCATCACTCACTCATAACGATGCGTCCAATGCCATGTCCAGTAATCACAACAGACAGCAAATATGCAGGCCATGTCAGACATGCACACACCTCAGACCATGCACTGCCACAACACATGTCACGTTCGGCACCCATGGCTCACAGCATGTACCCCAAAAGCATATTCCCTCCCAAATGCGAATCTGGGGCATGGCCCCCATGTTGCCATATGCGTTCCTAAGCGTCCCATTTGAACACCAAAAGCAAAGTACAAACCAGACCCAGGATGGGCCAGGAGCCCGCATACACCAGAGTCACAATAAGTAGGGGCACAGCAACACACCCATCGGCATGGCCAATCCGTCCCATGCCACATGTGCACAGCACACAGTCCCATTGCCAAGCACACACAACTACAAATGGTACAGCCACACACACGCCTCCGGGAAACCCATGTACGAGATTGCACGAACTGTTAATGTCAGACGACAAATCCATACTTCGCCAGGTGCAACACAATAACAAATCTCATTCTCTCCACAGGTGACGAACTGCTGGATGCTGGGGATGGAGACAGCAGCCAGCACAGCCAGCCTACAAGCCCCCAACGAGGACACACGGATGTGGAGGATCTGTCCTCCTCTTCGGACACGGACCACCAAGCAGGCCCATCTGGTGTGGCAGGGCCCAGCCGCTCCCCAGGACCCCTCCTACCCACCAACCCATCATCCTGGGCTGCTGAACATTCCCAGCCCCCTGCTGCCACTGTCGTTGCGGCCACACCCACGGACATTGCGGCCACACCCACGGTCATTGCGGCCACACCCACGGTCATTGCGGCCACTACCACTGCCGCAACCGCCACCATTGCCGCACCGACCACCACTGCCGCCACCACCACCACGTCTTCGCTGGCACCAGCCCCAGCGCAGGTGGTGGCCCGGCCGACTGGATCCACCCTGGGAGCCACAGCGAGGACCGTGGTGAGCAATGTGGCTAGTGGGCAGGCCGGTGGCAGCAGTACCGGTAGGAGGAGCAGGGTCAGGGAAACGCAAGTCTCCCCTGGGAGCCATGCCCTGCCTCAAATGGCCAGAGTCCTTGGGGCCTATGAAGAGGCCCAAGGACAATGGGCCAGGTCTGCTTCAGACACGCGGGAGGTGCTGGGGGTGCTGAGGTCCATGGACGCCCGTATGGGCCAACTCGTGGACCTCATGGGCCAGCTGGTGGTGAGGTCACAGCCAGGGACAGCAGCTCCACCACCGCCACCACCTGCCGGGGCGCAGGGTCGTGCAGCTGTGTCCAGTTCCCCTGCGTCCACAGCCAGTGAGCACACCTCAACCACCAGCAGGTCGCAAGCAGGCACCCCCCTCGCAAACGTGGAAGGGGCCGTCCGAAGTGGAAACAGATCTCACGGGAGGACTTTGCACGCTCCAGACGCAAGTGAGGCAGCCAGCCAGCCTTCCTTGACCACCCACTGCATTGACTTGGACTACGATCCCACTCCACACAGCCATCTGGATGGCATGTGTCTGTTGGACCATGGACATAGAACCAGTGGGTACACCCTGAACATCACGCAGCCATGACCGACAGCTCATTGTCACTGCACGCACCACTTTTGTCATCACCTTACACACAATCACATGTCACAGTTTGAAATAAATGCACCTCTTACACAAACTGCTGTTTGTGCCCTGTGTTTTATTTGTACGGAATACAACGGCCACCTTGGGCGGAAAGGCACCTGATGCGTGGCATGGCAATGGAACCGGAGGGCCTGTAGGGACCTAGGGGTGGGAGACAGAACAGGAGCACATTCAATGAGTGTGTCACACACCCATCACACAGTACATGTCAACAACTACAAGCAATGTACACACATCGCACAGAGCAATAGGGCACAATGCCACAGCCACCAACAGTGGCATACTACCCTGGCCATGGAGCGCTGACACACAGCACGCAGTGAACAAACGGCCACCCTGACACAGCACACACACACCTGCACAGATACAGCCACATCAGCCGTCGTACATGGACACTCACCGTCAAGTGAAGTAGCGGGCGATGAGCTGCTGCCGCACATTACCAGCTTCCTCATCTCCGCTGTCCTCCTCACTCGAGCTGTCCTGGTCTGCGGGCTGGGGCCCTGGTTGATCTCCGTCATCCACGATGAGGGGGATCTGCTTCCGAATGGCCAGATTGTGCAGCATGCAGCACGCCACCACTATCTGGCACACCTTCTGTGGGGAGTACGCCAGCGCACTCCCGGTGCGGTCCAGGCACCTGAACCTGGACTTGAGGAGGCCAAAGGTACGCTCGACCACACGTCTGGTCCTCCCATGTGCCTCATTGTAGCGATCGTCTGCTGGGGTGCGAGGATTCCTCAATGGACTGAGCAGCCATGCCCCATTCGGGTACGCAGAGTCACCTGGGTGTGAGGGACACAGAGAACCGTTGCTATTCCAACTGGACAGGGGACAGCATCGCACAACCAGCACGCTACACCACTCCACATACTCACCGACAATACAGCCACGATCCTGTTGCAGATTGGACATCAGTCGTGGCAAGATGCTGTTGCGCATTATGTGTGCGTCATGGGCCGAGCCTGGGAACTTTGCACACACGTGGGTGATCACCATGTCCGCAAGGCACACCACTTGCACATTCAGGGAGTGCGTGTGCTTCCTGTTGCGGTACAGGTGCTCAGTGGCCTGTGGTGGAACAAGGCCAACATGTGTGCAGTCAATGGCTCCAACGACGTGTGGGATTCTGCCAAGGGCATAGAATGCACCCTTCACTGCCGCCAATTCACGAGCCCTGGGGAAGCGGATGTACCTGTTTCGGTACAGCATCATGGCTGCCAGTACATCCCTCAGCACCTTGCTGAACATGGGCTGGAACATCCCTCCTCCACTGCCCACTGTGTGCTGGAATGACCCAGTGGCGAAGAAATGCATGGCGGCCATCACCTTAGCCGTGGGGGTGACAGCTGTCGGATACACCCTGCGGGGACGGAGATGGGGTTCCAACATGGCACACAGTCGATGCAGGGTTGGCCTGTCCAGCCGAAACTTCCTAATGACCTCTGTATCGTCCATGTCCGCCAGCAATTGGTATGGGCGGTCAATGTTCGGTCTCCGCCTAGGGAAAATGGCAGTGGACACATGTCAAAGCAACACAACACATAGCAATTTCGCATACACATCACTGACATGACTGAGCAAGCACATGAGCCACAGCCCAGCTGTCAAGCTGGGACGGCACGGCCACAATACACTTACACAGGTCTCCCAACAATGGCAATGGCTAGTGATACAAACCACTGCCATGTGCATGCACATGGGGATCTAGGCCCCAATGACTTGCGGGGCGTGCTGATGGGGACTGACTGCATATTCGTCAAGCGGCAACGCCACGGCAACATGAATGTCTGCTGAGCATGGAACTGCTTCCGAGGCTGGATGAGTATGGCACACGACGACGACGATGTGGGCACAGGCTGAGCGGCCAAAACAAGTGGGACCTGTGGCACGAGGGGATATGAGACAGTAGTAGGTGTCAGCACTGCACCCTATGTACAGCACTGTACGGATCACACCTCCCGAAACATTGACAGGTGTCCACATTGACAGCCCCATGCCAAGACGGCTGTGTGCTTGCAGTCACACGTCACAGGTGAGAGGTTACATTGCACGTGCCAGGTGGCAGACGTACATAGTGGGAGCTGGCATGTGTGTGCATGTGTCTCCTGTTCAGGATCCACCAGATGGGCGCTGACTCTGTACTGACCATTGGACACAGCATGTTCCGTGGAAGGCTTGTGTGTGTGGGATGGTGGCACTGGATGTGCCTCCGTTGGGTGGGGGGCCATGCACAGGGCGGGTACGTCGATGATTGCGCATTGTTGGTCACGGTGGGTGCACCCACTAAGATGTGTTGCCCTGTGTTCAATTCCTATGTCCGCATGATGATGGACTGTAGATGTGGGCAGATTACACATTGGTCGATGTGCTGTCTATATGCATGTGCCTTCACACCAGGCACAGCTGCCCCTGCACATGTGACCCCTGCTGGACTCGCTGCTGGGTCTGTGGAGCTGATGCACCTTCTGTGCGTGGGGCGGACAGCTCTCCTCACTTCCCTCATTGCGCATGTCATGACTTTGCCGCAGGTGACATGGATCATGGAGGGCCCACATGTACGCGTGGGTAGGCTACACATGATTGTTCACTGGTCGCCACCCCCAGTCAGTGTTTCGAATGGGAAGGTTGTCGTGCTGGTGGTATATTCGATGTGGCGGATGGGCGGGCCTAGGTGCGGGCTTACATTCCGGACATGGGGGGTAGTTGGATTGGCGACTAGTTGCAGTACACACGGGACACGTCTCTTCCTTTCCACATCTGGGTCATCCCTTGTACTCACTGACAGTGATACAGTCATCTTCGCCCCAGCCCTCATGTCCTCCCCTCGCTCCCCCAATATGCATGTGCACCTGCGAGGCTAGCGCTTGCACAGGCAGCCCCAAGCTCGCACCAGAGAGGGCAAGGAGTGTATGTGTGGGTCCAGTTGCACGAGTGGGCTGTCTCAGGGTATGATGTGTTACGGGACGCCGTCCACCTACGTGGTGCCCCAAATGGAGACCCGGCCTGCATGGACTATGCATCACAGTCTTCGCCTTCCGGATCCGCCACCTGCGACACCCAGTGGCTGTGGCTGCCCTTGCGGCCAGGCCGCGTCCGTCTGTGACTGATGGCCCACACATTCACTCTTTGGCCTCTCTGGGGAGGGCTCGGGGGTGGTGGCGCACGCGCTTGCACTTAGTCGCAATGGCATGTGGCGTGGTTGGTATGATGGGCAATGGATGGGATGGTGCGAGACACCTCCCGTGACGTCAGTGCTGCTCATGCTGTGGTGCGTCCCCCCTACACTTCCATCTGACTTGTGCCATGCTAGACGTTGAGGTTCTATTGCCTGCGTGATATGACCAGAAGGAGCGCGAGGAGACCTCTCACACACCATGCTCCACTGCCATCCCGTGCCCTGTATCGCCTGTGCGGATTGACTATGTTGGGGTTACACCTGGTCGACTGGGGCTGTGTGTGCCTTGTCAAGGGGCATGGCGGGCGCATAACAGGATCCAGCTTGTCCACAGAGGGTGGGCTGAGGTGCGCCTGGTACCGCTTTGTACGTGTGCCCGGCTGCTGTGCACACACGTGTTCACTCCCCCCCCGACACGTGTCCTCTCACAATGCCCAGGGAAGCGGTGGTGTACTGTTCATGACCCCTCCCAACACAGCGTGCTCCAACTTGGCATGTGCGCATCTACCCGTCACACCCACCCACCTGAGCACTGCGTCCATACGACTTCACACGACACATGTGTGTCTTCCACAGTTGTGCTACTCATTTGCGTTGACATCCAATACCAGTGGACTACATGGTCATGTCACGACTGCCGTGTACTTCACATACTCTCATCCTCTCTCATTCGTACTTGTGAAATGAGTCAGCGGAGACAGTTTTGGTTTCAAACATTATATTGAGTCTTCTGTCCTCTGTGATGCAGTATAGTGGACACTACTGGCAGCGGAATACATGTTGAGGATATACTGAGCATGATTGCAAATGGGATAGGGTGTGGGGTTACATGTGATTGGCTGTTGCATGTGGGATGTGGGCTTCAGAGTTACATCTGCTTGGCCAAGGCTGTGCTAATGTACATTTACGTATAGCTGCGGAGCTGCGGACTTTGACACAGACGGTATACATGTAGCCTACCAGACCGCTTGGCATCATGGGCACAGTCCATCTCAGTTCCATGTGACAGGTTTGCTGCGGTTGTTCCTCATGCACGCGTGCATGTGAGATGACATCAGGGCATGTGCTTGCGTGCATGCAGCGGCGTGCCACTTGTTGTTGCAATGTGGTGGTTACTGGACATGTCACAGTCACCGGGGTCGTGTTGTTGTTGTATGCACTTGTCGTCCATGCAAAGGTCCTGGTATGGGATTCCCGGGGCGGGGGTGGGAGGGGTGCAGCACCCACAGACTCCAGGCGACCTATTCATGTCCACTGAGCGGTGTGTGTGTCCATGGGCGCTGGATCCATGTCGTGTCCTGGTTGTTCGTGCAGTTCCGTCCATGTGGGTGCGATACACAGACCCCATGCCACTGCCTCCCACGATGCATGCGGTGTTCCTGGATGTGATGGGGAACAGTGTGCATGTCCCGGTCATATCCGATGTCATGGCGATGTCGTTGATGGTGTGGTTACAGTTGCCGGTCGTTTGGTATGGCTGTTGTGGTGGTGACTGGTCAGTCCGTGCGGAAGCTAAGCATGGGTGCGGGGTTGGACATCATAGGTCAATCGGGGAACCTGCGTTGTGGTCCGACGAATTTACAGGTTGTCAGGTATGCGATGCCGTCCAGCAGGGCTTCCATGTCATTGGTGGTGTACATGTTTGCCAGCCAATGTAGCGGATGGTGGCTGTCAAGGTGTTGTTCGTAAGTTGTCCCTTGGAGGACCATGATGGGGCATGCTGGGTGACATTCGATGTAGCTGTTCTCGATGATCCGTCGTGTGGAGGCACAGTGGTCCCATTTCAGTGCGGGTGCGATGTTGGCCACATACGCCATGCCCCCATAGGCAGAGCAGGCCCTGTCGTGTGCGTCCAGAGGGAGGAGTAGTGGTAGCAGGTCCGCCTTTAGACATGCCGGGTTGGAGAGGCACATCTCCACGGGATGCTGGTAGGGACACTTCCGACAGTAGAAGACGGGCATGACGCAGCTGAACAATGTGATGCGGTAAGTCAGTCGGTAACTTACGTTCAGCAGGGACAGGAGATCGCATCCCAATATATGTATCAGGTTGGTTTTGTACAGCTTGACCTGTCCGGCGTAGTTGGGTAGGTGTGTTGCGGTTGCCATTTCGCAGCGGTGCGTTGTGGTGGCGTGCTCCGGCTGTGTGTGCAGTCTGCAATGTGCACGCTCCGAGGTTGCTGTGAGCTCTGTGTAGTCGTAGGGAGACAGGACTTGTGTTCTGTTGGCTTGTGCGGAGGACACGGGCCCTCATCCCACATGCTTCTCAGACAGTTCAAGGTCAGTGATGTGTGACTCCTTCCAATTAACTTGCATGTGGCTGACATGGGGGAGTGTTTTCTTTTTCTTCCCCGTCCGTTGTGTGCTTCTGTGATATGCGCTATCTGCCCTGTGGTCGGTCTCCTCGGCATGCCTGTGTTGGTCTTTTCTTGGACAATGGCTGTATTCACCGGCTTCTTTCGTAGGGCTGTGGTTTCGGAGTTGGAATGGAAGGTCATTCAGTGCTGTCTGCTCTCCCTTGTGTGGGCGGCAGGCTGCCTTTCCGCTCTGCGTTGGGCCTTGTGTGTGAATGTTATTCTTGGGCCACCTGTTGTCGGTCCCCGGGCTCTTTGGTGTTCCGTTTTATATGTCTTGTTCATATGTGCAGGGTGGTATGGGTGTTTCAGTGTGGTACTGGCGTTCCTCTTCCCGAAGGGGCCCTGCTTCTCCTAGTTGGTGTTGCCGCCGCTGTGTGCTACGCCATGTTTGTTACACTGGGGTGTGTCCTGCTGTTGCGTGACTTCACTGACATGTGTGCGTCGGTTGTGTGGCGTTGGGTGTTGTCCGTGAATTGGGCGTTGGGGACATGTCTGTGGCAGGCCTGTCACGTGTCATGTGCGTTCGGGGTGGGGCTGATGTGTGTGCTGCTTGGTTGTGTCCCTGTGTCTGTGTGCGACGCTTGCATGGCGCTGCGGTTGGCCTCTGCGTTGTGCGCATGTGTGGCGGCGTCATCGCCGCTTTGGGGCCGTGACGGGGTCGTTGGTTCCTAGTCCCAGGTGGTGTGTACACATGTGTTACGCGATGTTACGATTTGGCCTGTGTGTCATATGTGGATGCAATGGTGGATGTGTAGTGTACACGCGGGGTGGGGGGTTGTCCGCTTTTTCCGCCCTTGCACTGTGTGCGCTGTTTGCGTGCACTTGTTGTGTGTGTGCCTACCTGCGTCTCCGCGGTACGTTGCGTCCTTGGTGGTGCATCATCAAGAGCATGGGGAGGGCCTGCAGTGCTGGATTCATGCTCGGGGGAGCCGCTTCTTCGTTGTCCGTGCTCGGCGTCCGTGTTACCGCTTCGGTTTGTCGTACGGTGTCTCTTAGCCGTGGGAGCCGTTTGTTTGCGGCATCGTAATTTATACGCCGGGCGGGACGTGATTTCGTCGGACGGTGTGTGTCAATTGTGCTGCGCCGCTACGTGTACGGACGCACTTTGATGGCGGACGGTGTTGCTGGCTTGCCGGCGGTGTTTGGCCTACTTTTCGCATCGTAATTGGGCGGGCGTGTGGACTGCTGCGTGCCGGCGGTAACTGGTGGTTTTTGCATCCGCCAGCACGGCGGTTGTGCTTCCGCCTGCCATCGTAATGACCCCCTAAGTTAGGTATTAATTATTAACGTTGTGTTTCGTATTTGCGGCCTAGTTAGTATTTTTCTATTTATGTTTAGTTTACGTTAATATTGTGTTAATAATGTTTGTAGTGGTGTTTTCAAGTGTATTATTTGTACATTTGTGTGGGTGGGAATGTTTGTTTTTCTATTTTAGGTTTTACAACGAAGCAATTTGGAAAAACGGAGCATTGCGTTTTTTTTTTTATAAAGGAAGTGTGTATTAGTTATATCAACTAATATTTATTTTACACTTCCTTTATTATTCGGTTTTCATGGAGCGGTTTTTAACTTTTTTACGAATTTTCGGGTTTTTTATGGTTATTGTATTGTCGATTTTTACATGGAGGATCTACTTTTTGACACAGTTGTATTTTTGCATTTTATTGGGGTCTGTTTTAAAAAAAATATGGATTGTGAACTACATGGATTATTTTGGATGATGTGGATTTTCGTATTACAGCAGTGGAAAAGGGAAGTCTTTTTAATATTTTTTATTGTGGGAGGGAAATTATGTTATTTTAAATACTGTAGTTGTTTAGTTGTTTTGTTGTTTAATTATTTTGTCTCTATATATGTTGTTATAAAATAATAATATATATTAGACAAAATAATTATTTGGTTGATTTAAAAGAATGCACTGTTTTTATTCCAATAATTGTTTTTTGAGATTGGTAAATTAAAATTGTTTCATGTTTCAGACTAGAGTTTTTGCTATCATATTTAAGTACTCTAGGCCTCTTGTTGAAGGATATAGCTGTACTTGTTGTTGAAGATACTGATACATTTGAGCAGTTTGTCTAGATAGTTTTGGCTTTAATTGTATGATAGATTGTTGCATTCTTAGTTCTTGGAAGCTTTGTTCTTTTTGTATGGCAACTAATAGTTTATGTAGGGTAGGAGTGCTTCGTCCTGTAGTAGATAGGAAGGCATTATGCCAACCTTCAACTGCGTTGTTTGTTTTGGCTTCTTGGTTAAGTGTAGTTAGGTACAAATTCCACCAAGGAATTTGGAATTTAGGTTGCCGTCTATGGCCTGATCTGTGTAATCTCCCCACCCAGGTATCCTCAAAATAATCTAGGAGGGGAGATAATTTTTGTTCATTTTGGTGGTAAAATGGACTTTCTATTAAAATGTTATAGTGCTCAGCCACATCTGTGACTGGCACATAGGCCAGGGCTATTAGGTGTTTTATTTGGTATGCAAAGGTAATATTTGTTGCATATTCCACACTAAGGGGGTCATTACGATGACTGGCGGATCGCCACCGCCCGTATGGTGGTGGCGATCCGCCCGCCATTCCCCTCCGCCCGCATGCCATTTCCCCCCCGCCACATTACGATGGCGGGGGGGAGCCCGGCGAACGGAAAGACCGTCCGCCGGTTTTCCGCCGGTCACACAGGTGACCGGGCGGAAAAGGGCAGTAATATGGTGGCAGTGTCTGCAAGACACCGCCATCCATATTAGGATGGATGCGGAGAGCAGCTTTTCCATGGCGGCAACGCCGCCATGGAAAGGCATATGGTCTTCGCTATTGGGGGCCCGTTGCGGGCCCCCAGAGTGTTGGGGGGGTGGAGGGTGCACATGGGGGTACCTATGGTACTCCCCTGCATTGGCATGGACAAGGTGGCAGGCACCGCGCGGTGCCTGTCACCTTGTGCATGGCAATGCACGACGTGCATTCCGAGCATTGTGGCGGGCGGTGCTGTGAACACCGCCCGCCACAATGTTGGGAATAAGGGATGCCACCGCCACCGTGGCGGTGGCATCCTAATACTCGTGGCGGGACCGCCGCTCCTATGGCGGACGGTCCCATTCACCGCTACGTTGGCGGGCGGACTTTGTCCGACCATCATCGTAATGTGCCCCTAAGTGCAGATTTCTGTAAATGTCTCCATAAACATTGGTTGAAGTGGAAGTAACATCCTTGTATAGATGTGTGGGGGTATAATTTGAGGATAGAATTTATCATGGCTTGTTCAAAGTCTATTACTATTCTTTGAGGGAAAAAGTCGTTTGTTTCTTGCTTTATTTTACCTAACATTTCAGTATATGTTGCATTCTGTTTGTTTGGTAATAAAGCATATATTAATGGAATGCAAGTGTTATGATATTGCCCATGGATACTTGGTAGAATGGTTTAGGGCATATGCTGAAGGTGTCATCCATCATCCATGTTTGGCATTGTTGAAGTTTAGTTATATTGTTTGCTGTAAGCAAACATAATAATCCTTTTATCTTTATTTTTGTTGTCAAAGAAAATAAAAGGTTCATCATTGTGTGTTATACTAAGTTCTGGGGGAATTATGACATCCTCAAAATTTTTAGGTGTAGGTATTGTTGGTGTTGTTGATTTTTTGGTCCTAGCTATTGTTCTTTTAATAGAAGCAATTGATGGTAATTGACCTGTTGCTTCTCTGGGTACTTTAGGTAATAGTTCTTTAAGTATAACACTTGTAGGAAGTTGTGAGGTGCTACTTAATTCTTTAATATTTTCAAGGGTTGATTTCACTTCAATTTCAGAAATATTTGGTGGATGGTTATGCTCCCTTGTATATAATACAGATGTTTCCCTGGTGGTAGCACGACCATAACGTTTGTTTGAGTAATATTTTGAACATTTCCAGTTCACTTTAAGGCCTGTTTGCTTCTCTTGGGTGTAGACGTACCCCATATAACACAATAAGAATTTCCCTTTCTGAGATGTTATAAATTGGGCCTCTTCACTCATTGTGAGGTGGTAAAATCTATAAAAAATGTACATGAAAGTATATGTAAAAGAATATTATACATGTTTATATGAATAGTAATAAATGCATTTT
This sequence comes from Calotriton arnoldi, assembly GCA_963921515.1. Lineage (NCBI taxonomy): Eukaryota > Metazoa > Chordata > Amphibia > Caudata > Salamandridae > Calotriton > Calotriton arnoldi. The sequence goes on along the minus strand of CAWUFW010002591.1, from coordinate 9,360 downwards.
AATTATATACTTACCAACTGTTATTTGTAGTTGAATGGAGATGTTCTTTGGGGGTCATCACCGCCAGCCCGGCGGGGGCGATCCGCCCGCCATCCACACAGCAAAGACCCCCCGCCATATTATGATGGCTGGGGGGTCCGCGGCGGACGGAAAGACCGTCCGCTGCTTTTCCGCCGGTCGACTCGTCGACCGGCGGAAAACAAGGATAATATGGTGGCGGTGTCTCCAAGACACCGCCATCCATATTATGATGCCAGCGGAGATCAGCCTTTCCGTGGCGGCGTTGCCACCATGAAAGGGCATACGGTCTTTGCATTTGTGGCCCGTTGCGGGCCCCCAGAATGTTGGGGGGGTGGGGGGTGCACATGGGGGATACCTGTGGTACCCCCCTGCATTTGTTTGCACAAGGTGGCAGGCACCGCGTGGTGCCTTGTGCATGCAAATGCACGACGTGCATTCACAGCATTGTGGCGGGCGGTGCGGTGAGCACCGCCCGCCACAATGCTGGGAATAGGGTGTCCCACCGCCACGGTGGCGGTGGCATCCTAATGTCAGGTGCGGGACCGCCGCACCCCTTGTGGACGGTCCCGCATTCCGTTACCATGGCGGGCGGACTTTGTCCGCCCGTCATCGTAATGACCTCCTTTGTTCAGCAAATGTTGTTTGTTTGAAGTGCTCTGTGAAAAGAAAGTAAAGCATATTTTATTTCATGTTTTACAATTTATATATGGTGGTCTTGGTGTTTATGACAGAGTATAGTTTTATTAACGTTTTAGTTTCATTTTACAAACGTTTTTAAAAAAAGTTTAAAAGTATAAATGGGGTCGTTTTGGCGGTTAGGACATTTTAGGTGTTGAGTTTCCTTTTAGTGAGATTTAACAAGTTATTTTTAGAGTATACTCACTTTGTTAGTTATCTGTTTTTGTAAGGTGAAATCTTTTTTCTCGTTTTTGGAGTAATTTCTGTTGTTGAAATATAAAGAGATAACATATATGAGTTAGTAATTTAAAGTTAGCCATTGAAATCTGTGTTACATTTTAATTTAACACTTTATTTAGAAATGCTTATATACTTACTTTTTCCTAGGTGTAGTAGGCTTGATTTTAGAGGTGTGTTTGAGAGTGGTGAAAATCCGGCAGAGTTTCTCCTTCCTTAATTATTTTTGTTTAAGGTGTAAAAGAAGACATATAATTTTGTTTATATAGTGTGTTCTTAATTGTTTGTTGAAAATCATTGGTCTATTTCGATCTTCTGTGTTTCTATTGGTTAATTTTAATTTTTTTGTTTGTTTTGTAATTGTTTTACTTGTATGGAAAACGCAAATTGAGAGAAAAGGTTTTTTTTAGGTGAGGAAGGAGATGTTGAATTTATTATTTAAAAAGAAATGTATAATATATATTTTAAATGTTGAATATGTTGCTATTATTTGTTTGTAAATATTATTTGTGTAGTTGTTATGTTATTATTAATTTATGTTATTATTTTGATAGATATGTTTATATATAAATTTTATGTGTATTTATGTCATTTATTGTATTTTTGGTGTTGAAAGTAGTAGTTTTAATGTGTATTTGAGTTGTCGATATTTTTTAAAAAACGATAATATTGCTGTCTATATTTTTGTTCTCGATATTTTGGACATGTCCTATACTTATTAATAACCGTCGATAATTTGTATTGCGATATTTATGTGTGCGATATTTGTGTAGTCGATATAGTTTCATTACGATAATGTTGTTTCGATATTAGTGTATTTTTATAATTAAGTATACTATATCGATATTTTTGATGTCGATATTTTTGCGTTGAAATATTTGTATTTCGATAATGTGTCTTTCGATATTATGTCAGTGATTCCTTGGAATCATCTCTCCTGAATTTTCTTCATATGGCGGAGGTCTTTTAGTCATAATTTCTTCTAACAATTCATCATCAGTTTCATCCACACCTTCTCCGGACGTTTCTATATTTTTCTTTTTCTCTTTACACTTAGGGGCCAATTCCGATCTCGGCCGGTAGTGCACCGAATCGGATTCGGCTTAACCGGATCCGATTCGGAGCCCCCATTCCCGACCGATTCGTACGTGCGTCCGGCCGAGCGAGTACGATGCGAGCGCACGCGAAATTGCCGACCGACTCGTTTCCGGGTCCGACCGCTCCGACCGACTCGCACGGACACGACTCGCACCGCGCAATGGAGACGTTCCCCGGCCGGGCAAGTACGATGCGCGCCTCGAGCAGTCCGACCGACTCGCGCCGTCCGGCTCGAAAGAGCAGTCGGAGCCGGACTTTGGGGGTCCGTGTCGGACCCCCCTGTACGCGTAGCCGCGCGTGTCGCACACAGGGAGGACCCATGGGTCCCCCCTACCTGTGCATGTACGCCGCGAGTCGCATCGAGGAGTACCCGCTGTAGGGGGTGCCCTTGTTCGCCTCGCACCCATTGAGTCAATGGGAGCCCGCGTACGCGTTGTACGTCCGGCTCCCATTGACTTCAATGGGAGTCCGACCGACTCTAGTCCGATTGTATCCGTGCGCATCGTACTCGTTCGGTCGGACTGCCAGAGTCCGATTCGGTCGGAAATCTCTCCGGGTCCGGCTCGGTTGGAGTGATTTCCGGCCTGAATCGGAATCGGCCCCTTAGTACCTGTCTGACTCCCTACTGTCAAGACTGGATATAGACCCTCGGTCACTACAGCTCTTCTCCATCTTTTCATTTGATTTTCTCGCCTCTCAAATGGATATCTAGGCAAAAAACTTCTGAATCTTCTACCACTTCTATCTTTTTCTCGCTCAAAAGCTTCTACTTCCCATTCTTCCAACGCTTCATACTGGGTAAGTCTAGGATTTGGCTCTAGCGAGTTGATCCTATTTCTCAAATTCTGTAAAATCCTTACATTAAATGTACAAAACTCAGGGAAAGCTAACATCCCATCATCCTTCGTATATTTCATCCAGTTCTCTAACCAAACACAAGTATGGTACCCTCGCTCCATCATCATATAAGAGGCAGGCGTTCTTGGGGGTGGAATTGGAATTCCTCTCTAGTCACAATATGTTTGTTTTTCTTAAAGAAATTCTTTATTGTTTTTAGCAAACCCATTTTTAAACCTTTTTTACTAATGTGTTTTCAACAATAACTCAAACAAAATTTCTCCGTAATTCTCTCTTCCCTATTTATTAAGTCCTGTCCTATACCAGCGCGACTCACACCAACCAACCAGTCACAGCTCCCTACGTAACTACAGTCGCAACCAGTGTCAGCCAGACTCACACCAGTTAACCAAACGGAGCTTTGTTCACACCCATTATCTAACCAATGCCAACGCGGCCTTTTGTGACGTCAGTTTTTACTCCTTCTACTGACCCTCCCTTTACAATATACTCTCGATATACGCCCGCTGCTTTGTCCAATACCAGCGCGGCACTTTGTGACGTCAGTATCACTCCTTCTACTGACCCCTCCTTCACAAAATCTTACGACAATATTTTTCTTTTAATTTTCTTAATCAAAAATCGGTTAATAACAACATAAAAAGACAATGCTACTTTGTCTGCTCCGCTAAATAAAGAGATAGTCTTCACTTTTCCAAGAGATCCTTATACTGCAAGAAATAATAACGACCAGTGTTACCTCACTTCTCAAACAAGCTCCGGGGAGACCTGTTACTCCTCTAGGGATAAAGCCGAAGTTTCACAAGTGGACTTTTTTGGCATTAAAAAGGTGTCCTGTTACTCCCCCGGGGATACTGCTAGAGTTTCAAAAGTGGACCCTTCGCTATTACAGACACTCTACTTACATACGAATCTTCCCTAATTATAACACTGACAGCCCTACGTAGCTTTTCAGTAGCATTACAACAGACAAAGTACTTCTGCAGTGTGATTTCTTTACCACACTCTTCTTCTGCCTACTTCAGGCAAATTCCTTCCCAGTCTTCCTCAGGCAACTCCGTACCTGTACTTCTAGACAACATGGAACAGGACACTAACTCTTCATGTTAAGACATATAATCAATATTCAATAACCATTACTAAACTAATCAATAATTAAATCGCCCTCTGCTGCCAAGAAACTGATCCAGCGATTAACCCAATAATTGATCAGGGATAAATATTCCATAACATCATACTTTGGCCCATACACATTCACCCAAATCCCTGATGCACTGGTGTCAAGTTTGTTAACTTTACTTTAATTTACTCTTGTTACTCAGGCTCAATATTTTAACATCCTGTACTATTGCGTATTAAACAAATGATGATCAACTTTTCATCTACTTGGTCGATGAACCAATTAGTTGAAGAGTTGATAGCAATGGTATTTTCTCAAATCAAATAATTAATCTTAGAAACTGGCTAAATAACCACAAACTCTTGGTGAGATTTAATAATTTTATCTAGTAATAATAAATGCTTATAGCGATTACATTCAAAATTTCAAATACTGAAAACCTCATGAGAGAGAGCAACAATCTAATCATAGAAACAACGGAACTATTATTTCAATATACGTTGCAAAGAGTGGATAGATGAAGAGACATTAGATACAAGTAAAATCTATCACTTAAACCAAACGATTCGGAGGGGATAGATGAAGAGACAAGAGTTTCAGAAACAAGAATACGACTGTAAAAATAATTTCTGCAATGCTAAGTTAGATCAGATACAAACCCAAGGGATCTGTAAAGGAAAACCACCACCCACACCTAGGCAGCAGTGGGGGACCCCTGAACCAAGAGTCAGGGATCAAAGACTCAAGAACCAGGACAGGGACAGGACAGGAACAGCTAGGTCTCTCAGCAAACCGACGAACAGCGACGCATCCCTCTCTCAGACACCTTCAGCCTAAGCGACCCACCAACAGCTAAACCACACCCCTAAAGTACCTATTCTTATACCCTAAAAGTACATGTCCGTCCCACAATAGTTGCTAAATTCACATTTTCTAGCTAAGGGATTGGTTGGGTTCTAGGGCTGGGATGTTACCCCATTATGAAATCATCTACTTTTGACTACACCATTGTTCTAAACAATTTTTTATACAGTCATCAATACTTCTTCTCTCTCATGAGTACACATGCAACAATTTATTGTACATTTTAATAAATTTAACAACTACAGATTCCGTTCCCACGATGACACTGGCTTTGGCTGGCTTTCAATGTTCTGTCCTTCACCAGGTCAGGTTTTTCTTTTTTTCAGCTTTGCACAGCAGTTCAGTCATGTGGTCACATGGTTCCTGCTCGCTCCTAATTCCACCGCCCTTGGTTAAGCTAACTTTAAAAGATGGAGGACTCGTCCATTACTAAAAGAACGGGAAACAGACATTTATTAATTATGTGGCAATGCAATTTTCACTGTTTACCACCCACTTTAACTCTATCTTATATTAACGGTTAGCCTAGCATAGCACAAGCAGGAAAGCTGCATTATTTATTAGTATAAAGCAACACACACACTATGCTTTTTACTAAATACACATGCGGCCTTGCCATGTAAATCTTATTAATTCATTTTAAACACTAGATTATTACATTTCCGGTTATTTACGTATTATTCTGAGTTAGTTCATGCATATTGCAAAACAAGCTTCCCTCGTGTAGTGTAAATGTGCACATTAGTTGTTCTAGTACTACTTACTGTTAGTACGTATTATAGGGGTGTTCGATTGAGCAGGTTTCTTTCGCGAAATCCTGTTCCATCAATCCCCTCTCTGATGGCTTTTAGGAACCATCATAAATACTCACCATACCGAGTGCCACCTTCCATTTTATCTAGAATTTCCTTTCTCTCTCTCTTTTTATGGCACTTTCATCTAGCTTTTTCATCATATCATAATATTCTCCATTTATATTTTCTAATTCTATTTCTTCTATCTTTCTCTTTCTTCCTTTTCTTTTATTCTTTTCATCTGTTGCATCTTTTCTTTCTCTAATGCATTTACAACACTTATACGCTGTAAATATTACTAGTGTTACTACTGCTATTGAAAATACTGGCATTATTATTTTTGCTAATGAACTACTTCCAAAGGTAGAAAACCATTTACTTACCGCAGAGAAACTCCTACCAAGTCTCTCCCAAACACTGTCAACCTCCAGTTGGGTTAGATCATTATGTAATTTTGTAATATTTCTAATATATCCTTCTATCCCTTTACTTTTATCCGGGATATAGATACAGCAGTGTTGAATTTTCAACATGCTACAGACTCCTGCTTCTTTTGCCAAAAGAATATCTAAGGCAAGTCGATTTTGCAAAACCATTGATCTGATTGCCACCATTTCGGTATCAACCATAAAGAAACCACCAGCAGTATCTGTTGATAAATGATCAACCACTGTGGACAATTTTCGAATTTTGTGTGAATTTAAAACAACTCCAACTGAGGGTATTAGTGCACCAAAAATATCACCTACTATTTCCGAAAAACTTGCTCTCTTACTACGCATTAGTCCTTGTTTTATTTCATTGACACTATTGTCCTTACGGTCTACATGGTAGACTTTTGGAAAAACAATTTCAAAATAACAGCTTCCATACCAATGTGCAGGTAACCTATAATAGGCTTTCTTACCACACACATAATAGATTCCCGGGAAAACAGGATCAGTTCCACTCTTTAATCCCCATCCTCCCGTAATTTGGAAAGTATGCTCGCATTCACTAGTGCCAATAAAATAATTGTTATAGTTAGTCTTTAATCTAAACAGACATAGTTTCCATTTCTGTGACCAGTCCAGGGACATCGCAGCGTATGTCTCACCCTTTTCATAATTTCCTTCTCTAAAAGCCCAAGGTGGCGCCTGTGATTTCTGTTCATCAGCTTTCTTCTGAAACTTGCTTTTCTATTTTCTACCATATCTAAAAATAATTTTTCTTCAACATGTAAACTACAGGTTAAATTGTTTTTGTAGGCATATTCTACATCTAAGGTTTTAGTGACATGGAAGAATTCTCCCATATAGCGTGCATTTTTACCACTTACTACTTTATTTAATTCCCTTACAATTGGTACTTCTGAAAATACTAAATCTAAATCAGTATACTGATATTCCAGCTTACCTGTCACATAGAATAGGCTGCTGAGGACACTATGGGGTCGATTCCGATTCGGGCCGGAAAAAGCGCCGACCGACTCGGATCCGGAAATAATACCGACCGACACGTACCCGTGGCGCACGACACGCCAAGTACGATGCAAGGCACGAAAAATCCGACCGACACGTACCGAAACCAAGTCGACCGACCGAGCCGCACGGAAAACAGCAATCCGGCCGGAAAAACACGCGAATCCAACCGACCGACACGCACCCGGAACAAATCCGACCGAAACGTACACGCGAACTCCAAACCGCAAAGTACGATGCAAGGCGCGAAACCACGAGCGAGTCGGACGGAGGACAAGCCGTACGACCGACACGCATACAAAACCGAGCCGAAGCAACACAATACACCGCGACCGACGCATACGCAGCATAGAAAACTGCACAAACACAGCGTGAACGAAACGGAGAACACCGTACGAGACCAATGCAGAGGTCCGACTCGGTCACAAGAACGTTTCCAACATACACAAACAGCACAAAGGAAAAATCACCCAAAAAAAAGGCCAAACAAGCAATTACCAAGCCAATAAATACTGGGGGGGTGGGGACAGAGAACAAAGACACACCCACAACTCCACCTATATAAAGGACACAAATCACAACCATGAGCCTTTGCAAATGCCATTCCACTGCCAGCACCCAAGAGAAAGCAACCACACACCCACAGCTCATCCCTCACACAAGCCACACACCATCAGCACACCAACAAATACCTACCTCACATACACCCAGCAAAACACACACTCACACACCCTCACCTGCACACCAACACACACATCACCCACCATCACCAACCATCACCATGCCCCCCAGAAGAATCCCAAGTTCCTAGATAGTGAATTGGAAGTCATGGTAGACGAGATCCTCAGGGTGGAGCCACAGCTGTTTGGCACACTGGTCCAACAGACCCCCATGTCGCAGAAAACCAAGATGTGGGAGAGGATCATCAACAGGGTGAACGCCCAATCACCATGTCGGCGCAAAAAGACCGACATCCAGAACAGGTGGTATGACGTGCGCAGGAGGGTACGGGACATGCTGAAGAAAGACTACATCAACAGCCAACACACCGGCAGTGGCCCTCCTGCCAAGCCAATATACCTCAGGCCCTGGGAGGAGAAGGTGCGGGCCATCCTTCCGCCATTGAGCGTATATGGACTAGAGGACATCCCAGAGCCTGGTGAGTACACAACAAATGTACACAATATACTGCCACAAAACACACACATCACTGTCAAGGGGAGAGTCAAACCATGCACTCATAGCAATTACACAGCAACCAGAACAGAATCATCCCAAAATGTGTATGTTAGTCAGATAAACACAACACATGCCATCAAAAAGTCACATCCAACTGTGCCAACACATGTACAAACACAACTACAACTAGGCAGTGTCACAAATAGAACTAACAAACACATCCAGACATGTAGCCACCACAACAACACCAACACACAGTGAAGACCACTCAAAGGAAGGAATTCTGTGTATGCTGGCCAAGTCAGTGTAGCCAATAGCATCATGGGAGTCGCAGTCACACATATTGCCCCCCACAACTGTCCCATCAACACCACCATGAACCATGCACACATCACAGGGATTGGAGAAGGACTCACAAGATGGCTGACACTGGCAACTGCTGTGGGGAGCACAAGGCCCTGCTGGCAACTGTGCACCAACAAACAGCAGGACACCACTGACTGACATCCTGAGAGACAACTTACACTCCCTGCAATGCAAGCACGTTCCATGGTGGGATATCTGGCTGGCTGGGTGGGAAGGGGGACTTGCAGCACTGACCATAGTCACAAACACCTCCCCTCACACACACCCCAACACAAACTCCACAGAACCCACCTGGTAGAATGCAATGCCCCCCATCCTAACACAAGATCCCACAAAGAACCACCACCCTGGGTTATGTTGTGTGAAGCACAGGGACACTCTTGGGACTCTTAGCCAAACAACTGCCAGGACAACACTCCCAGCCATCCTGTCAGCACAGCCAGCCCACCCCACAGGGAAGCAGAGTCAAAGGAAGGAAGCATGGGCATGCTGGGAAGGGGGGTGGAGGCAATAGCATGATGGGAGTCGTAGTCACTGATATTGGTCACCCCCACAACTGTCCCATCAACATCACCCTGAACCATGCTCACATCACAGGGAGTGGAGAAGGACTCACAAGATGGCTGACACTGGCTACTGCTGTGGGGAGCACAAGGCCCTGCTGGCAACTGTGCACCAACAAACA
>CAWUFW010002590.1:1800000-2140882 GCA_963921515.1 Calotriton arnoldi | reverse complement strand
AGATATAGGACTTTGAAGAGTCTCTACCCACGGGAGCACCGGAGTACTCGTGTTACCTCACCCAGGAAGCCGGGTGCATAGGTGCCTTTCGGGGTCGGGTTTCGTCGTCGATTCGAATGGCGATCTGCTGCAAAGTGCTGCTGGCGGCCAAGAGAAAAGTGTCCGGGTAGATCCAAGAGTGGATCGGAGTTCTGAAGAACCTGAAAGCAGAGGGGACAGAGTCTGGGTCACTAGCCAGTGACCAGGAAGGCGATGGACAGATGCCCACCGATGTCGAGTGCTTCAGGTGCGTTGACGGTCGTCTTGACTCTTCAGCCACGAGGTCCAGGAGGCGTTGTCGGCGACCAGGAGCAGGATTCGGGCTGGTACACGATGTCTGTCGAGTGCTGAGGTGTCGGCGACCGGATTGGACCCAACAAGCCTTGGCAACTGCAAGTCTCGGTGAAGATGTAGATCGTCGATGGTGCAGACCAGCAAGGTCTGTGGAACTCACCCAGCGAGGGTAAGTGAGGGCAGGCCTGGAGCAACCAGGATGCCAAGTAAGAAAAGGATTGGCCTTCGTTAAGGGCTACTAGCCAACGGGCTAGCGACCGCGAAGGAGCCTCGTGACGCCGCACGTGGAGCTGGCTTACAGGACACTCGTGGAGTGAGGGCCAGTGATCTTCGGTGCAGGTGGTGCTGGAGGCTAGGGCTACTCGGAGCCCAAAGCACGACTTCTTGGGAGACCCAGAAGAGGATGCACTTGCAAATGTGCTCGGTGTCCAGGGGTCACGGTCTCAAGTCACCCACGATAGCCACGGGCCTCAACTTTGCTGGGGACTCAGGGTAGCCTCGGGGAAGTCTGAGAATCCACCTCTGGTGATGCGATGACTTCGGCGTCCGACGGGAGCTTCAGAAATGCGAACCGGACAGATGCTTCTTTGGTGCCTGCCAAGCAGGGGAGTCACTCCTTGACCCCAAGGGAGATTCTTCTGTCCTCTAATCGTGAGTAGAGCGTCGAAGGTCCAGGATTCTGTTTCAGAGTTTCGTCCAGGTATAATCTAAAGTCCTAAGGACTGGGTTCCTACCTTTATACTAAAGATAGGGGTTGGACTACTCTGTGGCCCCACCTATGGGTGGGTGAGGGCAGAGGGGTGGCTACACCCCTTTCCCTTTGTCCAGTTCGCGCCAAAGCAGGGGCTGCAAGCCCCTGATCCGGTTTGAACTGGGGTATGCACAGGGACACCAAATGTGCCCCCAGTGCAGGACTTCAAAGCACCCGAAAGTGCTCCCGCCCAGCCCCAATACACATTATCCTGTCTGGGGAGGTGGTCACACCTCCCTGGGACAGGAAACCTATTGTCCAGGCCTCCCCTGCCGGAGTTTCGTCCAGCAGCAGGAGGCCAGACTCGTGTCTGTGGCAGCAGCATCCATTTTGTGATGCCAGGGCTCAGGAAAGAAGTTACCGGACTAGTCAGAGTTAACATGTCTTTCCCTCTAGAAGGGTGGAATGCTACCCCCGCCGCCAGGATTGGCGGGGGTAGTATTCCAAGATGTTTGACACCAAACACGACATGTTTAGGTGCAGCCATTCCAAAGTTAGCATTTTACCGCGAGGTTATAATGCGCTTAAGAGTATATGGTCAGGCTGCACTACAAACAGCATCAGAGAGGGTCTCCGAACGCTGCAGAGGGGCCCTGCTCATGCAGGGGCACCCTCTCACATAGGAACCATGCACTCTGCCTTTAGGATTGATAAGGCCTGCCTTAGGAGTGACTTATAGGTTTATATGTGTGTATGTATTTAGTGATATAGGTAACCTATATCACAGTAAGGGGTGCATGCACCACCTTACCCAGGCTGCAGTAGCAGACCTGTGGTGTCAGTTTGGATGGCCTTCCAGGGGTGGCATAATACATGCTGCAGGCCCTGGCAGGCCTCTGAGGTACCTATGCCCTTGGTACATAGTATACCATATACTAGGGACTTATAAGGGCACTCCAGATCCCAATCAGTGATGTGCCTAAGGCACATGGAAACCATTTTAGAGAGGAAGCAGCTAGGCTGGGGTTCTGATTAGCAGGGCCCCAGCCAGACTAATGTCGAAAAACAGTGAAGCATCAGCAAAAAGTGGGGGTACCCATGTGAAGCAGATCCTACTCTCCTACAATTCAGGTTCCAAGATGGGTATTGCAAGATGGATAGTCACGAGTGTCCACACTTGCTATCATAAAACCAAGATGGGTTTACTCGTACCCCAAGGCACATTCTACCCACAAGAACGGAGCAACCATGGCTTTTTTATGGAACATTGCACCATCCTACATTTGGAAAGAGACCACCTGGTCACCAACACACAATTTTAACAAGCGTTATTGTGTGGGTATCTCAGCCTGCCGCCAGGCTTTGGTCAGCCAGCCAATTCTAAGACTTTTGTACCAGACATCTGCTTCATAGCCACCGTTTTGCGAGGGTACTGTTTTATAGTCTGTGCAGAGCATGTGCATCAACAGCCACAGGCTCTATGAACAGAAAATGTTACTTCCCCTGTATGTATCTGTTTATAGTGTGTAGTGCTGTAGATTCACCCTCCCTCCTCCATGGAAGCTTGTGATAGTTGCATATAGCTCCTTCCACTCCACAGTGCACCATACACATGGTGCACCACAGTAGTCTCAGTCCACATTCCATATACATTCTCATCCACTGTACGAAACACACAATCTAAGATGGAGCCTGTGCCCATGCACATTCTGGACGAAGGGTGGAGCCACAGCACATCTTGCGACTCTAAATCTTCTTTGAAGAAACACAACTTCCAAGCGTCTGAGCCAAAACTAGATGGCAGGAGTATGCAGAGCACGTGAATCTACAGCACTACACACTCCGAACAGATGCTTACAGGCTAACTTTTTCCCTTGCTTTTATGGCATGTAACTCTTTTAGATTCACATCTTAGCTTTTTCCCCCCATCTCCTTGATGAAAAGAATCACAAGATAAAAATGGTTTTACTGAGCCAGGAATTTCCGGACCCAACCAGATAACAGAATGCTGTGACTAAAGAAGAATCCCACGCTGGAGAATTGTTTCAGGGAAGTTGCCAGTTTGGCCTTATTGCTGTTTATCTGGAGGTTGACCACTACAGTTGTTGCCGGGGCCCTCGCCCCAAGACAGCAGATGATGCAGGAAGCCAGCCTTATGCCAGCCCCTTTTTACCTGGCTGCAGACATTAATGATGGAGCCGGTCAGAAGGAGGGGATGAGGGCTTAGGTGTGAGAGTGTAGAAAGGGCCCAGTGCAGTGAGTAAACCGCTGCCAGTGGTGGTATAACAGTGCCCTGAGGAAAGCTACAAAGCACGGAGTGTACCATGGGCTGTGCGGTGATAGTGCTGTGTGGCCTCTCTCAGGGCACTGCTGTGTACACCGTAGGCTCTGGTGATAGCAGCGCCCTGAGAGGAAGGTTATAGTGTGGAGTAAACAATGGGCTGTGGTGAGACACTAGTTCCGCTTCGAAAACTACAATGAGTGAGTATACCGTGGACTGTGGTGTGATACGAGTGAGTGAGGAGGGTTACAGAGCACTGAGTATACCTGGGGCTGTAGTAGGATCAGACCTCTGTTCCTAGGCCAGGTTATCACTCTCTCTGCCTTTTTACTCACAGAGATATTCATACCTGGTAGGTGTTAGTGGTACTGCATCATAATTCATATCGTTGAAGTAATTTCTGCCCTGTAACTCTGCTCCTGTCCATCTCTATCCCACAGAAAAGAAATCTCCTCCAATGGGGGTAATGATCGGAGTCGTCATTGGAGCCCTGGTTGGTGTTGGACTGCTCGCTGCTGTGGTTTGGGTTGTCTACTCGAGGAAGAAAACATCAGGTGAGTGGATTCAGTTTGATACTGTGAGTGGGAGGTACCATCACTTCCTGATTCATGTGTGGGGTGCAGGTCAATACCATCTGCCTCTTGGAGGGGAGAGGGGTAGGGACACATGCATGTTTGTAGACCTGCTTTATCCTGAGGTGGGTGGAGCAGGTATTCACTTGTCGATGCACTGCTGATGCAGTGTCATTGATTGCACTATTGCACTACTCTATCTCCAAGCCCCAATGCATGAACAAATCTTAAATCTGCCCAGAATTGTAACAGTTTGGTGTTTTACCCGTCTGAATGACTAGTCATTGGCCAATGAAAATCGGCCCCCACATTTCAACCATTCTGGTTGGCTGCTGAGCTGAAACACCCTGTGCCTTCCTGGCCCAGGTTCCAGTGAGATGTGAGGAGCTCCAGGACAATGTGGAAGCTGTAAAGCACGTAGTATACTGTGGGGTGTACTCTGATAGCGGTGCCCTGAGAGAGGGTACAAGATGGAAGCTGTAAAGCACTGAGTATACTGTGGGGTGTACTCTGATAGCGGTGTCCTGAGAGAGGGTACAAGATGGAAGCTGTAAAGCACTGAGTATACTGTGGGGTGTACTCTGATAGCGGTGCCTTCAGAAAGGGTACAAGATGGAAGCTGTAAAGCACGGAGTATACTGTGGGGTGTACTCTGATAGTGGTGCCTTCAGAGAGGGTACAAGATGGAAGCTGTAAAGCACGTAGTGTACCGCGGGGTGTACTCTCACAGCGGTGCCTTCAGAGAGGGTACAAGGTGGAAGCTGTAAAGCACTTAGTATACTGTGGGGTGTACTCTGATAGCGGTGCCTTCAGAAAGGGTACACAATGGAAGCTGTAAAGCACTTAGTATACCGTGGGGTGTACTGTGATAACGGTGCCTTCAGAGAGGGTACAAGATGGAAGCTGTAAAGCACGTAGGGTACCGCGGGGTGTACTCTGATAGCGGTGCCCTCAGAAAGGGTACAAGATGGAAGCTGTAAAGCACTTAGTATACTGTGGGGTGTACTCTGATAGCGGTGCCTTCAGAAAGGGTACACGATGGAAGCTGTAAAGCACTTCGTGTACTGTGGGGTGTACTCTGATAGCGGTGCCTTCAGAAAGGTACAAGATGGTAGCTGTAAAGCACTTGGTATACTGTGGGGTGTACTCTGATAGCGGTGCCTTCAGAAAGGGTGCAAGATAGAAGCTGTAAAACACTGAGTATACCAAGGGGTCTACTCTGATAGCGGTGCCTTCAGAAAGGTTACAAGATGGAAGCTGTAAAGCACTGAGTATACTGTGGGGTGTACTCTGATAGCGGTGCCCTCAGAAAGGGTACAAGATGGAAGCTGTAAAGCACTTAGTGTACTGTGGGGTGTACTTTGATAGCGGTGCCTTCAGAAAGGGTACAAGATGGAAGCTGTAAAGCACTTATTATATTGTGGGGTGTACTCTGATAGCGGTGCCTTCAGAAAGGGTACAAGATGGAAGCTATGAAGCACTTAGTGTACTGTGGGATGTACTCTGATAGCGGTGCCTTCAGAAGGGTACAAGATGGAAGCTGTAAAGCACTTAGTATACTGTGGGGGTGTACTCTGATAGCCGTGCCTTCAGAGAGGGTACAAGATGGAAGCTGTAAAGCACGTAGTGTACTGTGGGGTGTACTCTGGTAGCGGTGCCTTCAGAAAGGGTACAAGATGAAAGCTGTAAAGCACTTAGTATACTGTGGGGTGTACTCTCGTAGCGGTGCCTTCAGAAAGGGTACAAGATGGAAGCTGTAAAGCACTGAGTATACCGTGGGGTGTACTCTGATAACGGTGCCTTCAGAGAGGGTACAAGATGGAAGCTGTAAAGCAGTGAGTATACTGTGGGGTGTACTCTGATGGCGGTGCCTTCAGAGAGGGTACAAGATGGAAGCTGTAAAGCACGTAGTGTACTGTGGGGTGTACTCTGATAGCGGTACCCTGAGAGAGGGTACAATATGGAAGCTGTAAAGCACTGAGTAAACTGTGTAGTGTACTGTGATAGCTGTGCCCTCAGAGAGGGTACAAGATGGAGGCTGTAAAGTACTGAGTATACTGTGGTGTGTACTCTGATAGCGGAGCCTTCAGAAAGGGTACAAGATGAAAGCTGTAAAGAACTTAGTATACCGTGGGGTGTACTCTGATAGCTGTGCCTTCAGAAAGGGTACAAGATGGAAGCTGTAAAGCACTTAGTGTACCGTGGGGTGTAATCTGATAGCTGTGCCCTCAGAGAGAGTACAAGATGGAAGCTGTAAAGCACTGAGTATACTGTGGAGTGTACTCTGATAGCGGTGCCCTCAGAGAGGGTACAAGATGAAAGCTGTAAAGCACTGAGTATACTGTGGTGTGTACTCTGATAACGGTGCCTTCAGAAAGGGTACAAGATGGAAGCTGTAAAGCACTGAGTATTCTGTGGAGTGTACTCTGATAGCGGTGCCTTCAGAGAGGGTACAAGATGGAAGCTGTAAAGCACTGAGTATACTGTGGGGTGTACTCTGGTAGCGGTGCCTTCAGAAAGGGTACAAGATGGAAGCTGTAAAGCTCTGAGTATACTGTGGAGTGTACTCTGATAGCGGTGCCTTCAGAGAGGGTACAAGATGGAAGCTGTAAAGCACTGAGTATACTGTGGAGTGTACTCTGATAGCGGTGCCTTCAGAGAGGGTCCAAGATGGAAGCTGTAAAGCACTGAGTATACTGTGGTGTGTACTCTGATAGCGGTGCCTTCAGAAAGGGTACAGGATGGAAGCTGTAAAGCACGGAGTATACTGTGGGGTGTACTCTGATAGCGCTGCCTTCAGAAAGGGTGCAAAGCACAGTTTATACTTTGAGCTGTGGTGTGATGGCAGTGCCCTGAGAGAGGGTACAAGGTACTGTGTGCTGTGGTGTGATAGCAGTACCCTGAGAGAGGGTACAAGGTGCTGTGGTGTGATAGCAGTGCCCTGAGAGAGGGTACATGGTACTGTATGCTGTGGTGTGATAGCAGTGCCCTGAGAGAGGGTACTGTCTGCAGTGATGTGATAGCAGAGCTCTGAGCGATGGTACGAGGCATAGTGTGCTGTCATGATAGCAGTGCCCTGAGAGAGGGTACAAGGTACTGTCTCCTGTGGTGTGATAGCAGTTTCCTGAGAGAGGGTACAAGGTACTGTGTGCTGTGGTGTGAAGGCAATGCTCTGAGAGAGGGTACAAGGTACTGTGTGCTGTGGTGTGATAGCAGTGCCCTGAGAGAGGGTACAAGGTACTGTGTGCTGTGGTTTGATAGCAGTGCCCTGAGAGAGGGTACAAGGTACTGTGTGCTGTAGTGTGATAGCAGTGCCCTGAGAGAGGGTACAAGGTACTGTGTGCTGTAGTGTGATAGCAGTGCCCTGAGAGAGGGTACAAGGTACTGTGTTCTGTGGTGTGATAGCAGTGCCTTGAGAGAGGGTACAAGGTACTGTCTCCTGTGGTGTGAAAGCAGTTTCCTGAGAGAGGGTACAAGGTACTGTGTGCTGTGGTGTGATAGCAGTGCCCTGAGAGAGGGTACAAGGTACTGTCTCCTGTGGTGTGAAAGCAGTTTCCTGAGAGAGGGTACAAGGTACTGTGTGCTGTGGTGTGAAGGCAATGCCCTGAGAGAGGGTACAAGGTACTGTGTGCTGTGGTGTGATAGCAGTGCCCTGAGAGAGGGTGCAAGGTACTGTGTGCTGTGGTGTGATAGCAGTGCCCTGAGAGAGGGTACAAGGTACTGTGTGCTGTAGTGTGTTAGCAGTGCCCTGAGAGAGGGTACAAGGTACTGTCTCCTGTGGTGTGAAAGCAGTTTCCTGAGAGAGGGTACAAGGTACTGTGTGCTGTGGTGTGATAGCAGTGCCCTGAGAGAGGGTGCAAGGTACTGTGTGCTGTGGTCTGATAGCAGTGCCCTGAGGGAGGGTACAAGGTACTGTGTCCTGTGGTGTGATAGCAGTGCCCTGAGAGAGGATACAAGGTACTGTCTCCTGTGGTGTGAAAGCAGTTTCCTGAGAGAGGGTACAAGGTACTGTGTGCTGTGGTGTGATAGCAGTGCCCTGAGAGAGGGTGCAAGGTACTGTGTGCTGTGGTCTGATAGCAGTGCCCTGAGAGAGGGTACAAGGTACTGTGTGCTGTAGTGTGGTAGCAGTGCCCTGAGAGAGGGTACAAGGTACTGTGTGCTGTAGTGTGATAGCTGTGAACTGAGCGAGGCTATAAAGTACGAAGTATGCCGTGGGCTGTGGTGTCATAACGGGTCCCTGAGAGAGGATACAAAGCACTATGCATACTGTGTATCATCCACATAGTATATTGTGGGCTGTGGTGTGACAGCAGTGACTGTGACGGGTACAGAGCACTACTTGGTGTATCAGTTGCCTGAGAGAGGCTACCAAGCTCTGAGTATACCATGGGCTTTAGTTGCTGTGCTCTCGTCTGTTTCTATTACTCTCTAAACTTTTGCATACACGGTCTTGTCGTATGATTCTTAGGGGCAGCTTGAAGTCCTGTGTCTGTGTGAGCGTTCATCCCTGTGCTTCAACTCTGTCCCTGTCCTGCTCTTTCCCCAATTGAGGACTCATTTCAGGGAGGGTGATGGAGAATTCTGGAGAAATGCATGGGGAGGTACTTCAGTGCTGCACTACCGAAGGGATGCTGAAAGTGGATGGAATGAAGCTGGGTTGTGATTCTCATTTCAACGAGTGACCCGTGCCCCGCTGCTTCTGCAAGCGAGTGGATATAATGTTTTAAGGCAGGCGTGGTCACCTGTGCCTCGTCTACTTCAGTCCCTCCTTATATGGGCTCCAATTTCTACTTTTTGCTCCTACCTCCACATTTACATCGAAGGACACACTTCGAAACATCCAGCTCCTGCTGATCCAGTTCTTCATCACTGACCCGCAGCGCCAGCCCAACGAGGAGCTAGCCCGATGATGGAGCATATTACCCCTCCTGGAAACTGTAGACTTAAACCTATGTGTTTAAGGAACTGCACACCCCTTTTCTTATACCTCATTCATACAAGGAGCACATGTGCTGGACCTAAAAGCTCTTGGTTCCCTTTTTAGGTCGAGCCCTGAGCAAGCGCGCAAGCCCTGCTCTGGGGTTTATCTGGGGTAGTTCAGTATGGGAGAAGCCCGGCCCACTACCCCGCCCATCTTTTTCATTGGCTTGTGTGTTTGTCCTTCTAAATGCTGGCTTCTGATTGATTGAGGCTTGTTAGTCCCTCCTTAGTACTTCCATGTCATCATTTCACTCCTCCCATGGCTATTGGCCCCTTTACTTGGTTGTTGCACCGGACCTGTTCTATTTTCTTTATTGAGTTTCTCCGAACTCAAGCACGACCACGTGCTTCATTCAGCGGCCACGCCCACTTTCACTTTCGAGGCAGTGGGACAATGGCGGTCGTTTCCTTTCCTACCTGGCCACCGCTGGTTTTTCTTCTCATTAAAGATCAGGTGAGTAAGAGAGTTTCACTTGTGGCCTTGGGTTGGAATCTTGCCGAGATCGGTTTAATCTATTAATTGATTCCCGAGTCCTTTCCGGTTTATTTACCTGAATGTAATGCTTCTTTCAGCTTTTTTGTACGAGGAGCAGAAATGCGAGGGGAGATTTTGGCTGCAGTGCGTCATGAGCGGGCTCACGTCTTGGAATGTAGTCCGTTTTTCTTGTTCTTCACCACTATTACTACCACGCATATTAAAAAGCATGAACATGGCGACCTTAGTAAACCCTATCTGAGATCACTACCAGCGACACAACGTTACTGGGAGATAAGATCATGCATGAGCTGTTCACAAATCCTTCGGGCGCTTGGACTTGTTAAAGTTGAGTCGTCTTTTAAAACGTACGAACTTCCACAAGGGGAGATAATTTACGATAGTATGCAACCAGAGTGTAAGGTTTGAGAGAAGTTGCCACTCACTTCATTATGTAGGTCTTTACGAAATATCCCTGGATGAGTGTGGCAGGAAGGAAGCAGGGAGTACAACACACAGTTCAGAGAAGCTGCATCTTGTGGTGCGCGGGGTGTTTACTTTACACTACCCTCGCCCCGCAGCTTAGGCGGTGACAGCTCCTCCTTCCTGGGCAGGGCACCTCGGGGTGCTGCTGCTTTCACTTTCACTTCGGAGTTTGGCTCTCTCGCCCAGTTCCTGCGTCCGTGCGTGTTGACGTGGTCCAGCACAGCGCTGCGGGGGCTGGATCTGGCGTCAAGGCGCTGAGGAGGTGCCTTGTGGCGGTCCTTGGGATTTGTTTAGGGTTGTTTCTCGTTGATCTGTTCGTGTTACCGGGAGGCCATGGAGGAAGGGAATGCTGCTGTCTACGAGGACACCTTTCAGAAGAAAGAGGACGGACTCACCTTTGTGGGGTGGAAGCATCTGCAGCCACTACGCTTCGCCCTCAAACTCTCGGAGGTGGTGAGTATGGAGCCCTAGAGAGGCCCACCAAGAGGGCCACTACCCCTCGCCGGGGCAGCGCCTAACTACATCTAAGAGCGCGCCTAGCCTACCCAAACAAGACCACACCAGAGTGCTCACCTGGTCTGCCCCTAACCACCACCAGCGCGTTTACCCTCTAAGAGCACCCCCAGCGACCGGGCAGCCACTCCCCATTAGCACACCTACCCACCACAAGAGCCCCCACCTATCGACAGGGCCCTTACCCAGCTAGACTGCAGCTACCCACCCCAAGTGCCCCTATAGCCACCGATAGCACCCCTGGCAGCATCCCTTTTCACTGCTCCACACCTGTTCTTCTACTTGAAGCCTCTGTCCCGTACCCCTTACACTTACTGTAGCAATCCAGACCCCGCGCCGCCCTCCGCGAGCGGCCCCATCTCACCCACTCTCTCAAAGTCATATAGCCCTCTTAGCCTTGGACTGACCCACTCTACCCACAGGCGAGACTAAAGCAAGGGGAAGGGGCATACGGCACTAAACACGCAGGAGAAATATAAAAGAGCAAGTGTTGATCACTTTATATTACTGTTAAATGTGACAACGCATGTAAACACTGGCATGCAGCAATTATGTTTCCAGGCGATAGGAAGTGAAAGCTAGGCATATTGGCTTTGCCAGTGCTTGGTAGTTGTGTTGTGGCATTGTTTCCTTTAGCATTGACAAGGCCGGCTTTATCGCTGCTGGCGCCCAATGCGACAATCTTTTTTTAGCGCCCCCTTCCCCCCCCCCACTCCCCCCCTTCCCATGACCTCCTCCTCAAATTCCCTCTCTAACATCCGGCAAAGGGGCACCTCATCTCTCCATAGTCCCTTTCTCGCATACATATCATTTGTTTTAAAGCGCTGGTAAAGGCACTGGCTTTACTAATCCACTCAGCCATCCTCTTTTTTAAACACAGATCTGTTCTTTGCAGCAGGCATATTAACTCTCTGCGCTACCATATGGTGAACTAAATCTGCCACTAGACAAAACTCTGATCTCTCTTTCTAGCAGGAACATGAATCACAAGAGTTACCTTGACATTTTTATTGCTGCCTGAAATCTGGACACACAAGGAACTCTGCATCAGCTGCTTTTAAATTGTAAATTATTGCTAAAACAGTCCCCCCACCTGAGGTCAGCGCCCCCACTCCAGGTCAGCGCCCAGTGATGTCGCACAGCCCTAAAGCCGTCCCTGAGCATTGATATTGGTGGGGGTGTGTTATTGGCAGTGTGACTTTATTGGTAGTGGTATTGGTTCCTTTAGTGTTGATGTTGGTGGTATTGATTGTGATGGTATTGGTGGTGTGTTATTGACAGTGTGATAATATTGGAGGTGGTATTGGTTCCTTTAGTATTGATATTGGTGGCATTGAGGATGATGTTATTGGCGGTCATGGTGTGTTATTGGTAGTGGTGATATTATTGGTTGTTGTATTGATATTGGTGGCATAGAGGATAATGGTATTGATGTTTTCTTGATGGTGTGGTGATATTATTGGTTGTGCTATTGGTTCCTTTAGTATTTATGTTAATGGCATTGAGGGTGATGGTATTGGTGGTGGTGTGTTATTGGTGGTGGTGATGATATTATTGGTTCCTTTAGCATTGATATTCGTGGCATTGAGTATGATGGTATTGGTGGTGGGGTGTTATTGGGACTTGAGTTAGCCTGTTGCTGACGCCTCTGCTTAATTTTAATGCTACATCTCAGTTAAATTTTTAAATGCTACTTGATTTTGCTCCTGCTAGACTTTGTCTTTACCCTTTTAGTTCAAGCTCATTTTATTTGTTTTATTTGGCTATACTGTGCGCTATATTGTGTGTTTTACTGGGATTATTGTGTTCACTTACTGTTCTGCCTGCTGCACTCAAGCGCTCTGCTTGCTTTCCCGGCGACTTCTCCTGGCCTGACCTGGTTCCCGCCCTGTTCCGCCACGGCTGTGTGCCGTTTGCACGGAGGGCATTGCGAAACCAGCCAGGCACTCCCAGCTACTTCTGGCCTAGCTCTCGGTGGTGCGTGGTCTACTGTTTACCGCCACCATACTACTTAACCCATGCGATGCGGGCGCGCAGCGGACTTGAGTAAGCCTGTTGCTGACGCCTCTGCTTAATTTTAATGCTACTTCGCAGTTCAATTTTTAAATGCTACTTGATTTGCTCCTGCTAGACGTTTAGTCTTTACCCTTTTTAGTTCGAGCTCATTTTATTTGTTTTATTTGGCTATGCTGTGCGCTATATTAGATGTCGTTTTAGGTCGAGTCTCCTAGACAGTGCATGCACGAGAGAGTCTGGGCTTATCAAAAGCATACAAGGGTTGTTGCCTGCCCATTACTTACCCCAGGCTGGATTTCCTGTTACAGTAATTTGCTTGCTTCCTTTTAGTGTGCCAGATTGTTAAGCTTGTGTTTGTCCCTTGCATGAAATATAGCCTCTTTACCATCTCTTTTGATTGGCTGGCTTTTATGCTTCCATTGCGTGCTTTTCAAGCACTTCGTTTTTGTTTTGGGTTAATCAGTCCACGTGTTTTTCAGCTGCCTCCCTTGTGCACTTCTCTCCTCCTGCAATCTGTGTTGCTGTCTGTCACCCGTGTGCTTCTCCCTGCCACCCCCCACCCATGCAGCACTCACCCTGATGTATTTCCCCTGTTGCTTTGTTGCCCGTGTACTTCTTCCCTGCCATCTCCACGTTGCTCTCTCCTCTCACTCATTGCTTTTGCTCCCCATCCTGCCCTCCAAGTTGCTTTCCCTCACCCTAGCTTTTTGTGCTGCTTTCCCCCACCCCAGCCCTCAGTGTAGCTTCACCCCACCCCAGTCCTCCATGCTGCCCCACACTTTTGAAAAAACAAAATGTTAGCATTACTTATTTTTTAGGTCGAGCCTGGGCAGCGGGCATGTGCTGCTCTGCGAGCCAAGCAGTATTGAGTTAGGGATTTGAAGCTCCGCCCACTCCCTGCCCATATTTTTAATTGGCTTGTGTCGTTGGACTTCGTAAATGCTGGCTTCTGATTCCTTCATCGCCTTGTTAGTCCCTCCTTAGTACCGCCTTCTCTTCATTTGAAACCTCCCATGGCTACTGGCCCTTTTACTTCTGATGTTACACGGTATGTCTTATTTAGTCTGTAAGCACTTTTTTAGGTCTCGCCTTGGCAGCGCATGCGCTGCATGCGCTGTCTCAGCGAGACATAAAGTAATCTGTATGTTGGCTGAAACTCCGTGTAATTTGTCATACCGCTTGCGATTCGTTTAACTGTGGCATTGCTGTTCTTATCTTGCTTTCTGTTGGCTGTTGATCCGATACGTAACTTCCGTGTAGTCTGGCAGCAGCATCGACCAACTACAGTAAACTTACACTGCAGGGCGGTATCTTTCAATGTAAGCACTACTTCGTTGTTTTTTGAGTCTCGCATAGGCAGCGCATGCGCGCACCACTGAATGTCCTCTGTGCCTTGAACCGCAGCCCCCGGGCCCTCCGTTACTGCCCTGTCCGCACAGCTCGTGTCTGGCCTGCCTGCGGCAGTACCTGCAGTGCGCTGAGCGCCTGCAGCCCCCACCACGTCCGAGCCGCAGACCCCGGGCCCTCCGTTACTGCCCTGTCCGCACCGCTCGCAATGCTTTCCCCTTCCCGCTGTCCGTGCTCTCTCGCCCCTCTCTCCCCTGCACGCCCACTGTCGGTGCCTTCTCAATGCGCAGGTACTGCCGCAGGCAGGCCAGACACGAGCGCTGCTTGATCCGCGTTCACCCCCACCCGCAGCAGCTGGAGGATTGCCATGTGGGTGCACTACGGATTGCAAATGCTTGTTTTTCTTGTTTTCGTTTCGCGTCCCCACCTTGCCTTCCCGAACCAGTGATTCTGCGCACTCAAGATTTGCCCCAATCACGGTTTCACTCCCCTACTCATCTCTACCCTTTTCCGCTCCTCAAGCATGAAAATGCAGGCAGGCTTTGAAGCCGCTGCTGCGATGGCCATTAACCCCTGGCGGTCATGGGCGGCGCTGATGTGTTCCCGGTTTCTACACATTGGGTGAGTGCATTTAATAATGCGCATGTTGCTTCCACCCCTCAGTTGGTTATCAATTGGACGGGTGCAGTTTTTGTTAATTTACCCGACCCGCCCACTGCTTTTCATTACATTTTTTTATTTTAAGTGTACTTCGATCACTTAATGAGTGTCAGACTCCCCTCTTCGTGGCTTCGCACTTTGTGACTTCCCCCGTCTGCTGCTCCCAGTTTGTGAAACCATGTATGTGCAGTACAGTCTTGGTAATTAAAGATTTCCCTGCGGCCTTATTGCATAAATCCGATGGCTGCTGTGCCTGTAAAATCCGATGGCTGCTGTAAAATCCGATGGCTGCTGTGCCTGTAGACATTTTCTTATTTCCCTCCACGACACTGAAGCCTCTTAGTTCAGCTTTCTCTCATACATAACGTGCACAGCAGCAACTTCACAGACTTTCGCGAGGAAAAAAAAAGAAAGGCACTGGAAACCAGAACCCTTTGAAACCAAGTCAACTTGGTATGTGAAGCTTTGATGTCGTAGTCTTTTCAGGAGATATGCGGCAAGGAGCGCAGTACTGGTAACTTGAGACCTCTACAGCCAGTTCCTGTGTATTTACACTATCACTTGTGGAAATCAGGGCGTAGCTGATAACAGTGTATCGGTTGCAGTGGCACAGGGTGCAATAGTCCCCCTGGACCTCAATTTTACTTGTCTTTTACTACCAAACTGTAGGTAGAGGGGTCCATTTAATGTGCTTGCCTGGGGTACACCTGCTACGTCATTGCAGAGATTCAGAACATAATTGGCAGACATATCGTTTGCACTGGCGATTTATGTTGTGTGTTTTTTTTTTATAGTTTTGTTTACATTGCATTTATATAGCTCTTACTACCCCTGACGAGGCGTTTATATGATCCTGTAGTACTTTTAGAGTCTGGGCTTGTTTTCACTAATTTTATATATTTTTTTTAAACCTTTGCATGCTTAGAAAAATCAAATAAATGAAATGCATACAATCTAATCTCGCTTGGATGGCGTTGTTAAAAGGAAAAGGCATGTACAATGATCACAAAGTAAGCTTTACATGTGGAAATCTCGCAGGAAAAAAAGTTTGACCCTCCCTAAAAATAATGTATGTATCAAAATTATCCTCAATTTTTTTTTTTCTGATAAACTTCACCAGTGGGCTAATTTGTGCAGAGTACACAAAAGTGAATTTCTGTACACTTCCGTTATTCCGACGCATGCCTCAGCAGTGATAATGGCACGTGATATTTGCACTAGCGCCTAAGAGCGGAGTGCAGTGTATGTGATTGCCTATTAGCTGGTGGAAGTCGAAGCACAACAAGCATCAACATGTGAGCTTCTGGATACTGGGATGGACATTTTCAGACAGAGCAAGAGAGCTGCATGCTCCGCTTCGGGCAATAAGCACATCCTCAGGCCAATGTGGGGTAAAAGGCCGCTTTATTGGACAGGTAAGCATTCTCATTTAGTACATATATCATAATCAGGCCTCACTAATACATATTCAATTCTATCACCCCCCACCCGTAAAACAATTCCCCACACAAACTTCCCAAACATTGTTCTGACTAATCCTCCTCCCCAACCCCTATCTACGTCTCCTGCCTACCTCTTGCCTCCTACCTCGCTCCCCTGTTTCCCTCTGTCCGAAGCTGTTCAGAATGGCCCCCAACCCTTCCTGCCTGTCTTGATCTCCTCCAATTCTGCCACCTGTCCAAGCGACAACCACCAAGAATTCGCTAGTCTTGTGAATATACTGCCCTCGCTGAACGATACTTCTTCTAAGGGTGGGTGGGCGGGACCAAAACACTGTCCCTACCTCACACCGCACTTCAACTGTGTGCGCAACGATAATTTCGAGCTCCTGATAGCTCGCGCTAGCCGCCAGCCAATCAGGACTGCTTACCGTCCTGGACTGTGCTATCAGCCCGAAGCTGCCCGGGGGTGGACATTCTATGAATGCCACCCCCAGGAGCCCTCATCGGGCAATAAGCACATCCTCAGGCCAATGTGGGGTAAAAGGCCGCTTTATTGGACAGGTAAGCATTCTCATTTAGTACATATATCATAATCAGGCCTCACTAATACATATTCAATTCTATCACCCCCCACCCGTAAAACAATTCCCCACACAAACTTCCCCAACATTGTTCTGACTAATCCTCCTCCCCAACCCCTATCTACGTCTCCTGCCTACCTCTTGCCTCCTACCTCGCTCCCCTGTTTCCCTCTGTCCGAAGCTGTTCAGAATGGCCCCCAACCCTTCCTGCCTGTCTTGATCTCCTCCAATTCTGCCACCAGGAAAAACCCTGACCCAGGAGTTTTTCCTGTCCCCCGTTACTTACTAATAACGAAAACTTTTGTTCTGATATCCTGTTATATCCAACACACACTGTCGCCAAACAGGTGAAATACTTTATTCATTCAAATATTCAAAATATCCTCAACTTTTGTTCTGATATCTTTGTTATATACAAACACACGCTGTCGCCAAACAGGTGAAATACTTATTTCATTCAAATATACAAAATATCCTCAACTTTTGTTCTGATATCTTTGTTATATACAAACACACGCTGTCGCCAAACAGGTGAAATACTTATTTCTTTCAAATATCCTGAACTTATGATGAAAACAATGGACTTAGCCAGAGTGAAATGAAACCAGTAGAATTCTATTTGCTAAGTGATAAAGTTTTATTGATTAGGGTAGGAGGGGTGGTGGAGGGGGGAGGGAGGAGGAATGAGAGGATAGCAAAAAAGGGGGGGGGAAGAATGGAGGTAGGAGGGAAACGAAAAAACTTATTCCTGACCACTAATGAATTTTGAAGCTGTCGCCCAACAGCTTATCATCAACACCAGGCTTTTTCCCTGTATAATTTTTGTAATCATTTCTTTTCTATTCAAAATGTAAATCTTATTGCCAATAAAAGATAGATGTACACCATCATACCGGAAAAATTGATAGTCTTCTTTTGTAATTTCACTATGTGCTAACCAATAAAACTATTAATTGAACAAAAACGGTGTAAATCCCTATTCGCTTTTCTTCTCACTCTTTCTACTGCCGTGAATCTCTCAGCCCCTCTCCAGACTCAGCGTCGCATCAACGCTGTCAAAATGATTTTTGATTTGCCCCAACTTTTTGCTAATATTTCTAAATCAGTTTTAATTTCCATAACCAACCCTAAACTTGAGAGCTGCACTAAGTAATTTTCTCCGAGGTGAATCAAAATGGCTTCAGGTTTATTCTTAAAAGACAATTCACTCATCAAAGGCATTAATTGGCCCCACTTCATGCCGCTTTCCCCAAACCAAAGAAACCTCATCTGAACGAAAACCGTAATTCTTTCCAAAATGACTCTTCTCAGCTTGCTTTGCAGCCCACTTAACGAATGAATGTCCAATTATCCAAACTTGTTTATGCGACAATGAGAAACTTGCCGCCGAGCCTGAAAAGAAATAACAATTAATATACTTGGTCGTGTATGTCGGTATCTAAATCTCTAATATATCTTAGGCAACAGACCGAAGACCAACGCCCCAATTTCTTTACATCGCTGAGAGAAAACCCCCACCTGGCAGCTTCTGAGGCCCCACCAATTCGAAATGAGTGGGTACCAAAATTGAAAGGGTTTTCCCCCCAAACTGTTGAAAGTCTTCCTTAAGATTGACAGTAATTGTGAAGCATTGAGTGGTGAGCCATCTTTATGTCTGAACACAAATTGTGAAGTAGCGCCTCCCTGACCAAGTTCTTATAGGGCATATTTGCCCTTACTACGTTGCAAAAATACTCTGACACCCTTACCAACTTGATCCGTTTTGGAACGTTCAAGAAACATACATATAGAATCTTTAACAAGAGAAACATTTTTAACTTTGAGGTCATCATTGAGTGCTTTACTTAACAATTCAGTAATTCTTAAAGCACCAAAGAGAGCCAAATCATGCATAACTTGAATAAATGATATTCGAATTCAGAAAAACAAATTACATGCAAACCTTTTGTTATGCTATACAGTAATTTTAAAGAGATTGGTTCTCGTTAAAATTGTCCTCTCTTTTTCATTTTTGCCCATCCTTGAAGAATTCTCCTACCCATTTCCCCTGCTGAGGGTTCGTATCCCCAAAAGAACTTCCTGTAAAAGGACACTCATGCTAATTTCCCTGCTACTGTTGTAGAAGAAATGTTCCTTTCTATGTTGTTCATGATGAATTTAATTATGTAATTCCTACGTTTCATTAAACCTTCAGTGGTGTGAGCTCTATAAGAAGCACCTGAATCTAAAAACTCTAGCCATGCTCTCCTGTAGGCTAATTTGGTGCTTTTTGCCAGAGAGTTTGCCAGAGAGTTTTCAGTGTGCAAAATCCCATACCTCACTGGGCACCCAAGTCTTCTGCAGATCCGCTCCGGGCACCAAACCACGGAATCTCTGCCACCGAAAACGAGATAGAGCATCTGCAATGTTATTTACCTCCCGGTATATGTCTGACTTTGAAAACAATGTTAGCATTAAGCAATCTAACATGAATCTTTGTAATAGCTTCAGTAACTGTTTGTCCTTGGCTCTCTGACCATTTACCAAGTCCACTACTGTTCTATTATCAACATGAAATAACACTGACCTGTTCACTAACTGCTTACCCCCAACAGCCAATGCAACTATTCTTGGAACAATTCAAGGAATGCAATGCTTTTCTTCTCTGAAATCCAATTGGCTGGCCATTGTTCTGTGCACCATTTACCGTCACAATTACATTTTTTAAAGAACATTAGCCACACTTCAAAGTCCGCTCTCATGCTAGCAGTGATCCTGATTCTGTGGTGTGGCAGCCTGACATGGAAAAACCAAGACGTCTACAAAATATTCTGCCCGCCTTCACTACTCTGCAAGTGAAATTTAGATGGCCCCATAAGCATTGAACCTCAGATAATGTCAACTTATGAGCTTTCTTTGCGTACTCTAGAAATCTTGTCAGTTCTAGTATTTCTTGTGCGGAAGTTTCGCTTCCATTTTTCTGTATCTATTTCAATGCCTAGGTATGTTAGACGACAACTAGGACCTTCAGTTTTTCCCCTCGGCTAGTGGTACTCCCAACTCTTTCGCTACCACTTCAAATTCTCTTAATGCCAACTCACACTGCTGAGAGCCTTCAGTTCCCATAAATAAAAAATCATCTAGATAATTTGTCACTGCTGTGTGTCCAGTTCGAAAAGAGAAACACCACTGTAAAAAATTGCTAAAAGATTCAAATAGCTTGCAAGATATTGCGCAACCCATGGAAG
The DNA here is from genome assembly GCA_963921515.1 of Calotriton arnoldi. Classification (NCBI taxonomy): domain Eukaryota; kingdom Metazoa; phylum Chordata; class Amphibia; order Caudata; family Salamandridae; genus Calotriton; species Calotriton arnoldi. Next base: position 2,121,278 of record CAWUFW010002590.1, on the reverse strand, counting down.
AGCTTTATCCACGAAGAAATTTCTTTCAAAATAGATACCCAGCAAGGAGAAATCTGATGGGTGTACCGGTAAAAGCCAACAGGCCGACTGGATATCACATTTAGCCAGTTCTGTTTTTGCACCCATCTTTCTTATCATGCCTAATGCTGTATCTACCGAAGCAAATTTGACCATGGTATCCTCTCTGGCTATAAAGTCGTTAACGGAGAGACCTTGAGGCCATGATAAGTGCTGAATCATTCTGAATTCACCTTCTGCTTTCTTGGGAATTACGCCTAAAGGGGAAACAATGAGATCTTGTAGTGGCCATGCCACAAAACGGACCCGCCATCCTCCCTTCACCTACTTCTGTGAAAAGCTTCTTTCTCACAATTTGAGGAAATTCGTTGCCGATTTTAAGTTCTTAGCAAATCTACGATATCTAGGCCCCTGATAACCTGGCCTAAACCCCTCTCTGAACCCCCATTCCAACATTGTTGCTTCGTTTGTTTCAGGATAAAACTTTAAACAATGGCACAAAGCTTCAACAATAATTGGTGTAAAAACCCCTTGTTCCCAGGTTGAAAAGCATAGCCTCTCCCTCTGTTCTGGTTAACACCCCCACAATTGAACTGATCCCCGAAGCATTGCAGAATGGGATGTTTTCTGCCACACCTGGAGCACTCATGTTTATATTTACAGGGGTTTCTCTGACAGTATCCCTTGTTAAAGTTCCAGCAGGCACCAGATACAACTGTTTGATTTTTTTTATTCCACATGCCTACCTCCCCCGAGGTGGGTCTGTTCTGACAGGGCCGAATATCGCCACTGATATTTCAGGGAACTTTCCGCAATACACACTTGCAAAAATTAGGAAAACCGATGTCCATGAATCGATGTTATCTGAAAGAGACACGTTAGTGATAGATTCCTTACCTTAGAATATCCCCAGGCGTCAGGCTGGATCCGGAAAGTTTTGCGTAGCAGTACCCTTGCGCGTCGGTAGGCGGCGTCGTGCGGCTCCGCGTCCGTCGTCGGCGTCGTGATCGCCGGGATGACGTCGCGGGCAGTACTTAGGCGCCGCCCCTGCGCGCTGACGTCAGTTCTTCTTTTTCCGCGCCAGTAAGCGCAGATCCGGGAAGAGCAGTGCCCTGGTCAATTTTTGACCATACTTTTTGGTGATTTTTTCACTGTCTTTTTCCACCTTCAGGTGTCGTAGGGATGCCCGGCTTCAAGCGATGCGGCGCCTGTGCGCGGATGATGTCCGTCACCGACCCGCATTGGGAGTGTCTCTTCTGCCTCGGCCGAGGCCACGACACCGAGTCTTGTCCCGAATGCCAGGCCCTCAACCCGAAGGCTTTGCGAGAGCGGTCTCGAAAGCTCCTCGAGGCCCGGCATTCGGCTCCGCGGAAGCCCCGGTCGCGTGAGAGGTCCAGGGGTCGCTCGCGGAGTGCACACCGGTCGTCGGCGTCGAAGTCTTCTTCGTCCGGTAAGTCTCGACACAAGAAGTCCAAGAAGCATCGTCGCTCTCGGACTTCGCCTCGCCGGTCTCGCGACTCGGCTGAGGCCCCTCCCGGCACCGTCCCCGCCCCCGCGGCCCCGGACTTGCCTGTGGAGTCGCCCCCGTCATACCCGCCCTTCCCGGGTTCGGGGGCGGATCCGGCCAAGGTACAGGAGTTCCTGTCGGCCATGGCCCGCCTCTTCGGGCCTTCAGGCCCCTCCGGTGCGCCTTCGGGCCCCGCGGGCCCTGATGGGGTTGATCCGGCGTCGCCGGCGGCTCCGGCCCCGGCGTCGCCCGAGCCTCCAGCCTCGATCCCGGCTCCGGCTCCGGCCCCGGCCTCGATCCCGGCTCCACAACTCCCATCGACGCCGGTCGACCTTACGACACCTCCGCCGGCGCCGATGTCTCCGGTGCCGTTCTCGACGCCGCCCTGGGCTCCGGGCGGCGTCGTCCCCCGGTTCCTTCCGGCTCCGGACATGGACCCGGAGCGACGTCGCTCGACGCCGGCTCCGGCGCCGATGGGACCTTGGGTCCCAAATGTCCCTCCTCCTCCTTATTTTGAACCAGAGGAGGACCAGGAGGACTGGGAGGGTCTGATGACCCTCTGACACGCAACTGTCAGTATGATGAGGACTGGACAGAGAGTCTAGGGGAGGCCAGTGGTCTGGATACTTCTCCTGACACTGGCATGCTGTCTCCTCCCGTGGCTACGGAGGAGGGGGCCAATTTTGGTACGGTGTTGCGTAGGGCTGCTGGGGCCTTACGTCTCCAGCTCCCTACTTTGACGGTCAAGACTAACATCTTGACAGAGGTGCTTCAGCCGGCAGCCTCCTCTGCGGAGACTGTGCTGCCGTTTAACGACGCCCTCACGGACGTTCTTTTGGGCGCCTGGTCCAAGCCCAACACAGGGGCTCCTGTGGATCGGAACGTGTCACGACGCCATCGCCCCGCTCCGGGCGACCCCCTGTTTCTTTCTGTCCACCCCACTCCTGAGAGCTTGGTTGTCCAAGCCTCCGCCTCCCAAACCGCCTTCCCTACCGCTCCTCCGGATAGGGAATCCAAACGCCTGGATCAGTTTGGGAAGAAAGGTTTTTCTTCCTCCAGTGCTGGCTTGCGGTCCGTTAACACCGCTTGTCTTTTGGGCCGATATACCCACTCCCTGTGGGATTCGGTGGCGGATGTTTTGCCCCAGTGCCCTGAGGAGGTCCAGGCACTGCTTTCCCGCGCCATTGCGGAAGGAAGGGATGCGGCCAAATACACTATCCGTTGTGGCCTTGACACCGCCGACTCGCTGGGCAGGTCGATTGCAACGACGGTGGCGCTCCGGCGCCACGCCTGGCTGAGAACCACTGGTTTTTCAGGGGATGTCCAGAATACTCTCATGGACATGCCCTTTGATGGAGTCGGTCTTTTTGGGTCCAAAGCAGACCATGCGTTGGAGCGCTTTAAGGACTCACGGGCTACTGCAAAGTCCCTGGGCCTTTCTGCTACACGCCCTCCGCTGCCTTCTGCTTTTCGCCCCTATCGTGGCCACGGTAGGGGCGCCCTTCACGTCAGCAGCCCAGCCACCGGCCCGCGCAGCAGGCGTCTTCGCGTGGCCGAGGACGTGGATTCCGCCGTGGCGGATCGGGCAACCAGCGTGCGGGTCAGGCCACCACCTCCAACCCGTCCGCGGCCTCCAAGCCCTCCTAGTCCCTCCTTTCAGGTGCACGGCACGCCAGTAGGGGGCAGGGTCCGCCATCACCTTCCCCACTGGCGCACCATCACCTCGGACAGGTGGGTCTTGGACATTGTCCGAAGGGGCTACTCCCTCCCCTTCGAGACCACCCCCCAGCCATGCCACCTCAATTCCACCGCATGTCAGGGGATCACTTGGTGCTTCTACAGAAGGAAGTCACGGCCCTCTTGACCAAGAGGGCCATCGAGCATGTTCCGACCCCAGAAGTAGGGCGTGGTTGCTACTCCCACTACTTTCTGGTGCCCAAAAAGGACAAGGAGGACATGCGTCCTATCTTGGACCTCCGGAACGTCAATCGCTTCCTCCGGAAGGAGAAGTTCAAGATGCTCACCCTAGCTCAGGTCTTGACTGCCCTCGACCCTGGAGACTGGTTGGTAGCGTTGGACTTGCAGGACGCGTATTTCCACATCCCCGTCCTGCCGGCCCACCGGCGTTACCTTCGGTTCACGGTAGGCCCCGAGCATTTTCAGTTCACCGTGCTCCCCTTTGGCCTTACCAGTGCCCCTCGGGTGTTCACGAAAGTGATGGCGGTGGTCGCAGCTCATCTGCGCCGGGCAGGGGTTTCAGTCTTCCCCTACCTCGACGACTGGCTGCTGAAGGCGGGCTCGTCCCAGGCAGTCGTCTCCCACCTCCAGACTACGGCCGAACTCCTGCACTCGCTGGGGTTCTCCATCAATGTGCCGAAGTCGCATCTAATTCCTTCTCCACAGCTCCTTTTCATCGGAGCAGTTCTGGACACGACGCAGTTTCGGGCCTATCCTCCCGCACGGCGAGTCCGGGATATTCAGGCTATGATTCCGATCTTTCGGCCTTTATCCTGGGTTTCGGTACGGATGACCCTGAGGCTGCTGGGCCTCATGGCCTCCTGCATCCTGCTGGTCAATCATGCCAGATGGCATATGCGGGCTCTGCAGTGGGACCTGAAGTTCCAGTGGGCGCAGCACCAGGGCAACCTGTCCGATCACGTCCAGATCTCGGAGGGGACTGCAAAACAGTTGCAGTGGTGGCTCTCGAACCGGCAATGGGTCATGGGCAGATCCCTCTCCCTTCCCCAGCCAGAGCATACAGTTGTGACGGACGCGTCCCTTCTGGGATGGGGCGGTCACATGGGAGAGGCGGAGATCAGAGGCCTCTGGTCTCCGGCGGAGTCCCGGCTCCATATCAACCTTCTGGAGCTCCGGGCGATCCGGCTTGCACTCAAGGCATTCCTTCCCTCTGTCAAAGGGAAGGTAGTGCAGGTGTTCACAGACAACACCACCGCCATGTGGTACTGCAACAAACAGGGCGGGGTGGGGTCTTGGACCCTTTGTCAGGAGGCTCTGCGCCTCTGGACATGGCTGGAACATCAGGGCATGTTCCTGATGGTTCAACACCTGGCAGGTTCTCTGAACGCCAGGGCGGACGAACTCAGCCGCAGGTGCATGATGGATCACGAATGGCGTCTTCACTCGGAAGTGGCGCAAGGACTCTTTCTACAGTGGGGAGAGCCTTGGTTAGATCTATTCGCCACCGAAGAGAACGCGCAATGTCATCAGTTCTGCGCGTTGGAATTTCCAAGGCGGCACTCGCTCGGCGACGCTTTTCGTCGCGAGTGGAGTTGCGGTCTGTTGTACGCCTTTCCGCCTATTCCACTTCTACCCAGAGTGTTGAAGAAGATTCGGCACGACCGGGCCCAAGTCATTCTTGTGGCTCCGGACTGGGCTCGAAGAGTTTGGTATCCCGAGCTACTCAATATGAGCATAGATCCCCCGATCCGTCTGCCTCTTCGGGAGGATCTTCTGTCGCAGCACCAGGGGACGGTCCTCCACCCGAACCTGTCCAGTCTACACCTGCTTGCGTGGAGATTGAGCGGCGGCAGTTGATTCCTTTCAACTTGCCTCCCGAAGTTTGTGATGTGATTCTGGCAGCCAGGCGTCCCTCCACTAAGGTGGTATACGCCTGCAGGTGGAACAAATTTGTGGCATGGTGCACAGCAAAGGCTGTGGATCCCCTTTCTGCCCCTCTTTCTGAGGTCCTTCTGTTCCTTCTCTCTCTGGCCCAACAGGGTTCTGCCCTGGGTACCATCAAGGGTTATCTTTGTGCTATCTCGGCCTTCCTCAGGCTCCCTGATCAGCCCTCCTTTTCAAGTCCCCTGTTGTTAACAGGTTCTTAAAAGGCATTACTCACCTCTTCCCTCCTGTTCCGTTTGTAATGCCTCAGTGGGACTTGAACTTGGTTCTTACCTTTTTAATGTGCGCTCCCTTTGAGCCTCTGCATAACTGTCCTCTTCGTCTTCTGACTCTGAAGACAGCCTTTCTGGTGGCCATCACCTCCGCTCGGCGGGTGAGTGAGCTCCAGGCTCTATCTTGCAAACCTCCCTTTCTGTCTGTTCATCCAGACAAGGTTGTTCTTCGGACGCGTCCGTCCTTCTTGCCAAAGGTGGTTACTGCTTTCCACATTGGGCAGACCATCACTTTGCCCACCTTCTTTCCGCCTCCGCATCCTTCCAGAGAGGAAGAGAGGCTCCACCGTCTGGACCCAAAACGTGCGCTCTCTTTCTATATTGACCGCACAAAACACTTCCGGGTGGATGACCAGCTCTTTGTTGGCTACGTGGGCGCCAAAAAGGTCGGGCGGTGCACAAGAGGACCATCTCCCGCTGGGTTACCTTGTGCATCAAGACCTGCTATTCTTTGGCTAAGAAGGAGCCTCCTGTTGGGCTGCGTGCCCATTCCACCAGGGCAACGGCTGCTACCACGGCCTTGGGCCGCGGTGTTCCGCTGCCGGTTATCTGTCAGGCAGCTACGTGGGCCTCGCTGCACACGTTTACAAAGCATTACTGCCTTAACAGTCAGGTCCGGAGGGACGGCTTCTTTGGCCGTTCTGTCCTCCAGGACTTCCTTGTCTGATCTTTGTTCGCAGACCCACCACCGGGGTTGGTATTGCTGGGGTATCTATTCTAAGGTAAGGAATCTATCACTAACGTGTCTCTTTCAGATGCACAAGTTACTAACTTGTGTAACGATATATCTGTAAGAGACAGTAGTTAGTGATAGATTCCTACCGCCCCACCCATCCTCCCCGTTCTGCGAACTGATTTCTAGGGTTAAGGACATCCCTTTCAGGGCCCTAGTATTTTTCAGACACCTGTGTCAGCTTCTTGCATGGCTCTGCGTTCCTGGCGCGGAAAGTCGTGTACAGAACTGACGTCAGCGCGCAGGGGCGGCGCCTAAGTACTGCCCGCGACGTCATCCCGGCGATCACGACGCCGACGACGGACGCGGAGCCGCACGACGCCGCCTACCGACGCGCAAGGGTACTGCTACGCAAAACTTTCCGGATCCAGCCTGACGCCTGGGGATATTCTAAGGTAAGGAATCTATCACTAACTACTGTCTCTTACAGATATATCGTTACACAAGTTAGTAACTTGTGCATTTGGCACCCTAGGGCTTCTTGCCAACTCCCAAGCTTCCTCACCTTGAGCCTTCCTTTGACTGTATTTCTCTATGAAAGAGCTTGAAAAACATCTATAAATTCTCCCTTCCAAATCTTTTCTTTGGTGCCTTATTTGAATGCGAACCCAAGGGCATTGATAACCCCATGTAGAGCAAACGTCTTAGATTCGATTTAATTGTAGTGTCACCATTTGTTTTATCAACCTTGTCAGCGCTCCCTATAACCTTAACTTTAGCATCACCATTCTCACCTTCATTAACCACCTGCTTAGCTGTATCGTTAACAGTGTTTACACTTTTAAGTCCACTTTCTGTTCCCACATTCTTGTCAACACACAACTTATTATTAGATATCCTTTTTTGGACCGTACCTGTTCCTATTGAAGCGATCGCCTCACGTTTTGGCCTCTTCTTCTTCACCGATTATTGATGTTTGTCGCCTGGTCTGCCATGAAAACTTTCATTTTCTTTATCCTGTGAAAAATAACCTCTAGAGACATTTTTAGTAAACCCCCTTTACCCGCAGACCATTCTTGTGTGACTTCAAATGTTCCGTCATCCTCAATTTCCCCTTCTTCCAAAGACTCAGTCATCATCACCCTGAAATTCGCCTACCACCCCAATACCTTGCTCCCTTCCTCCCCTCCTACTTCCACTCGGACATTCCCCGTCACCTATTCCACCATCGTATACTTTCCAATTTATCGCTCTAGCATAGAGTGACGCTCTTTTTAGATCCATCGGTGTGGGAAAATTCGCCTGAAAATTCTCCCCTTCTTTGCTTCTTATGGTGCAGGACGTTAGATGCCTGTTCAAAACTTCTTTACTGCCCTTTATTTTGCTTGGCAGCATCTCTCCCTCGGTGGACCGCAAAACGCTTGAACTTGTAGCCGCAGGAACCTTTTTGCTCCTCAAATTAACTAATCTTATTCGTTGTTAATTTCTTTAGTTATCCCGACCTACTGCCCTTCTGATTCTGAGTCATTAACAATGTTAACAGGACCGGTGCTTTTATTTTTTGAGTATCTTAACTGAAACTTCTTTGTCCTTATCTAGCTCTGCACGCCCTGAATTATTAGTTAAAAAGGCAGCATTTGGTTTAAATACTTTACTTGAATTTTCCTAATTAATTGGTGTATGACCTGTCTGCCAAACTATATCACCTGTTTCACTCGAGACCATAGCTGACACGCACCTTTCTGCAGAAATTGCCATATTTGAATTTGCTGTGTTTTGTCGTTTTCTGCCAAAAATATATATATATATATATTTTTTTTAACACTTCTTTGTTTTGCAGGCTATGGAAAACTTTCTTTTGTTCCAACCGGCCACTAGGGGAGAACTTGAGCTATCTTTAAAATTAGCACTCTCCTTTTTAATCAGTTTGGCTCCTTTAATTACTCTTCTCTTTGAGTGGGGAGAGCTTGGCACTGCACGTGTGCGAGGCCTGCCCCTCCTTCTCTTTGAAGAGCCGAGGAAACTAGAAGTGGCAGAGGTATTTAGAGCCTAAATCACTAAATCTTCACACACTCTGTGGGAGGTGACAGGGGAGCCTTCACTAGCCTCCAAAGCAGTAACAGCTGCTGCCACACCGCTTGCTGCCTTTCTCTTCTGCCTCTCAAAGCCCACCCACGCCTCAAACAAAACGCTGGGGACAATTAAATCATCCCTCCCGGCTTCACACAGCAAGCACAGGGCTTCCCTGACAGAAGCTGCTGCTACCCTCGCGCTAACGCGCTAAATATAATAAATAATTTACAAGCGACGCCACCAAAACAATGTCCCTAACTCACACCGCACTTCAACTGTGTGCGCAACGATAATTTCGAGCTCCTGATAGCTCGCGCTAGCCGCCAGCCAATCAGGACTGCTTACCGTCCTGGACTGTGCTATCAGCCCGAAGCTGCCCGGGGGTGGACATTCTATGAATGCCACCCCCAGGAGCCCTCATCGTGCATAACCAAGCACGCATACAGGCACCGATAAATACTAACAGCTGTCAAACCAGTGCACGTCAGCAACAACACACAAACGCCCATTTACACAAGCACCGCAGAACTGGCTGAGGCCGATCACAGGTGTAATTGATCACTTGGCACCGATAAATGCATTATTGGAAGAATGGAGATGCAATGCAATGGGTCTCACGTTTGCGAGGGTTTCAGCAATGCCATTGTAAATGCCAATGCCTTTTATTTTTCTGTTTTAAAAAACAACACATATATATTTATGTGTTGGTTTTTAAAACATAAATAAAAGGCATTGTCATTTACAATACCAATAGCTTAAAACTCTCGCAAATGCGAGACCTATTGCATTGCAAATGCTTGTTCTTCAATGGGTTTTGCCCTACTGCAGGCAGGACATGCTTTCCTTACATTCAATGCGCCATGCGCGCTTTCACTTTCCCGAGACCTATTGCATTGCAAGTATTTAATACTTTTGCATCGTTTGGTCACCCGATCCTGTATTTAGTATTAATTGCTTTTCCTGCTCAGCGCGGTGCTGCCGCGATTTATTTTGCAGCTACATCGCGGCGCCCGCATCACAGCCGCTGTGAGCACTTTGCATCAGTGATTGTGTTTTATGTACATTACTTTCAAGCGCAAATAAAGCAGGGTGCCTAAAATGGCTTCCGCTCGTTACTGGCAACTTTCACTTTACATTTCAGAGCCTCGGAGCGGCAGAGCACAAGAAGGGTCACGAATAGGAAGTCAGTTGTTTAACAGTCGGATGTTTTCAAGAGTACACAATAGTACGTTTACGTACTCCAGAATGTTTTTGTAAATAGGCTCCAAAGTTTTTAAATTCTAAGAAGTGTTGGCCAGGGTTACTGTCCAAATGTGCACAGCTTGCCACGCAAACTGTAGAGAGAAGAGTAGCGTTTGTGCTTGTGTATGCAGTATGAATTGTGGCACATGCGTGTTGTAAATGCAGGCCTTAAATCGCCTTTAGGTCTTTTCTTAGAGAAGAGGCAGACTTCCTTCCTGACATCCCTGTAGCTGCTACACTGCTGAGTTGGGAGTACAAGCTCCGATGTTTACTAATAGCATATGTCTGCATTAGTGTACAGTCTGTGTGGATACCGATGGTTGTTCATATAGCGCCTGCTGCAGAGTTTTCTCTTCTCATCCCAGGGACTCTACAAGCAGTAGAGTCCAGTCATGAGGCTGTAGTTGGTAACGGATACTACTAGTTCTAATTCATGGTGCTTATGAAGGTGCAGAAGGCAGACTGGGCTATACCAGGGTTTAAACTCATGACCTGCCGAGCCACACTTTCCATAAGGAACAACATTTCAACTCGCTGAGTTAGTTTTGCAGCATGCTGCTCACAGGTTCACAGATTAGAAAACATTGACGTATGTCACAGCCTATGAATAATAGCAGTATGTTAATTAATCAATGCTTATCCAGTGCATTCTAATTATACAAATTAAAACAGAAGGCCGAGATGTAATATGGGTAATGTAATAAAAACAAGAAACTGAAGTCTCCTGCTAAAACTTTCTCTCACTGGCCAAGCTACTACAAAAAGGTGAGAAATATTGTGAAAATGATTCAGACACGTGACTCCCAGGTGAAATAAAAGGTACAGCCTGCCGCAGGTTCTAATGAAGCCTCATCAGGGCTGGTGTGGCTTTTATCGTCACGGGGTAGAGTTCGGTCTTTGAATTGAATGAGGTAACACCTAAGGAATGAGAGGCGCTCTCAGATTGGTCACAGGGCGCTCAGTGGATTGATAAGCCTTCTTGGGACATCTTTATCTTTAAGGTCCCTGCGTCCAAGTCAACTCTTTAAGGTCGATAGAACCACAATTCAGTTGGCTTATATTAATAATTGGTAAGACAATCCACACAAATGCACTCCACACCATGCCACATAATTCCAATCAGCATTATTTCACTCAGCACCACACACTTCCAGGCCACACAATTCAATTCTACACATTTCCATTCCACACCACTTTGTTCAACTAAACAACACAATTACACAACACACCACATACATCCAATCCACACCACAGAATTCCGCATCATGCCACATAATTCAACAGCACACCACATATTTAAACTCCACAAAATACCACTCGACCACACAAAATGCCATTCTACATAATTACACTCTGACACACAATCCCACTCCACATAATTCCAGTACACTCAATAACACATAAATACTATCCACATATTTCCATTACACACCATGCCACATAATTCCACTACACAAATCCACTACACACAATTCCACCACACACCATTCCACAACTAACAATTCCAAGACACATAAATCCACTCCACACCACATGCATCCGCTCCAATCCAAAACACATGGGTAAAAGACGTTCTCATTTACGCCAATACCTCTAACTCTAATGCTTGATTTGTGGGGTGTGAACAGTGCCACTTTCCTGGTCTGTGCCTTGTGAAGCGACGTGAAATCCTTGCACTGGAGGTAATAGGTGAATCTTGGAGAGCACAGCTTGTGGGGGAGATGTGAGGTCACTGGAAAGGTGACTTGATCAAGTTTGTGGCTTTGAGGCTGTAACATGGAGCAGGCTGCCCAGGGGCATAGCAGCGGGAGGGGGGTTGTTTGAAGTGTGACACCCACCAAATAAATACATTCCTGGCTAGGTAGTTGGATCTGGGGTCTCTGAGTTGGGTTTGCGATGCCTGGGTCGTTTTTGTTTTCTCTACTGATTTCACTAAGAGATTTTTACTTGTTCATTTTTTGGATCAGAAATGTGAATATTATTAGGCCTAGATTTAAAAAGAATTTGTGTTGGGGTTGCGCCACTTTTTGGACGCAGCCCCAACTCAGAATCCTTGTTGGTATTTACAAAGTCACTCAAATGTCGTTTCATGTGGCTTTGTATAAAAAAAGTAATGCAACCTAGAAGGTAAACCTTCCTGCACAAAGGTGAACATTCCTGCGCAAAAACTATCCTGCCCATAACGCCGACACCTTTACACCCTGGCTGAAGGCAGCCCAAAGGATGACAGCGCCTGTAGAGAGCAGAACTGCTTCTTTGAATAGATGCCTCAGTTCTGCTCTCCTCAGGTGGCATAACGCAGCACAGCAACTTTGCTTCCTGCAGTGCTATGCAGCACTTCTTTGTAAATATGCCCCGTAGAGGCGGGTTTACAAATAAAGTGGCACATCTGCACCCAGAGAAGTACTCTATGCAAATGTACTACTGTTTAGAATTCACAAACATTGGCAGTACTACGCTTGGAAAGCTGCGCCACTCTCAGGTTTCCAGGCAAACTACGGACAATCAAACACCCAAACGGGAATGAGACAAATGTTTGCAAACAGTCTAACCACTGGCAATCCCTCGGGGTAGTAATCCAAAGCCTTGTTGTTTGCCCGCTGGGCCACTCTAGACTAAGGGGCCTTGCTTAGGATTTAGCAGACGGCGTAAAGGCAGAAGGGGTGGTGGAGACCTTTACTGCCTTTACTCCTCCCACCAAATGTAGAGATGTTCGACAGCTCAGCAGACATCGCTATACATTGGAAGGCATCGCTGTCATGACAGTTCCTGTCAATGTAGGAAACATTTAATGGATGACTCCATCAAACATGGTGGCTGGCTGTCAAAGTTTTCCAAAGTTTTTCGTTTTTCAGAAACAAATTCACAAAGCAGTTTATTTTTTTTTTTAAATGACCTCCACACCAGTTTTCTTCCATGGGGTTGGGTAATTATTTTTTTCTTTTTTTTTTTTTTACTCTCCCTCACCACCAGGGTACACCTGGTAGTGATGAAGAGATTAAAAAAAATAGCGTCAGATGCTTTATATCTGATGGCACGAACTCCATTAGGCCGTCGAAGGAAGTTTTACCCGTTCAGAGTAAAATTTACTCCTTCAGCGTAAAGCCTGCGGTCTGCCCAACTTAATATCATGCGGGCAGACCTTGCGTTTGCTACAGAGTACCTGTCCACCAAACTCTAAACCCGTCCCAGAGACCTACCTTATGCAAAACACTGCTGACCCTTCTCATGGGAACAGTCCATCCAGGACCTTGGTCATGTTACACATTCACTTTGTGGCCCTCAGCTTTTCTTAGTTGAAATATGTGAGATTTACACCCCCCGAATCCCACTGACTAAGCTACGCCCCTGAGGCTGCGCTTCCCTCACCTCTCTCTGCTCCAAGCTACTAATATAAACATGTGTGATCCCCCAGTGACAGGACAGGCTGAGTGGCCTCTGGGACATTAACTCTGATGAAATGTGTTTTATTTTTCAGGAAAATCTACCTACACTGCGGCAAAACAAGGTGAGTGACTCCTGACTTGTTTGTGATGAGTTTTGCTCGTGCTATGAGAGTGATTAAGAGAAGACATGGAATGTTCTCATGATTGTTAATTGACGAAGTGAAGGGAACATTGGCAAAGAAACCAGAACATCTTGAGTGAAACCAGGAAGTCTTTCTGTGTCAGAAACTGTGATCATTGTCAGTAAAACATCCATGGAGGGGTGGGGTTTACAAGCTGTGTCCGTGTACTTTTCATACATTTTTCACCATCAAACTGGACTTTTAAAAACAGCTCCTAGAGGGCATCACATTGTCATGATACTGCATTGCAACTAAACACTTGGCCCCCAAGAGAGAGAGCTTCAATGCACCACCTTTAGGCCTTCAGGCCATGATGAATACAACCATACGCATGGCCTGGAGAGCTTCAATGCACCACCTTTAGGCCTCTCAGGCCATGATGAATACAACCATACGCATGGCCTGGAGAGCTTCAATGCACCACCTTTAGGCCTCTCAGGCCATGATGAATACAACCGTACGCATGGCCCCCGGAGAGAGCTTCAATGCACCACCTTAAGGCCTTTCAAGCCATGATGAATACAACCATACGCATGGCCCGGAGAGAGTTTCAATGCACCGCCTTTAGGCCTCTCAGGCCATGATGAATACAACCATACGCATGGCCCCCGGAGAGAGATTCAATGCACCACCTACAGGCCTCTCAAGCCATGATGGATACAACCATACGCATGGCCCCCGGAGAGAGCTTCAATGCACCACCTTAAGGCCTTCAGGCCATAATAAATACATTCATACGCATGGCCCCCGAGAGAGCTTCAATGCACCACCTACAGGCCTCTCAGGCCATGATGAATACAACCATGCGCATGGCCCCCGAGAGAGCTTCAATGCACCACCTTTAGGCCTCTCAGGCCATGATGAATACAACCATACGCATGGCCCCCCGAGAGAGCTTCAATGCACCACCTTTAGGCCTCTCAGGCCATGATGAATACAACCATACGCATGGCCCCCGAGAGAGCTTCAATGCACCACCTTTAGGCCTCTCAGGCCATGATGAATACAACCATACGCATGGGCCCCGCAGAGAGCTTCAATGCACCGCCTTTAGGCCTCTCAGGCCATGATGGATACAACCATACGCATGGGCCCTAGAGAGAGCTTCAATGCACCACCTTTAGGCCTCTCAGGCCATGATGAATACAACCATACGCATGGCCCCCGCAGAGAGCTTCAATGCACCACCTTTAGGCCTCTCAGGCCATGATGAATACAACCATACGCATGGCCCCCGAGAGAGCTTCAATGCACCACCTTTAGGCCTTTAAGGCCATGATGAATACAAACATACGCATGGGCCCTAGAGAGAGCTTCAATGCACCACCTTTAGGCCTCTCAAGCCATGATGGATACAACCATACGCATGGCCCCGGAGAGAGCTTCAATTCACCACCTTTAGGCCTCTCAGGCCATGATGAATACAACCATACGCATGGCCCGGAGAGAGCTTCAATGCACCACCTTTAGGCCTCTCAGGCCATGATGAATACAACCATACGCATGGCCTGGAGAGCTTCAATGCACCACCTTTAGGCCTTTCAGGCCATGATGAATACAACCATACGCATGGGCCCCAGAGAGAGCTTCAATGCACCGCCTTTAGGCCTCTCAGGCCATGATGAATACAACCATACGCATGGCCCCCCGAGAGAGCTTCAATGCACCACCTTTAGGCCTCAGGCCATGATGAATACAACCATACGCATGGCCCCGGAGAGAGCTTCAATGCACCACCTTTAGGCCTCTCAGGCCATGATGAATACAACCATACGCATGGCCCCCGGAGAGAGCTTCAATGCACCACCTTAAGGCCTTTTAAGCCATGATGAATACAACCATACGCATGGCCCCGGAGAGAGCTTCAATGCACCACCTTTAGGCCTCTCAGGCCATGATGAATACAACCATACGCATGGCCCCCGGAGAGAGCTTCAATGCACCACCTTAAGGCCTTTTAAGCCATGATGAATACAACCATACGCATGGCCCTTAGAGAGAGCTTCAATGCACCACCTTTAGGCCTCTCAGGCCATGATGAATACAATCATACGCATGACCCCCGAGAGAGCTTCAATGCACCACCTTTAGGCCTTTCAGGCCATGATGAATACAACCATGCGCATGGCCCCCGGAGAGAGCTTCAATGCACCACCTTTAGGCCTTTCAGGCCATGATGAATACAACCGTACGCATGGCCCGGAGAGAGCTTCAATGCACCACCTTAAGGCCTTTTAAGCCATGATGAATACAACCATACGCATGGCCCCGGAGAGAGCTTCAATGCACCACCTTTAGGCCTCTCAGGCCATGATGAATACAACCATACGCATGGCCCCCGGAGAGAGCTTCAATGCACCACCTTAAGGCCTTTTAAGCCATGATGAATACAACCATACGCATGGCCCTTAGAGAGAGCTTCAATGCACCACATTTAGGCCTCTCAGGCCATGATGAATACAATCATACGCATGACCCCCGAGAGAGCTTCAATGCACCACCTTTAGGCCTTTCAGGCCATGATGAATACAACCATGCGCATGGCCCCCGGAGAGAGCTTCAATGCACCACCTTTAGGCCTTTCAGGCCATGATGAATACAACCGTACGCATGGCCCGGAGAGAGCTTCAATGCACCACCTTTAGGCCTCTCAGGCCATGATGAATACAACCATACGCATGGCCTGGAGAGCTTCAATGCACCACCTTTAGGCCTTTCAGGCCATGATGAATACAACCATACGCATGGGCCCCAGAGAGAGCTTCAATGCACCGCCTTTAGGCCTCTCAGGCCATGATGAATACAACCATACGCATGGCCCCCCGAGAGAGCTTCAATGCACCACCTTTAGGCCTCTCAGGCCATGATGAATACAACCATACGCATGGCCCCGGAGAGAGCTTCAATGCAACACCTTTAGGCCTCTCAGGCCATGATGAATACAACCATACGCATGGCCCCCGGAGAGAGCTTCAATGCACCACCTTAAGGCCTTTTAAGCCATGATGAATACAACCATACGCATGGCCCCGGAGAGAGCTTCAATGCACCACCTTTAGGCCTCTCAGGCCATGATGAATACAACCATACGCATGGCCCCCGGAGAGAGCTTCAATGCACCACCTTAAGGCCTTTTAAGCCATGATGAATACAACCATACGCATGGCCCTTAGAGAGAGCTTCAATGCACCACCTTTAGGCCTCTCAGGCCATGATGAATACAATCATACGCATGGCCCCGGAGAGCGCTTCAATGCACCACCTTTAGGCCTTTCAGGCCATGATGAATACAACCATGCGCATGGCCCCCGGAGAGAGCTTCAATGCACCACCTTTAGGCCTCTCAGGCCATGATGAATACAATCATACGCATGACCCCCGAGAGAGCTTCAATGCACCACCTTTAGGCCTTTCAGGCCATGATGAATACAACCATGCGCATGGCCACCGGAGAGAGCTTCAATGCACCACCTTTAGGCCTTTCAGGCCATGATGAATACAACCATACGCATGGCCCCCGGAGAGAGCTTCAATGCACCACCTTTAGGCCTCTCAGGCCATGATGAATACAACCATACGCATGGCCCCGGAGAGAGCTTCAATGCACCACCTTTAGGCCTTTCAAGCCATGATGAATACAACCATACGCATGGCCCCCGGAGAGAGCTTCAATGCACCACCTTTAGGCCTCTCAGGCCATGATGAATATAACCATACGCATGGCCCGGAGAGAGCTTCAATGAACCACCTTTAGGCCTCTCGGGCCATGATGAATACAACCATACGCATGGCCCCCGGAGAGAGATTCAATGCACCACCTTTAGGCCTTTCAGGCCATGATGGATACAACCATACGCATGGCCCCCGAGAGAGCTTCAATGCACCACCTTTAGGCCTTTCAGGCCATGATGGATACAACCATACGCATGGGCCCTTAGAGAGCTTCAATGCACCACCTTTAGGCCTCTCAGGCCATGATGAATATAACCATACGCATGGCCCCCAAGAGAGAGAGAGCTTCAATGCACCACCTTCTGGCCTCTCAGGCCATGATGAATACAACCATACGCATGGGCCCCAAGAGAGAGAGAGAGCTTCAATGCACCACCTTTAGGCCTCTCAGGCCATGATGAATACAACCATACGCATGGCCTGGAGAGAGCTTCAATGCACCACCTTAAGGCCTCTCAGACCATGATGAATACAACCATACGCATGGCCCTTAGAGAGAGCTTCAATGCACCACCTTAAGGCCTCTCAGGCCATGATGAATATAACCATACGCATGGGCCCTAGAGAGAGCTTCAATGCACCACCTTTAGGCCTCTCAGGCCATGATGAATACAACCATACGCATGACCCCTGGAGAGAGCTTCAATGCACCACCTTTAGGCCTTCAGGCCATGATGAATACAACCATACGCATGACCCCCGAGAGAGCTTCAATGCACCGCCTTTAGGCCTCTCAGGCCATGATCAATATAACCATACGCATGGCCCCCAAGAGAGAGAGAGCTTCAATGCACCACCTTCTGGCCTCTCAGGCCATGATGAATATAACCATACGCATGGCCCCCGGAGAGAGCTTCAATGCACCACCTTTAGGCCTCTCAGGCCATGATGAATACAACCATACGCATGGCCCCCGCAGAGAGCTTCAATGCACCACCTTTAGGCCTCTCAGGCCATGATGAATACAACCATACGCATGGCCCCCGAGAGAGCTTCAATGCACCACCTTTAGGCCTCTCAGGCCATGATGAATACAACCATACGCATGGCCCTTAGAGAGCTTCAATGCACCACCTTTAGGCCTCTCAGGCCATGATGAATACAACCATACGCATGGCCCCCGCAGAGAGCTTCAATGCACCACCTTTAGGCCTCTCAGGCCATGATGAATACAACCATACGCATGGCCCCCGCAGAGAGCTTCAATGCACCACCTTTAGGCCTCTCAGGCCATGATGAATACAACCATACGCATGGCCCCCAAGAGAGAGAGAGCTTCAATGCACCACCTTTAGGCCTCTCAGGCCATGATGAATACAACCATACGCATGGGCCCCGCAGAGAGCTTCAATGCACCGCCTTTAGGCCTCTCAGGCCATGATGGATACAACCATACGCATGGCCCCGGAGAGAGCTTCAATGCACCACCTTTAGGCCTCTCAGGCCATGATGAATACAACCATACGCATGGCCCCCGCAGAGAGCTTCAATGCACCACCTTTAGGCCTCTCAGGCCATGATGAATACAACCATACGCATGGCCCCCGAGAGAGCTTCAATGCACCACCTTTAGGCCTTTAAGGCCATGATGAATACAAACATACGCATGGGCCCTAGAGAGAGCTTCAATGCACCACCTTTAGGCCTCTCAAGCCATGATGGATACAACCATACGCATGGCCCCGGAGAGAGCTTCAATGCACCACCTTTAGGCCTCTCAGGCCATGATGAATACAACCATACGCATGGCCCGGAGAGAGCTTCAATGCACCACCTTTAGGCCTCTCAGGCCATGATGAATACAACCATACGCATGGCCCCCAAGAGAGCTTCAATGCACCACCTTTAGGCCTCTCAGGCCATGATGAATACAACCATACGCATGACCCCGGAGAGAGCTTCAATGCACCACCTTTAGGCCTCTCAGGCCATGATGAATACAACCATACGCATGGCCCCCGAGAGAGCTTCAATGCACCACCTTTAGGCCTTTCAGGCCATGATGAATACAACCATACGCAAGGGCCTTAGAGAGAGCTTCAATGCACCACCTTTAGGCCTCTCAGGCCATGATGAATACAATCATACGCATGGCCCCGGAGAGAGCTTCAATGCACCACCTTTAGGCCTTTCAGGCCATGATGAATACAACCATGCGCATGGCCCCCGGAGAGAGCTTCAATGCACCACCTTTAGGCCTCTCAGGCCATGATGAATACAATCATACGCATGACCCCTGGAGAGAGCTTCAATGCACCACCTTTAGGCCTCTCAGGCCATGATGAATACAACCATACGCATGGCCCGGAGAGAGCTTCAATGCACCACCTTTAGGCCTCTCAGGCCATGATGAATACAACCATACGCATGGCCCCCAAGAGAGCTTCAATGCACCACCTTTAGGCCTCTCAGGCCATGATGAATACAACCATACGCATGACCCCGGAGAGAGCTTCAATGCACCACCTTTAGGCCTCTCAGGCCATGATGAATACAACCATACGCATGGGCCCCAGAGAGAGCTTCAATGCACCACCTTTAGGCCTCTCAGGCCATGATGAATACAACCATACGCATGGGCCCCGCAGAGAGCTTCAATGCACCACCTTTAGGCCCTTCAAGCCATGATGGATACAACCATACGCATGGGCCCTAGAGAGAGCTTCAATGCACCACCTTAAGGCCTCTCAGGCCATGATGAATACAACCATACACATGGGCCCTGGAGAGAGCTTCAATGCACCACCTTTAGGCCCTTCAAGCCATGATGGATACAACCATACGCATGGGCCCTAGAGAGAGCTTCAATGCACCACCTTTAGGCCTTTCAGGCCATGATGGATACAACCATACGCATGGCCCTTAGAGAGAGCTTCAATGCACCACCTTTAGGCCTTTCAGGCCATGATGGATACAACCATACGCATGGGCCCTAGAGAGAGCTTCAATGCACCACCTTTAGGCCTTTCAGGCCATGATGAATACAACCATACGCATGGCCCCGGAGAGAGCTTCAATGCACCACCTTTAGGCCTCTCAGGCCATGATGAATACAACCATACGCATGGCCCGGAGAGAGCTTCAATGCTCCACCTTTAGGCCTCTCAGGCCATGATGAATACAACCATACGCATGGCCCCGGAGAGAGCTTCAATGCACCACCTTTAGGCCTTTCAGGCCATGATGAATACAACCGTACGCATGGCCCGGAGAGAGCTTCAATGCACCACCTTTAGGCCTTTCAAGCCATGATGAATACAACCATACGCATGGCCCCTGGAGAGAGCTTCAATGCACCACCTTTAGGCCTTTCAAGCCATGATGGATACAACCGTACGCATGGCCCTTAGAGAGCTTCAATGCACCACCTTTAGGCCTCTCAGGCCATGATGAATACAACCATACGCATGACCCCTGGAGAGAGCTTCAATGCACCACCTTAAGGCCTTTAAGGCCATGATGAATACAACCATACGCATGGCCCCCGGAGAGAGCTTCAATGCACCACCTTTAGGCCTTTCAGGCCATGATGAATACAACCATACGCATGGCCTGGAGAGCTTCAATGCACCACCTTTAGGCCTCTCAGGCCATGATGAATACAACCATACGCATGACCCCGGAGAGAGCTTCAATGCACCACCTTTAGGCCTCTCAGGCCATGATGAATACAACCATACGCATGGCCCCGGAGAGAGCTTCAATGCACCACCTTTAGGCCTCTCAGGCCATGATGAATACAACCATACGCATGACCCCGGAGAGAGCTTCAATGCACCACCTTTAGGCCTCTCAGGCCATGATGAATACAACCATACGCATGGCCCCCGAGAGAGCTTCAATGCACCACCTTTAGGCCTTTCAGGCTGCAATGAATACAAACATACGCATGGGCCCCAGAGAGAGCTTCAATGCACCACCTTTAGGCCTTTCAGGCCATGATGAATACAACCATACGCATGGGCCCCAGAGAGAGCTTCAATGCACCACCTTTAGGCCTTTCAGGCCATGATGAATACAACCATACGCATGGCCCGGAGAGAGCTTCAATGCACCACCTTTAGGCCTTTCAGGCCATAATGAATACAACCATACGCATGACCCCGGAGAGAGCTTCAATGCACCACCTTTAGGCCTTTCAGGCCATAATGAATACAACCATACGCATGACCCCGGAGAGAGCTTCAATGCACCACCTTTAGGCCTTTCAGGCCATAATGAATACAACCATACGCATGACCCCTGGAGAGAGCTTCAATGCACCACCTTTAGGCCTTTCAGGCCATGATGAATACAACCATACGCATGGCCTGGAGAGCTTCAATGCACCACCTTTAGGCCTCTCAGGCCATAATGAATACAACCATACGCATGGCCCCTGGAGAGAGCTTCAATGCACCACCTTTAGGCCTTTCAGGCCATAATGAATACAACCATACGCATGACCCCGGAGAGAGCTTCAATGCACCACCTTTAGGCCTTTCAGGCCATAATGAATACAACCATACGCATGACCCCTGGAGAGAGCTTCAATGCACCACCTTTAGGCCTTTCAGGCCATGATGAATACAACCATACGCATGACCCCCGAGAGAGCTTCAATGCACCACCTTTAGGCCTTTCAGGCCATGATGAATACAACCGTACGCATGGCCCGGAGAGAGCTTCAATGCACCACCTTTAGGCCTTTCAGGCCATGATGAATACAACCATACGCATGACCCCCGAGAGAGCTTCAATGCACCACCTTTAGGCCTCTCAGGCCATGATGAATACAACCATACGCATGGCCCCCGGAGAGAGCTTCAATGCACCACCTTTAGGCCTTTCAGGCTGCAATGAATACAAACATACGCATGGGCCCTAGAGAGCTTCAATGCACCACCTTTAGGCCTTTCAGGCCATGATGAATACAACCATACGCACGGCCCCCACAGAGAGCTTCAATGCACCACCTTACGGCCTTTCAGGCCATGATGAATTCAACCATACGCATGGCCCCCGCAGAGAGCTTCAATGCACCACCTTTAGGCCTTTCAGGCCATGATGAATACAACCATACGCATGGCCCCGGAGAGAGCTTCAATGCACCACCTTTAGGCCTTTCAGGCCATGATGGATACAACCATACGCATGACCCCCGAGAGAGCTTCAATGCACCACCTTTAGGCCTTTCAGGCCATGATGAATACAACCATACGCATGACCCCTGGAGAGAGCTTCAATGCACCACCTTTAGGCCTTTCAGGCCATGATGAATACAACCATACGCATGGGCCCCGCAGAGAGCTTCAATGCACCGCCTTTAGGCCTCTCAGGCCATGATGAATACAACCATACGCATGGCCTGGAGAGCTTCAATGCACCACCTTTAGGCCTTTCAGGCCATGATGAATACAACCATACGCACGGCCCGGAGAGAGCTTCAATGCACCACCTTAAGGCCTTTCAAGCCATGATGAATACAACCATACGCATGACCCCAGAGAGAGCTTCAATGCACCACCTTAAGGCCATGATGAATACAACCATACGCATGGCCCCCGGAGAGAGCTTCAATGCACCACCTTTAGGCCTCTCAGGCCATGATGAATACAATCATACGCATGGCCCCCGAGAGAGCTTCAATGCACCACCTTTAGGCCTTTCAGGCCATGATGAATACAACCATACGCATGGCCCCCGCAGAGAGCTTCAATGCACCACCTTTAGGCCTTTCAGGCCATGATGAATACAACCATACGCATGACCCCCGCAGAGAGCTTCAATGCACCACCTTTAGGCCTTTCAGGCCATGATGAATACAACCGTACGCATGGCCCCCGAGAGAGCTTCAATGCACCACCTTTAGGCCTTTCAGGCCATGATGAATACAACCATACGCATGGCCCCGGAGAGAGCTTCAATGCACCACCTTTAGGCCTCTCAGGCCATGATGAATACAACCATACGCATGGCCCCCGAGAGAGCTTCAATGCACCACCTTTAGGCCTTTCAAGCCATGATGAATACAACCATACGCATGGCCCCCGGAGAGAGCTTCAATGCACCACCTTAAGGCCTTTCAGGCCATGATGAATACAACCATACGCATGGCCCCCGCAGAGAGCTTCAATGCACCACCTTTAGGCCTTTCAGGCCATGATGAATACAACCATACGCATGGCCCCCGGAGAGAGCTTCAATGCACCACCTTTAGGCCTTTCAGGCCATAATGAATACAACCATACGCATGGCCCCGGAGAGAGCTTCAATGCACCACCTTTAGGCCTCTCAGGCCATGATGAATACAACCATACGCATGGCCCCCGGAGAGAGCTTCAATGCACCACCTTAAGGCCTTTCAGGCCATGATGAATACAACCATACGCATGGCCCCCGGAGAGAGCTTCAATGCACCACCTTTAGGCCTTTCAGGCCATGATGAATACAACCATACGCATGACCTCTGGAGAGAGCTTCAATGCACCACCTTTAGGCCTTTCAGGCCATGATGAATACAACCGTACGCACGGCCCGGAGAGAGCTTCAATGCACCACCTTAAGGCCTTTCAAGCCATGATGAATACAACCATACGCATGCAAAATGTCACAGGGCCATGTACAATTCCTAAATAGCGAGTCGCAATTTATTTGCGTCTCGCTAGTTAGGAATTGCGAGTCGCTATTAGGAAGGGGCGTTCCCTTCCCAATAGCGACCCCAAAGCCATTTATGAATGTTTTGCGACCGCAATTGCGGTCGCAAAACACTCGCAAATTACCACCCTCTTCAAGAGGGTGGTAATGCACTCTCAGGACCCCTTCCCCTTTGCAAATGCAGGGGGAAATATTTTTTAGGGGCAGGCAGTGGTCCCAGGGACCACTGCCCTTAAAAAATGAAACAAAAACGTTTCATTTTTTTTAAAAAAATGCATCCCGTTTTCCTTTAAGGAAAACGGGCTGCATTTAAAAAAATAAACCTGCTTTATTGAAAAGCAGTCCCAGACATGGTGGTCTGCTGAGCCCAGCAGGCTACCATCCCCGGGAGGGCCAGCCATTCCCAATGGCTTCGCAAATTGTCAGTGGCTCATTAATATTCATGAGCCTCGCATTTTGCGACCCCATTGGGAATCTCAATCAGTGTCTCTGACACTGTAGTACATTTTAAATTGCGCCTCGCAATTTGCGCCTCGCAATCGAGCACAAATTGCGAGGCGCAATTTACAAGGGTCGTACATCTGGCCCTAAGTGATTTACCCAGAATCACATAATGTTGAGCCGAGACTCAAACCTCATTTCCCAGTTCCAAAGTCAGCAGCTCTGGCAGTTTTGTCACATCCTCTCCCCGAATTCAGCATGCGGGGGCCAGGGATCGGTCACGGCCCCCGGAATAGAGCATGTCTGAGGGGCTGGGGTCCCCGGGCAGGCAGAGAAGTCAAGGAAGGTGGCCCCACGCACTCCCCATCCCTGAGGGAAAAACAAATAAAATCGCTTGCGCCGACCCCTAGCCCCTAGCCCACCCCAGGGGTATTTTCCATTTGAGACAGAGGAGCTCCACATGCTCCGCTCTGTGCGAGAAAAGGTCGCCAAACTTTAAAATGCGATAACTCAGGCCCTGTTGGGCTGATTTGGATGATCTTGGGCTCATTGTACTCTTGGGGGCAAGCACTATCCACCGGGGGCAGCAGCCCTCCTCACCTTCAAAGCGTTGCAGTCCTCAAGGAGCTGGTTCTCCTGGCTCCTCCTGATCTTGCTTTCTTTATTCAAAAGTGTAGGGCTTTCCCCCAACTGCTCCTCAGGGAGTGTAAGGGGGTCTAGCCTCACTGGCCCTTGAAGAGACCCCTTGGTCCAGGGGTCAACTATACAGAGTCCTCAGTCCTGGGTGGGGGTCCTCCTACTACTTATCCATGGTGGTCCCAGGATCTCGCAGCAGAGTGTAGAAAAGTCCACAGGCAAGAGAGAGTCTCCCCTTGTGCAAGAGTTTTTAAAGGGGAGAGGAAGATTCCAGAAGTCAGACACCTCTGGCCAATCCTAGGGTGCCATGTCACCTCTCCACCCTTGTTCAAATCTTCCTGCACAGCATGCTTGGACTGTTCAAAATGGTGTCATCCAGGAGTCTCAGCTCCACCCCTTGCTGGCATCACTGCCAGGGACTGGCACACACGAAGTTTAAAGAGAGCCCCCCTCCCCTCCAGTTGTCTGGGCACTCTCTTTTGTTCAGTGGGCTTGGCAGGCCCATCTCTGGTGCAGTGTGACAGCTGAGGCTACCTGTGCGCAGTTACCAAGCTGTGCACGACAGTAGTCTACTACGTGCATTCCGCACAAGTTTGCACACGCATGTGCACACATGTTCACGTGTAACCGGCCAAGTTCCCTTCACGCTTGCTGTGTCACAGCAGCATTATCTTAAAACGCAGACACTGGCGGTAAACACACGCAGTCCGTTTGCCATGTGATTTTCGTGGGTAAGACACATGTAGTGGGACTCACCCACAGTTAAAACTCCAAAACCGGGTGATCCAAAAAGCAAAATATCTGGGCCTACTGATTGGGCAGAACCCAGTTGCAACACACCCGCTGACTTCTTTTCTCAAGGCAACTCCACTGGTGCCCACTCAGGCCGTCTGGTCATTTTGCTGGCCAGCAAGGGATAGTGGCCCCCCTTCTTTCACCTGGCGATGCAAGGCTGGAGGAAGAGGCCTCAGTGCCATGCTGCACATGATGGAGGCTGCCTCCCATGGGCCCACACCCTATCCCTTCTGACCGGTAGCAGAGGAACTCCAGGGGGCACCGGCGCCCGCTGTGAATTCTGCTTCACAATGATGGGCAGAGCCAACATCGAAGGATCAAAAAGCGCAATCGCTATGAACCAGCCACCCCCGACACCCTGAAGCCAACGATTGACAACTGGAAAGCCCTCACCACCGAAGACACACTGAAGACAATGAAGTCAATCCACTCCGGGGCCCCCACGGACCCCTGCCCCCACCACATCTTCAACAGAGCCGCCGACACCATCGCACCCATGCTCAGCCACACCATCAACCGCTCCCTGACGAACGCCTCGTTCCCCGACGACTAGAAACACGCCGAGATCAACCCCCTCCTGAAGAAGCCCTCGGCGGACCCCACCGACCTCAAGAACTACAGACCCATCTCCCTGCTCCCGTTCCCAGCGAAAGTCATTGAGAAAGCCATCAACAGCCAACTCGCCACCTTCATTGAAGAGCACAACATCCTCAACTCCTCCCAATCCGGCTTCAGAAAAAACCACAGCACAGAAACCGCCCTCCTCGCCGCAACAGACGACATCCGCTCGCTACTGGACAGAGGAAAAACAGTAGCCCTCATCCTCCTCGACCTCTCAGCGGCGTTCGACACAGTTTCTCACTGCACCCTAGTACGCAGACTCCACAACGCAGGGATCCGGGACAAGGCCCTCGACTGGATCCACTCCTTCCTCTCCGGCAGAGTGCAGCGGGTCACACTCCCCCCTTTCCTCTCGGACCCTACACCGACCACCTGCGGAGTCCCCCAGGGGTCCTGCCTCAGCCCCACGCTCTTCAACGTCTACATGGCTCCGCTCGCCCCCATCGTCAGAACCTACGGACTCAACATTGTGTCATACTCAGACGACACCCAACTCATCCTCTCCTTATCCAACGAACCCAACACCGCCAGACACAACTTTCAAGAAGGCATGGAAGCCGTCGCCAAATGGATGAAAAGCGGCTGCCTACAACTCAACACCGACAAAACAGAAGTACTCATCATGGGCCCAAACCCCGACGCCTGGAACGACACCTGGTGGCCCCCCGCCCTCGGAAGCCCACCCACCCCCATGGACCAAGCACGCAACCTTGGAATCATCCTGGACTCCGAGCTCAAAATGGACCGCCAGATCAACTCCGTCGCATCCTCCTGCTTTCACACCCTCCGCCTCCTACGTAAGACCTTCAAATGGATCCCCCTCGAGCACAGAAAGACCGTCACTCATGCCCTCGTCACCAGCAGACTCAACTACGGCAACGCACTCTACGCCGGAATAAACAAAAACCTCACCCGCAAGCTACAAAACATCCAGAACGCCGCCGCAAGACTGGTCCTCAACCTGCCAAGACACTGCCACATCTCCCAGCACCTGCGCATACTCCACTGGCTCCCCATCGAGGCTAGAATCACCTTCAAGATTCTCACCCACGCACATAAGGCCCTCCACGACACCGGACCAGCATACCTGAACAGCCGACTCAAATTCCACGCACCCCAAAGGACCCTACGATCAGCCCAGCTCTCCTACGCCGTGGTCCCCCGCACCAGAAAAACCAGATCGGGAGGCCGCTCCTTCTCCTTCCCTGCGGCCAGAGCCTGGAACGCCCTTCCGCTCCACCTCAGACAGACATCGCTCCCCATCTTCGCGAGAAACCTCCAAACCTGGCTCTTCGACAGACCCCCTCCTTGATGGACTGGAACCTGCAGACCCCCCCTCCCCAGCGCCTTGAGACCCTTACGGGTGAGTAGTCGCACTTAACAAACACCCGATTGATTGAAATTTTGGCCACCACAAGCCAGCATCACTGTGGTAATGTTTCGCACACCTCCTGCTTGAAACTCAAAAAGTCAGAAGAATCGTGAGGCCCCACTATCACAGTTTGTATTCATATTGAAAATCGAGATCAAGTGAGCTTTTGCCCTAGTGCTCTGCAGGAGGGTTCTGTTCTCCCCAATCTTTGATCAGTGAAAAACCAATAAGAGTTGTAGTATTTCTCCGGCAGCCAAAGGGCCTGAATACACTGTCCCTAATAATCCAGAGGAAGGTTATCCCCCCTCCTACTTGTACTGGGGGCCATTGTAGAAAACACACCTGACCTCCTTAAGCTGTGGCTGGGCTTGAAGAGACAAATAAGTCCACTTTTGGACTGCCCGGCCATCTGTGCATTTTGTAGGATAATGTGCAACCAGATGTCCGGGGCTCAGGGTGACCAGGTGCCCAGACTCAAAGGACAGCCATCTGATCACGCCATCTCTTATGAAAAAGTATTTTGTTCATCCATGAAGAAGATAGGGGATCTAAGGCCTGGGTTCTTCGACCCTGAACTGGGTATCACACAAATGGCTATCCTCATGGAGACCTCCCTGGGCTGTCTTGGGCACTTTGTGACACAGCAGACTGGAGAAGGGATATTTAAGAGTATGTATCCGGCCTCTTGGAGGCCTGACTTGGTTTGAAGCCTCAAATGAGCCCTCAGTGGGACTTCAAGGGAAGCTCGGAATTCTGAACACTGAGTCATGACTTGTTTGGTTAGTTATTTTAAGTATAAAACGTCAGCAGTGACATTGGAATAGCACATTTTGCCCCACCCATGTATGCTTGGTATATGACCTCTGATTTGAATTACGCCCATGCCTACTACAGGCAAGGAGTAACTGAGTACCAAAAAAGGGACTTGTTCAGCTCGGAGTCTTCCATGAAAGAAATGTACTGTAATTTTCCTGTTCAATGTCACCGATAGGCCTAAAAGATTTAAAAGAATAAAGTATTGTGGCACACATGAGTTATTAGGGCCAGATGTCAAACTGTTGCAGAGGGTACATGAGGCCCCAGCGCCATTTTAAATGCATTTCTTCCAGACTGTCAAGTGGCAGTCTCTGATTGGTCCATAAGGGGATGCTTGGCTTTACCTCCCTAGTTTATCACTCACAACTTATGCATTCTTGAAGACTATGCCTCGGTAACAGGAGAATTATATTGTGTACCCCTGAGGAACGACTGAGCTGCAGATGGCAGGTACTATGTGTGACCTTGTAAAACCTGAAGCTGCCGTAACCGGGGTGTAAAACCACTATGCTCCCTTCAAGAGCATTAAATAAGGCTGGTACATTTCACACTTCTACGTAAATCTGCAGCTCTCAGGCCTTAGCCTTGAAGCAGATGTCCCCATGAGAAGCCCTCGGTGAAAATACACTAGCTCTGTACTCCTCACTGAGCAATAGATGTGTCTGGTTCATATTCTAGTAGATAAAAAGCTTTAAACAGGAATATGGTGTTACCCTGTGGTATAAAATGGAAGCGGTGGGCATGCGTAGTACTTTTATGGTTTTTGTGGTTTACTTCTTAGAGGCAGTACTGGGTCCTACCGCTAGGGGTCAGTGTTGCTGATCCATGACAAGAGCTTATTGTGGGTAGAAATGAAGCTACTGGAAAGATATGACTTGTTCCCACTCCAGCTTCATGTAAAGTGCACCATAGAGCAGACTCTTCTTCCCTGCACCTGTCTGCTGCCCACCTCCCCAAAACACACCTGTGCAGACCTGTAGAGAGAATGAACTGTGTGACCTCTTTGACCTGGTGTATTTTTATCAGGAGGAAATTAGTACATAGAAGTGAAATCAGGTGAGTGACTTCTGACTTGTTTAAGTTGAACTTCCTAAGTGGTCTCAGAGCAGTGAGAAGGTGGCTTGAAATATCTTCACACTGTGCACTTTTCGCCTCTTGCTGCATTTATGGCACCTTACGGGTTCATTGTCCGACAGGCCCCCTGCTTAGAGGGTGCTTCCGGGCACTATTTATTTACAAAGGTCAATATTCGGTCTTGTCTCCTGTGTTTGTCAAAGAGACACACATCTCATACGGTGGGAGAGAGACGGGGGAGCGATTGTGTGTGGTTGAGACTGGGTACTGCTAAGGGTGGGAGCGAGGAGCTGGATGGGGCAGAAGGTGTTATGCTGCTTACAAATTACATTTGTGATTTATGGTATGCTGTCATGTTGCTGGGTACTGGTAGTACTCACTGTACTGGTGCAAGAACGTACCATTGTTGTCCTACTGTTGCTGAATTGTTAAATTGCAAAAATCACAAATAAAGAATTGAAAAAGAGACCTATCTGGACTGGAAGCAGCCTTCTCACTCTCTCTTCTCTTTGCAGACCCAGCTCCTATGGCCTCTTGGTCCATCCTGTACTCTGGCTGAAGGTAGGTGCCGGCCGCACACTATGGGGCATAAGTTACTCAGTTATAACAATAACCTAATTTTTTCCCGCTTCAGTGGTAAAATTAAGACTCAAATATCTACTTGTGAATTTTGCACCTATGATTATATGACAGTAACGTTTGCCATCTGTATCCACTGGAGGGACTCCAGCCTTTTGATGAGAGTTTTGCCAGCAGATTTTGAGTCTCTGCTGGACAGGTGTGTGCCCAAAGTGAACCCCACCTGCACACTCTAAAATCTAACCCCATGAACAGACGTATCCGATCATTGAAAAGTTAACCCCATCCGCGATCCAAGATCACATTGCATCCATACTGAAGCAGCTAGGCAACAAGAAAATGTTTGGACAACAGCTACGTATTGTGAAATTATAAGATTGCAAATCTTGTGGACTCGAGTCCCCAATATAGCTGAAAAAAAGTACACTCTTAAGAGTAACTAACCCTGGTTCACTGACTCAAGTACCATAACCATGAGGATCCGTCAGAAATAAGGAGACCTAAACTGAGGAGACTCATACAAGAGTATTAGACATTATCCTATAAGCAAAGTCCACATTTATCCTAAGAGCCAATTGTGGGCTTTCCTCAGTTCCTCACGTGCCTTTTTCAGGCAAATCAAAAACCTATCCACACCTCAAAAAAGATAACCAGCCGCCCTCCTCTGCAGAAACATGCAATACATTTCCCACTGAGAAGATTTACATAATAAGAGAGAAATTTTATCTGAACAGTACGCTTCCCAAAATACTTCCACACCTGGGACATTTCCAAACCTATCTCCACAAACTGCTTCACATGTCATTTTACAGAAAAGTTGTCATCTTCCAAGACTTCTGGTGCAATCTGATCAATGCCTCCAGTGACCAAGAAATATCCCAAACTCAAGAAAGTCAACCTATACCCAGCCAACATCTCCTGTGTGTCCTACATCTCATGGCTGGACCTGATTGGTATAATATGGTAAGGGGATTCTTCATACTAGCCCACCTGATTGCGGTATAATGCCGGGCTTGTGCAAGGGCCAACTCCTTGGCATATGTATGTTTAATTGATTCTGGAATGAGGTCGGAGAAAGATGGTAATATCACACTTTCCCTTCGTGGGACTTGTCGAACAAAGTCCGGTGGCCAATCTAATTGAGCCAAGAGAATGTCATAACCAAATGATAAGTTCTCCCAGAAGAGAACATTAATAGTACGAGGTATATCACCCTCCATTTGAAGTCGTAGTTCATACAACCTACTTGGAGCATTAAGTCTTTCGTCTGGTGTTTCCACCTGGACAAACTCACTAGTTGTTGTCGCTGCCTGACACTCTTGAATATTCTGCCGAACTATCATGACTTCTGCTGCGCTGTCTAGCAGAGTCAGAGCGCCTCACTCAGAAGCAGAGTCCTCAATATGTGTGGCATGTTTAAGTGAGATCCCAGCCACTTTCTTCTTTTAAAATTGAGGCTTTTGCTGTGGAAGCTTTTCTTCCTTTTTTATTATGAACTCAGAAGAACGTAGTGAGTCCTTCGGTTTGAGATACTCCTCTGATCTGTGCTCTGATCGTCCTCCTCTCTCCGAGCTTTTTTCAGATGACTCCTGAAAAGAACGAGAAGGACGTGTATAAGTGTACTGATACTTAGCAGTCTGTTTAATTGTTTCATGGTTACACAAATTATAGCGTTTTTCCGGGGACTCCTGTGGAGGAGATCCACCCAATGATTTAGCATTTTCTTTATTTTTTCTTTATTTTCTTTATTTTTTAGAAGACTTAGGTGCTTGCTTCTAGTTATCCTTTTCAGAATTACTCTTTAGCTGTGGTTTGTTTGGTCTGGCTCCCCGATTATCTTGACCTACGGATGTATCGGTGTCAGCAATCATTTTTGGTAGTTCTCGCTCCTGATCCGCTAACGGAACTTGTATGAGACGTTGGCATATGCCAGAGCTGCTGCTTCCCCTTTAATATTACTTAAAGGAATTGAGGAGACCATGGTATAATTGCCAATAAGCTTCATCCCAAAATCAAGGGCCGGAGCTGTCCCTTATTCATTTTGGATCTGTTTTAGCACTTCAGGCAAAACAGCAATGGATGGTGTACCATGTGTTATGGTTTAGACCGCAGCAAATACTGTGTCCCAAGTGGCGTAGTCGTCTACCGAAGGAACCATCCCTAATGGTAGGCACATTGTGAGATTCTATGTTTATCTTGAGGTCTCATATGGGGAACAACTGCTTCAAGCTGATTTGTTTTTTGTGCAATACAGAATGGAATTTCATCTCATCTGGTGGAAACCTTCCCCATTATTGAATTAATAGTCACTGGGCTAATTTCTGGTATTGCTAAAGGCGGTTGTGCAACTTGAGCATTCCTCGCTAGGTTTATTGTCATTGTTCGAATGATGCATTATGTCATGCATTTGTATAACCTATCTTGACCTGTGTATAGTGTACATAGCTCTGGTGCTGTAAGGTTTGTTATGTCCTGGTAAGGTATGTAACCAGCTAAGACTGACCATGTTGCCCCCTCATTGCTGAGGGGACCCAGTCTAACATCCTCTCTTGCATGTGGTAGGGCACCCTAGAACCAATATGTGTGTTCCTGGAATTTTAATGGTATTTCTAGTTCTTCATAAGCTGTGTAGTTGTTTGGAACTGCTGCTATGGTATAATTGTGAAAATGTCTTGATTGAGCATTTGCAGTTGGAATTGTTACCCAGGAATAGAAGACCTCTGTTCTGTAAGCTTCGTGTGCCTCTACAACGAAGGTAACAGACCCAACCATCAGGGCAAGCCCATGTTGTTGTAGCATTTGTGTAACTGCATGTCTGCAGTTTAGTGGTTTGTTCACTGGTGCTGCGTTAGTCATTTTAAATTATGGAATTTAGAGAAGGTATCTATAGTGGGGTTATCCTTTGAAAGGTTCAAGCTTGAACATCCTACAGTCAAAAATAGGGATTCCCTATTTAGCCGAGGAGGATTTGTTCCCTAACACCACGGATGTCTCCGATTAATTGGTGAGTTGGGTCTTTGGGCACACTTAAGAAAACTACTCGGGAGACCCATTAAATAAGTACCCAGCTAGAACGTTGGTGGTGCCATGTTGTACGGTTCCTACTTTCTCGGTAAGGCTGTGCGTTTAGGCAACATAAGCTTCAAAACTATGTAGGACTGAGGCCGCATGTACCATCAGAATATTGTGACTCAATTCCTGGCTAGCTCACAGTGTTCCATCTGGGCCCTTAAACTGACAGGGCACCGGATGGAGTGTGCAACCTCAAAACATGACAGCCCTAATTCCCCCCAAGAAATTGTGGAAACAGATCTTGCCCTTTCGTTAGTATCTCAGGCATGCCCACAGGGAGACACAAGAAGTGCACAAATTGGCATTTCAAACATTTATTGAAGTAATTGTACTCTTGTTTAAAATACGTGTGCTGCAATGATTAATTAAATGGAGCAAAATAATGTTACCAGTGTTACGAGAATGGTGAACAGAATGAATGATACAACCATTGTGTGTTTGCATTAGATTATATGAATACATATAATTGCACTCCTACCTAGCGCTGCTTATCCTATAAAGCATAGGGTTGCGGGCCTGCCAAAATACCTTAGAGTGGTCTAACTCCCCATTTACCTGCAGGCGTGTGTCATCTGGCAGTCCAGCCTTGGTGTAGAACTGGCCGCAATCCTCTTCAGGAGGGTGTTGGAATTCCGCTGGGCTAGAATTCAGGCATAGGGCGACCTTCGATAATCCAATGAGATGCTCCTCTGTCTAAATCAGTGATACTCAAAGTATGGCCCGGGGGCACGTGCGGCCCTCCTGACCTTTACATTGGCCCCCTGGTCAATAGCAGCACTGGGCTGCTGTTTACTCGACTCAGCACTAAGATTAAAATGTTGTTAGGTAAAGAGGTAAGCATGTATTTAAAGGTTAATTGAACGTTAAAGAAAGGAAATAACTCTGTATTCCTCCACCACTCAGCTTTAGAAACACCTTCATTTTTAAAGACACCTTGCTTCAAAAGTGTAAAAATTCACGTCTGAACAAAATTTTAAAAGTATATATTTTTTTTAACATGTAGAAGCAATTCACCTTAGTCCATCATATTATATTATTTCAGTGCATTCAGAAGTATATTTTTAATAGTGATAGTTTTCAAATATGAATTCAGAAACATTTCTTCTTTACTCCACCCTCACAACAATGCCAATAGTGAACTAAGAGGCAAGTCAGTTGTTATGTGCACTCTTTGGGTGGCTGGGGTTGCTATTACACATAAATATTATAGTTTATTATCTCAAACACCGGAGATGTTTTTGTACAACACATATCCTGAAGTCATGTATTTCGAGGTTCTGATAGGAAGAAACAGGAGGGAAAGTAAATTAAAACAATTGCGTAGGATCACACAGTTTGGTTAAGTGGAGAAGCCAGGATTAATCCCAAGTTTTTGATTTCTCATTGTGCAATTCAAACACTAGATGTACATGGTTTGCTTCTCATACACCCAACTTACCACCGTCCCCCACTGGCCACCTAACCCTCTCCCCCGGCCAACCTGCTGGCATCAGTGCGGCCCTCGGTCACATCACAGACCAAACTTTGTGGCCTCAGGGAAAATGTTTACGAGTGCCCATGGTCTAAACAGAGGCATAGTTCAGTTTATATAATTTGTTCCGTGCCGGAGTCCTGATCCTCTTGTCATAGTTGATTCTATCCACCCAGAGCTGTCTTTGAACAGACAACAACAACATTTTGCGCAGTGAACTTAGTCCGTGTACTGAATGTTCCAAAGCCTGATAATATCCCATATGGGCGTGCAAGCAAATGTGTGTTAAAAGTCATTGCTTAAAAAGATTTCAGCCTTAAACGTGAACATGTAACATAGAGGTGTTTGTGCCCGGGGCCTATGTAACCTGACGACACATCTTATCTTCCACTACCGCCAAGCCCTGACGGTACACACGAGATTCGTTCTTCACACTCATTCTGCACATTAAACAGAATTGCCAAAGCAGACAACTTTTATCTAAGTGCCCTGAAGAACATCTTCCAGCTCAACCAACCAAACACCTGTCAACCTCAATGCTCTCACTAGTCATATCTAGACTGGACTTTGGCAACAATTGTCTTGCCACATCCCTTTATAGACGTTCTGAAAGCTGTCATCCACTCTGCAGTTGGGTTTATACTCTCAGCAAACAAGAACAACCACCAGAGTTTAATTCAAAATATGCTGCCTCCTCGACAAGTCATTCTACAATAATAACAAACCTTACCTTGCAGATCTTCTGACTCTTGCTGGCGGCTTAAGAGGACTAAGATGCAAAGACACATCTCTGCTGGAAGTACCAAAGTTCAGAACTTACAACAGCAGTGGCGTAACGTAACTTGAGGGGGCCCCCCTGCAAGGTAAATAGAGGGGCCCCCATCCGGACTCAATCAGGAGCTCTCAGGCCAGTGTACTGTGCTGAGGGGTCCCTCTGGAGCTCTGGGCCCCCTCCACCGTGGGGGCCTATGTTACGCCACTGTCCACCACCAACAAGTAATCCTTGTCGGTGGCAGCAGCATCAGCCTGGAATTCGCTACCCAGTGACCTAAGGAAATGAACTTCAATCATAGGTTTTAGGGAAACACTTCAATGCAAATGTATTAAAACAATTCCGCAACTAGCATAAACCCCAAAGAACTCAATCCACCTTTTGGGCGTACTCTCCTATATTGACGTTCTGCGCAATACTTCTTACCCCAGATTCCTCGCCTTTACTATATCCACCAGGCACCAGACTAGATCAAGAGAAGTTTTCCATTAATGTTCCTGCACACCAGTAGGTGGTGCTGAATTGCCATGGAAGTGATGGAGTGAAGTTGCATATAAATGCCACCCCTGCACGCTAATGTCAGTTCCTTTCTTTCTGCTCCCTTCAGGGCAGTTCTGGAGGGCCTTACTCCACTCTGTCAGTTGTCTAACAATTTCAAATTCTTATTATTACCCTGTGATAGGGAAATTGCCCCTTTCTCAGAAGCTACATGATTCAAACCATGCTGAGACTGCAGGAAGCAGATGTCGGTCATGGCCCCACACTACGCTAGTTGTGCTTTGGTTCCATTCACGACTCGAATTCGGCAATGTGTGCCTTTATGCACCCAAAACTAATCCAAGGATGAGAGGTGAAGCTCTCAGTCATCTTAACATAAGAAGAGATTGTGATCAACGCACAAATCTTGCTCCCTTTCCAAGTTGCGGAGCCACCTGCGGTCCCAGTCACAAGGCTGTTCCTGTGAAAAGTTCAGCTCCCGACTGAAGTCCTCTGGTAAGTCTTCAGTCGAAGAAGTGCCCTTATGCAGGAACATCAAGTGGGACTCGATCTCATCCCACCATTCGGTGTCCAGTGAGAAGACGTGAGGATTTCAAACTAAAGATCTCAACCCTCTGGTGTTGCCAGAATGTGACCTGGTCCTGAAGTTGGTCCAGATGCGCCCCTGGACCGTCAATGACACAACAGCAAATAGTGGCTTTCAAAGAAGCCATGCTGCAAATTTATTTTGCACTTTTAGCTCTTTCTGGCATGGCTTTGGGCCCCGCAGAGCCACAGGGGTCCTCCGTCTCGCAACTGCCCGCGGGTCTGTCCTAGTCTACCCCCAACAGACCTATTCCTGGGTCTGCTCCAATGCTAGTGCAAAATTCTACTTTGGCACCGAGGTTCAGTTCCTTCTGTGCGGATGCTGACTCTGGCCCTAGATCAATCAGTCAAGCCACGTACGTCACGCCGTCCCAGGACCTCTGCAACAAGCTTAGCTCCTACTTCCACCTAAAAATCAAGGCCCTCTACGACAACTTCAGCGAATAGACTCCAGAAACCACCCTCTCCACCCTGCATTGACAGCCAGCCCACCATCTCCACCTGGACCCCGGTCACTACCGAAGACACCACCACGACCATGAAGAGCACGCACTCAGGAGCCCCCACGGACCCCTGCCTGCCGCACGTCTTCCACAGAGCCGCCGCCACCATAGCACCCGAACTACGCTGCAACATTATCGCCTCCTTCGAATCCGGCATCTTCCCTGACAATTGGAAGCGGGCAGAGGTTAAGCCCCTCCTCAAGAAACCCTCGGCTGACCCAACGGACCTGAAAAACGACCGACCCATCTCTCTCCTCCCCTTCGCAGCCAAAGTCACTGAAAAATTTGTCAACGCCCAGCTGACCACCTTCATCGAAGAGAACGCCATCCTTCGACTCCCCCAAGTCCGGGTTCCGCAGTAACCACAGCACAGAAACCGCCCTCCTCGCCGCCACCGACGACATCCGCGTGCTACTCGACCAGGGCCACAACGCAGCACTTATCTTGCCTGACCTCTCTGCAGCCTTCGACACCGTCTCCCACCGCACTCTAGCAGCCAGACTCCACGACGCTGGCATACAGGGAACCGCCCTCGACTGGCTTCGCTCCTTCCTCGCCGATGGAACCCAAAGGATCAGACTCCCACCCTTCCTCTCTGAACCCACAGAGATAAACTGCGGAGTACCCCAAGGATCCTCACTCAGCCCCACGTTCTTCAACATCTACATGGCCCCCCTCGCCGCCATCGTCAGACAGTATAGAATCCTACGCCAACGACACCCAGCTCATCCTCTCCCTCACGAAGAACCCCAAAGACACCAGACTCACTTTCCAGGAAGGAATGAAAGACATCGCAGCCTGGATGAGCAACAGTTGCCTAAAGCTCAACTCGGAGAAGACAGAGGTCCTCGTCCCCTCCCCCACCGCCTGCGACAACACCTGGTGGCCCACCCACCCCGACGGACTACGCCCGGAACCTCGGCATCATTCTAGACTCATCCCTCACCATGACTCGCCAGCTCAACGCCGTCGCCTCCACCTGCTTCAACTTCCTCCGCAAGACCTTCAAGTGGATCCCCCCCGAAGTAAGAAAGACCATCACCCACGCACTCATAACCAGCAGATTGGACTACGGGAACGCCCTCTATCCCTGCTACACAAATCCAGACCATACAGAACACCGCAGCCAGACTCGCCCTCAGAACCCCATGACATGAACACATGACCCAGCACCTGCGAGACCTCCACTGGCTCCCTGTCGAGAAGAAAGTGACGTTCAAGCTACTCACTCACGCATACAAATCCCTCCACAACATTGAACCCAAATACCTCAACAAAAGAGTCTCATTCCACATACCCAAAAGAAACATATGTTCCGCCGACCTCGCCCTAGCAGAGACCCCGCGCATAGGCAGAACCAGAGTAGGCAGAAGAGCTTTCTCCTACGTCTCCACCAATGCCTGGAACAAGCTCCCAGTCAACATCAGACGCTCCCCTACCCTGCACACCTTCAGGAAGAGCCTCAGGACCTGGCATTTCGGCTGACCCAGAGCTGCACCCCCCCCCCCAGCGCCTTGAGACCCTCACGGGTGAGTAGTGCGCTTAAAAAAAACCCTGATTGATTGATTCAATCAATCAATCAATCAATCATGTCACTTATAAAGCGCACTACATACCCGCGAGGGTCTCAAGGCGCTGGGGGAAGAGGGGGGTGGTGCTGCTACTGATCGAAGAGCCAGGTCTTGAGGAGTCTTCTGAAGGCCAGTAGGTCTTGGGTCTGTCGGAGGTTGGTGGGGAGGGTGTTCCAGGTCTTGGCGGCGAGGAGGGAGAAGGATCTGCCGCCGGCGGTCGTTTTCCGGATGCGGGGGACTGTGGCGAGGGCGAGGCTGGTCGAGCGGAGCTGGCGGGTGGGGGTGTAGAAGCTGAGTCGTCTGTTGAGGTAGGCTGGTCCGGAGTTGTGGAGTGCTTTGTGTGCGTGGGTGAGGAGCTTGAAGGTTATCCTCTTGTTGACAGGGAGCCAGTGCAGGTCTCTCAGGTGGGGTGTGATGTGGCTGCGTCGGGGGATGTCGAGGATAAGACGTGCAGAGGCGTTCTGGATGCGTTGCAGCCGTCTCCAGGAGCTTAGCCGTCGTTCCTGCGTAGAGGGCGTTTCCGTAGTCCAGCCTGCTGGTGACGAGGGCCTGGGTGACTGTTTTTCTTGTTTCGGTGGGGATCCACTTGAAGATCCTGCGGAGCATTCGGAGGATGTTGAAGCAGGATGAGGAAACGGCGTTGACCTGCTTAGTCATGGAGAGGGTGGGGTCGAGGATGACCCCTAGGTTGCGTACGTGGTCGGTGGGTGGCGGGGCTGTTTCCAGTGATGTTGGCCACCAGGAGTCGTCCCAGGCTGAAGGGTTGGAACCAAGGATGAGGACCTCCGTCTTGTCCGAGTTCAGCTTCAGGCGGCTGGTCCTCATCCATTCGGCGACGGCCTTCATTCCTTCGTGGAGGTGGGCTTTGGCGGTGTGAGGGTCTTTGGTGAGGGAGAGGATCAGCTGAGTGTCGTCGGCGTAGGAGATGATGTTGAGGTTGTGCTGTCGGGCGACGTGGGTGAGGGGTGCCATGTAGATGTTGAACAGCGTTGGGCTGAGGGAGGAGCCTTGGGGTACGCCGCAGATGATCTTGGTGGCCTTGGATCGGAAGGGGCGAGGCGGACGCTTTGTGTTCTGCCGGAAAGGAAGGATGTGGTCCAGTCCAGAGCCTTCTCTTGGATCCCGGCGTCGTGAAGGCGTGTTCGTAGTGTGTGGTGGCAGACCGTGTCGAAGGCGGCTGATAGGTCCAGGAGGATGAGGGCTGCTGTTTCTCCGTTGTCTAGCAGGGTCCTGATGTCATCGGTGGCGGCGATGAGGGCGGTTTCGGTGCTGTGGTTGCTGCGGAAGCCGGACTGGGAAGGGTCCAGGATGTTGTTCTCCTCGAGGTAGCGGGTCAGTTGTTTGTTGACGATTTTCTCGGTGACCTTCGCGGGGAACGGGAGCAGAGAGATTGGTCGGAAGTTCTTGAGGTCCTTGGGGTCTGCCTTGGGTTTCTTGAGTAAGGCGGTGATCTCGGCGTGCTTCCAGCTTTCCGGGAAGGTTGCTGTCTCGAAGGAGATGTTGATTATTTTCCGGAGATGGGGCGCGATGGCTGTACTGGCTTTGTTGAAGATGTGGTGAGGGCACGGGTCTAGCGGTGAACCGGAGTGGATGGTGTTCATGATCTCGCTGGTGTCCTCGTCGTTGATGTTGGTCCAGGAGAGCAGGCGGTTGGTGGTTGTGGGGGCAGTGGTCTCGGTGGTTGCCGGGGCGGTCGTGGTGTTGAAGCTGTCGTGGATGTCGGCGATTTTGCGGTGGAAGAAGGTGGCCAGTGAGTCGCACAGGTCTCGCGACGGCTGGATGTCGTTGGTGTTGGAGCTGGGGTTGGAGAGTTCCTTCACGATGTTGAAGAGCTCTTTGCTGTTGTGTGCGTTGTTGTCTAGGCGGTCTTTGAGTGAGGCCCTTTTGGCGGATCTGATGAGGTGATGGTGACTGCGGGTGGCGCTCTTGTGGGCGGCGTAGCTGTCCGCTGTCCGTTCGTGGAGCCAGATCTTCTCCAGTTTTCGGCATGTTCGTTTGGAGGCCTGGAGGTCTTCGGTGAACCAGGTGGCTTTCTTGCTGGTGTGGCTGTTGGGCGGATTCTTGAGCGGGGCGAGGGTGTTGGCGCAGTCGTCGATCCACTGTCTGAGGTTGCGGGCGGCGGTGTCGGGGTCGGAGGGTTCGGCGGGTGGGCTCAGGGCGAGGGTTGTGGTTAGCTGGTCTTCCGTGACTCTGCTCCAGCAGCGGCGAGGCATTTGTTCGGTGCGGTGGTGCGTGGTGGGCTTCCTGTAGGTGAAGTGGATGCAGTGGTGGTCAGTCCAGTGGGGTTCGGAGGTGTGGTTGAAGGAGACGTGTGGGCTTGCGGAAAAGATGGAGTCTAGCGTGTGGCCGGCGGCGTGGGTGGGTGTAGTCACGAGCTGTCTGAGTCCGAGGGTGGCGAGGTTGTCGATCAGGGTGGTGGAGTTGGTGTCCTTGTTGTTCTCGAGGTGGAAGTTCAGGTCCCCGAGGAGGATGTAGTCCGTGGAGGCGATGGCGTGTGTGCTGACGAAGTCAGCGATGGAATCGCTGAACTGTGGTCGGGGTCCGGGGGTCTGTAGATGAGGGTTCCTCTGAGGGTGGTGTTGGGATCGGTGTGGATCTGGAAGTGCATGTGTTCGGCGGTGCTGAGGGTGTCGTCGGTGTTGGTTGAGACTCTGAGGGTGTTCCTGTGGACGATGGCGATGCCTCCTCCGACTCCGTTGGTGCGGTCCCTGCGGGTGATCTTGTATCTGTCCGGGATGGCAATGGCGATGTCGGGGGCTGAAGCGGGATTCAGCCAGGTCTCCGTCAGGAATGCGACGTCTGGGGAGGTTGAGTCGAGAAGGTCCCAGAGTTCGATGGCGTGTTTGCGGGCGGAGCGGGTGTTGAGGAGGATGCATCTGAGGTAGTTGGGTTCTTTCCTGGGCGGAGGTTTGGCGGGGCGGGAGCTGGCGAAGCTGCAGTTCCGGCAGGTGAAGGGTCCTTGGGTGCGCTTCGGGGTGGCCTGGTAGCAGGCGTGATCTTTTCCGGGGTTGAGTGCGTGGAGGGTGCTGGCGTCGTATCGGCGTCTGTTGATGTGGCGGGCGCGGGGGATGACCGGACCAGGGGGTCTGGCGCTGGGCGCGGTCACGGCGCGGACGGGCGCAGACGGGCTTGCCTTAGGCGTTGCCGCACAGCGGCCGCCATAAATGGGGAGGTGGGAGGGAGGAGCAGGGAATGGGGCAGCGAATGGGCAGTGAGGGGGCGGGGCCGCAGGGGCGCAGCGGCGGGAAACAGGCACAGAAGGGAAAACGAGCACAATCAGGGCATCAAGGGGGCACAGAAAGGAAAAAAAAACGAGCACAATCAGGGGCAGCAAGGGGGCACAGAAAGGAAAAAACGAGCACAATCAGGGGCAGCAAGGGGGCACAGAAAGGAAAAACGAGCACAATCGGGGGCAGCAAGGGGGGCACAGAAAGGAAAAAACGAGCACAATCAGGGGCAGCAAGGGGGGCACAGAAAGGAAAAACGAGCACAATCAGGGGCAGCAAGGGGGGCACAGAAAGGAAAAACGAGCACAATCAGGGGCAGCAAGGGGGCACAGAAAGGAAAAACGAGCACAATCAGGGGCAGCAAGGGGGGCACAGAAAGGAAAAACGAGCACAATCAGGGGCAGCAAGGGGGCACAGAAAGGAAAAACGAGCACAATCAGGGGCAGCAGCAGGGCACACAGACGGAGCTGTGTGGTGGGGGAGCGACCTACCAGTCAAGGTCAGGGGTCGCTCTCTTCACCACGCAGCGGCCGCCATAAATGGGGAGGTGGGAGGGAGGAGCAGGGAATGGGGCAGCGAATGGG
The DNA here is from genome assembly GCA_963921515.1 of Calotriton arnoldi. NCBI lineage: Eukaryota > Metazoa > Chordata > Amphibia > Caudata > Salamandridae > Calotriton > Calotriton arnoldi. The sequence goes on along the minus strand of CAWUFW010002590.1, from coordinate 2,079,298 downwards.
CAGTGAGGGGGCGGGGCCGCAGGGCGCAGCGGCGGGAAACAGGCACAGAAGGGAAAACAGAGCACAATCAGGGCATCAAGGGGGCACAGAAAGGAAAAAAAAACGAGCACAATCAGGGGCAGCAAGGGGGCACAGAAAGGAAAAAACGAGCACAATCAGGGGCAGCAAGGGGGCACAGAAAGGAAAAACTAGCACAATCAGGGGCAGCAAGGGGGGCACAGAAAGGAAAAAACGAGCACAATCAGGGGCAGCAAGGAGGGGCACAGAAAGGAAAAACGAGCACAATCAGGGGCAGCAAGGGGGGGCACAGAAAGGAAAAACTAGCACAATCAGGGGCAGCAAGGGGGCACAGAAAGGAAAAACGAGCACAATCAGGGGCAGCAAGGGGGGCACAGAAAGGAAAAACGAGCACAATCAGGGGCAGCAAGGGGGCACAGAAAGGAAAAACGAGCACAATCAGGGGCAGCAGCAGGGCACACAGACGGAGCTGTGTGGTGGGGGAGCGACCTACCAGTCAAGGTCAAGATACTGATGATGGCTTATAGTTAGACTTGCAGAATGCCAGTGGCGATGATTCATCCCCTAAAACAGAGCTGGACTCAAATCAAATCAATAAAGCTTTATTCGATTTCTTAATTAAGAAAATCATAAAAGCAGACAAATTTACAACATGATTATCAGTTCCTAAAAAATTTTAAAATGATGAAATATACAATTTCAGAAATCGATTATATATGAAGACAGCGGTCCATTCTCTTAATCGCGCTCAAAGCGGACTCACATCAAAATAGTTTTCCTACATTTAAAAATATTTTTTAAAAACACATTTATAGAAGTAATAAAAAGTTCATTCTCTAAAAATTATAAAACCAATAGTGCAGGACGACATTTTCTAACGTCGAGTGATCTTAAAATCGGAAGGATCCACCTCCTTCTCTGCACGGAATAAAATTTACAAAAAAAGAATACGTGCAGTGTCGACTGTTGAGACAGGTCATCACAAGGACATTTACACATCTGTCTGGACCAATCATTCAGATCAGGAAAACTAATTGTTCTGTGTACGATACCTAATCTAAAACGCGTTAACAGGAAGCTGTCAAAGCCACCTACAATAATCCTTAAATATGGCTGACTACTGTGTGTAGTCAGGGTAAGTTGGTGTGCTTGTACAGTTGATTTTACCATTTTGGTGGTATTTCTATTTGCTTCCAGTAAGGACAGACAACAACTTTTAAGGTCTTTCCTATCAACTGCACTCATGGTATTGGAGTCATTATAATATTCTGGGTGGCCAAGATTAATAGTGAAATTTTTTACAAAGTTTAGCCACCTAATGTGCATGGCCCCATGTAATCTGCGGCTGTCATTCAAGATTTGGCGATTAAGTAGTGTTTTCTCAGTAGTCCATATCCTGTGCCACAGTAGGACTGGCTGAATTTTTATAATGTCCTCTAAATATGGCATGCCTAATTCTCCATGGCAGATATGGGTAGAAGTACTATCTGGAACGGTCAGCAAAAACCTGAAAAAGATGTTCTCGGCAATCTGTAGAGAATAATGTCAACATGACCCCAAATGCCAGCACCATAAGTGACGATTGACACACACTTTGCCTTGTAAATTTGCAACAGGTCAACCGGAGGGCGTCTGCCCAATTTTCTACTGACGTTTGATAGGGCTGCCAATGCCTTAATAAACAGTAATCTCCTGGCTTTGACTGCTTGAGTCCAAGTCCCCAGAGCTGGACTCTTTACTCTTTACTTGGGCCACCAGTGCCTCTTGCAGTAGTGGAACGAACTGTGGAAGAACTAGACTCGCAGTAGTGGAACGAAGGGCGGAAGTACTAGACTCGCAGTAGAGAAATGAATGATGAAAGTACTGAACTTGCAGTAGTGGAACGAACTGCAGAAGTACTAGACTTGCAGAAGTAGAACGAAGGGCGGAATCACTAGACTTGCAGTAGTGGAACAAAGGGTGGAAGTACTAGTACTAGACTTGCAGTAGTGGAACGAACGGCAGAAGTACTAGACTTGCAGAAGTGGAACAAAGGACAGAAGTACTAGACTTTCAGTAGTGGAACAAAGGGTAAATGTAAATCCGTATTTGTAAAGCGCGAACTACTCACCCTTACGGGTCTCAAGGCGCTGGGGGCCGTCGTGGAAATTAAGTGAGCTATTGCCCAGAGTCACAAGGTGCTGAGCTGAGCTGCCGCCGGAGCCGGGGATCGAACCGTGAGCCCTGTGCTCCGAAGTCAGCTGCCCTGGCCGCTGCACCACACCTCTTCCAGGGTGGAAGTACTAGTACTAGACTTGCAGTAGTGGAACGAACTGCAGAAGTACTAGACTTGCAGAAGTGGAACAAAGAGCGGAAGCACTAGACTTGCAGTAGTGGAACAAAGGGTGGAAGTACTAGTACTAGACTTGCAGTAGTGGAACGAACGGCAGAAGTACTAGACTTGCAGAAGTGGAACAAAGGACAGAAGTACTAGACTTGCAGTAGTGGAACAAAGGGTGGAAGTACTAGTACTAGACTTGCAGTAGTGGAATGAATGGTGGAAGTACTAGACTTGCAGTAGTGGTACAAAGGGCGGAAGTACTAGACTTGCAGTAGTGGAACCAAGGGTGGAAGTACTAGACTTGCAGTAGTGGAATGAAGGGCGGAAGTATTAGACTTGCAGTAGTGGAATGAATGGCGAAAGTACTGAACTTGCAGTAGTGAAATGAAGGGCAGAAGTACTAGACTTGCAGTAGTGGAACGAAGGGCAGAATTACTAGACTTGCAGTAGTGGAACGAAGGACAGAATTACTAGACTTGCAGTAGTGGTACAAAGGGCGGAAGTACTATACTTGCAGTAGTGGAACAAAGGGTGGAAGTACTAGTACTAGACTTGCAGTAGTGGAACGAACTGCAGAAGTACTAGACTTGCAGAAGTGGAACGAAGGGCGGAAGCACTAGACTTGCAGTAGTGGAACAAAGGGTGGAAGTACTAGTACTAGACTTGCAGTAGTGGAACGAACGGCAGAAGTACTAGATTTGCAGAAGTGGAACAAAGGACAGAAGTACTAGACTTGCAGTAGTGGAACAAAGGGTGAAAGTACTAGCACTAGACTTGCAGTAGTGGAATGAATGGTGGAAGTACTAGACTTGCAGTAGTGGAGGGTGAAGTGCTAGATTTGCAGTAGTGGAATGAATGGTGGAAGTACTAGACTTGCAGTAGTGGTACAAAGGGCGGAAGTACTAGACTTGCAGTAGTGGAACCAAGGGCGGAAGAACTAGACTTGCAGTACTGGAACGAAGGGCAGAAGTATTAGACTCACAGTAGTGGAAGGAATGGCGAAAGTACTGAACTTGCAGTAGTGAAATGAAGGGCAGAAGTACTAGACTTGCAGTAGTGGAACGAAGGGCAGAATTACTAGACTTGCAGTAGTGGTACAAAGGGCGGAAGTACTAGACTTGCAGTAGTGGAATGAAGGGTGGAAGTACTAGTACTAGACTTGCATAGTGGAACGAAGGGCGGAAGTACAAGACTTGCAGTAGTGGTACAAAGCGCGGAAGTACTAGACTTGCAGTAGTGGAACGAAGGGCGGAAGTGCTAGATTTGCAGTAGTGGAAAGAAGGGTGGAAGTACTACACTTGCAGTAGTGGAACAAAGGCGGAAGTACTAGACTTGCAGCAGTGGAACAAACGGCAGAAGTACTAGACTTGCAGTAGTGGAACGAAGGGTGGAAGTACTAGACTTGCAGTAGTGGAACAAAGGGTGGAAGTACTAGACTTGCAGTAGTGGAACGAAGGGCAGAAGTACTATACTTGCAGTAGTGGAACGAACGGCAGAAGTACTAGACTTGCAGAAGTGGAACAAAGGACAGAAGTACTAGACTTGCAGTAGTGGAACGAAGGGTGGAAGTACTAGACTTGCAGTAGTGGTACAAAGGGCGGAAGTACTAGACTTGCAGTAGTGGAACCAAGGGCAGAAGTACTAGACTTGCAAAAGTGGACCAAAGGACAGAAGTACTAGTCTTGCAGTAGTGGAACGAAGGGTGGAAGTACTAGTGCTAGACTTGCAGTAGTAGAACGAATGGCGAAAGTACTAGACTTGCAGTAGTGGTACAAAGGGCGGAAGTACTAGACTTGCAGTAGTGGAACCAAGGGCGGAAGTACTAGACTTGCAGTAGTGGAACGAAGGGCGGAAGTATTAGACTTGCAGTAGTGGAATGAATGGCGGAAGTACTGAACTTGCAGTAGTGAAATGAAGGGCAGAAGTACTAGACTTGCAGTAGTGGAACGAAGGGCAGAGTTACTAGACTTGCAGTAGTGGAATGAAGGGTGGAAGTACTAGTACTAGACTTGCGGTAGTGGAACGAAGGGCGGAAGTACTAGACTTGCAGTAGTGGTACAAAGCGCGGAAGTACTAGACTTGCGGTAGTGGAACGAAGGGCGGAAGTACTAGATTTGCAGTAGTGGAAAGAAGGGTGGAAGTACTAGACTTGCAGTAGTGGAACGAAGGGCGAAAGTACTAGACTTGCACTAGTGGTACAAAGGGTGGAAGTACTAGACTTGCAGTAGTGGTACGAAGGGCAGAAGTACTAGACTTGCAGTAGTGGAACGAAGGGCGGAGGTACTAAACTTGCAGCAGTAGTGGAACGAAGGGCGGAAGTACTAGACTTTCAGTAGTGGTACAAAGGGCGGAAGTACTAGTACTAAATGTGCAATAGTTGAACGAAGGGCAGAAGTACTAGACTTGCAATAGTGGAACGAAGGGCGGAAGTACTAGACTTGCAGTAGTGATACGAAGGACGGAAGTACTAGACTTGCAGTAGTGGAGCGAAGGGCGGAAGGCCTAAACTTGCAGTAGTGGAACGAAGGGCAGAAGTACTAGACGTGCAGTAGTGGAACGAAGGGCGGAAGTACTAGACTTGCAGTAGTGGAGCGAAGGGCGGAAGTACTAGACGTGCAGTAGTGGAGCGAAGGGCGGAAGGCCTAAACTTGCAGTAGTGGAACGAAGGGCAGAAGTACTAGACTTGCAGTAGTGGAACGAAGGGCAGAAGTACTAGATTTGCAGTAGTGGAACGAAGGGCGGATGTACTAGACTTGCAGCAGTGGAATGAAGGGCAGAAGTACTAGACTTGCAGCAGTGGAATGAAGGGCGGAAGTACTAGATTTGCAGCAGTGGAGCGAAGGGCGGAAGTACTAAACTTGCAGTAGTGGAACGAAGGGTGGAAGTACTAGACTTGCAGTAGTGGAGCGAAGGGCGGAAGCCCTAGACTTGCAGAAGTCAAACGAAGAGCGGAAGTACTAGACTTGCAGTAGTGGAACGAAGTCCACAAAGTACTAGACTTGCAGAAGTGGTACGAAGAGCGGAAGTACTAGACTCACAATTGCCCACTGTTGAATCAAAAGCAGATTTAATAACTGAAATCCTCCAACCAGGGCCGGCCTTGTCTGAGCTAATACTGCCATTTAATGAAGCACATACAGATACCCTGTTGGTGAGATGGACTAAGCTGCAGTTAGTCGGCCTGCGGCTAGGCGACATAGACATGGTGAGCAAGATCTTACTAGCTGTCCAGAAGACCTCAGGACTTAGTTGGCCAACGTGATACAAGATGGCCAGGTTGCGGCCTAGTATGATCTGCATGCCAGCCTGGACACTGCAGGCTGCATAGGTAAAGTTGTTGGCACCAGTGTCTTGCTTAGAAGACACATCCAGTGAGATCAATCAGGTTTTGAGGGGATGTACAAGCGTCCTTAATGGATATGTCTTTTGATGCGTCTCAGTTGTTTGAGCAAACGCTGTTTCAACACGAGTATAATTCAGATAGTCATGCCACAGCACGATCTTTGAGGCTCTTGCATCCAGCCAAACAGTTTTACCAACAGTAGAGAAATTTCAGAGGCTATGCTAGGGCCTAACTTATAGACCTTGCCAGCCCTCACTATCCATCCTGGAGGACAGAGCCAGTCCTTTCGGGGAAGAGGATATGGTGGCGTCCGAGGCCATTCCACCAGCAGGAGCAGCAATCCTCCAGCTTCTCCTCCCCTGCTGCAGCAGCTGCCAGGCTGCTTTAGGTTGCCCTCAAAGGCACATGCCCGGCTGCTAGGAGCTAGGAAACAGCATTTTCTCCCTGTCTGGAGATCCATCACACCTGACGGTGATGAATCCATCACTAAGACAAGTGGGTCTTGCAAATGATCTAAAAGGACTACACCTTGCCGTTCATTTCCTCCCCTCCCCATCTTCCCCCGACACCAGAGCAGCTTTCAAAGGATCACTCCGCAATGTTGTTGCAGAAAGCCAAACATCTCCTCACTAAAGGTGTCATTGAGCGGGTGCCGGACTTCGCGAAAGAGATGGGGTGTTATTTAACCCTGGGCAAAGCACTACGCTACGCGCGCGAAGTTTGCGCTACTTCGCACAACGCGAATTGCACGTAGCACAGTGCAAACACGCGTAGCGTAGTGCAGCGGTCATTTTTTGCTTGCTCGCGGTCCTCACCGTCAAGTTGGCGACCGCGAGCAAGCAAAATGACATCCCGGCGAGACTTTTTCCTCGTTCGCGATCAGCAACATCAAGTTGCCGATCGCGAGCGTGGAAAATAAACCTCCCGGCGAGATTCTCAACGCGGGGAGGTCAGGTTTCTCATTGCGAGTGGTCGCGTATGCTCGCGACCGCTCGCGATGAGAAACTACCAGTCCACGTTGAGAAAGCTGCCGCTCGAGTAAAAATCTACTCGAGCGCCAGTAAAAGACAGCTCGCACTGTGCAAGATGCCGTTTTCAATGATTGCACAGTGCGGACAAGCATCCGGCACTGTGCAATCATTGCGAACAGTGCACTACGCAGTTCGCGTAGTGCTACGCGTAGCTCGCGTAGTGCGAACTGCACTTTGCGTAGCTTCGCGTAGCGCTACTTCGCGAACTACGCCCAGGCTTAGTGTTATTCACACTACTTCTTCATTCTGAAGAAAGACTGAAGCCTCCGGCTTATATTGGACCTCTGGCCACTGAGAACCTTTCTGGGGAAAGAGAAATCCGGAATGCTCATTCTTCTCAGATTCTTTCTTTTCTGGACTCTACTTACTTCTCACTAACCCCATCCCCTTTAGTAGTCTCTGTAGTAGTCCCCCCCCATTCACTCCAGTCCCTCCCTATTTACTACTAAAACGCACACTTACTTACTTAGAACCCAGGCACATAGGCAGTGCAGAGCCATAAAACTCCACACATAGTTTGTGAATTGCAATTTGTAGTATGTTTTGTTGTACTACAAATGTACTACAAAGTGCAGATTGTGAATCGGGCCCTGAGTTTGTGAATACTGGAAAGTAGTAAATTTACTCAAGCATGTCTAAACTTACTCAAAAGTGCAACAAGCCTCTTAGGGTTGGTGTGCTGTTCAAGAAAGAAATCACTTCCCTGTTATTATTTTATTTCTCTTTTTTTACTCGGATTCTGCTTTTGGGAATAGATGGATCAGCTCAAGCTTGTTACTCACAGCATCCCTGGGAGGCTCAACAGAGTATAAAGTAGAAATGGAAGGCAAAGATTTTCAGTGATATTCAGTATATTCATGTTTGTCCTGCACTGTTACTTATAATCCGTCCTCTGGCTGAGGCTGGGGCTCTTACCATAGAAACATCTGATCTTCAATATTTCTCTTACAGATCCAAGACCTGGGGTTTGAGGCTCCCATCAGCACCTTCAGCAAGGAGAGAACATCCTTTGACAGAGACGAGGAATCCATCCCTGGGCCTCTGTTATCCTCCCCTCCTGAATGAGGCAGCAGCGCTGATCCTTCTTGTGCCGGAGCACTTGCCTCTGTCGCCCTCTTCTGGCTTCCATGGGAAATTCAACTTTATTGTTATAATTGTGCCCTTGATCACAAAATGGTGGTGGGGGAAAATAGTAATTGAACACTCTGAGATTGTTTGAACAGAGGAAAATGTTATTTGTCAGATATTTTGATTTGCCTGGGAGTAATATACCTTAAAATAATATATCGTTCTTCCTTTTAGTTTTAATTTTTAAATTTTCAGACACATTTAACTTTTGTGACTTAACAGCAGCAACAGTTAATGCTGTTTTGACTTTTCATTTGTATAACCAAGTTCATAAATCACTTTTAAGAAGAATCAGCTCTCCATTTATTTCCCACAATGCCCTTCACTCTTGAGTGCATCAGATTCCTGTACCTTCCGGATGTCTTTGAGTACTTTGAGTACTGAGACTGGAGGTGTTTACAGAGAGGTCAACTATGAGGGAGGACTCCCTTGTTATAAAGCTCCTCTCCCAGTCTTAGTGGCTATTTAAATACAGATGTCATCAATAATCCAGCTGTAGATGGTGATTCAGGGGCCACAGGACAATGTCTTTGGGCTCCGGAACGACTTTGAGAAGTTGTAAAATTGGTCAAAGGATAAAACAAAATCACCAGAGAATGGAGTGTGCCATTGGCAGTGGCTTATCTGATGAGTGAAAGATTGACAGGGACTGATTCACAAAGGTAAACTTACACTTATTAGTAAGTTTACTATTTTTTTTGCTATTCATAAACTCGGAGTTTATAGTATGTTTACGACTGCGGAGATTCCACAGCTGTGGCGGAGAACTCTGCACTTAACAAGATGAATAGCAAACAATAGTGAATCCGGCCCACATTACCCATGTTGTGCTAGAATCACAAGGGTCTCTTGGTGCTGGCTGCAGTTTTCCCCACATGCTTGCTCTTATGGGGGTATTTAACCACATCAGGTACAAATGGGTGCAAAAACATCACAACGCTTAAAACATTTGTGCTAGGCGCTCTGTATGTTTTTGCACTCAGTGTACAGATCCAGCCTAGACATGGGGGATGGTCACTCGTGTATGTGCATCCATCTGCATGGTACATAATGTCAGAGCTGCACATCTGTGTGCAGGGTGGATCGTGTTGAAGCCATGCATCCATTTCCATGGTTTGATGGTGCCAGACACATACATCTATGCGCAGTGGATAGCGTCAGAACCACACATCTGTGTGCAGTGGATAGTGTCAGAGCTCTACATCTATGTAGAGTGGATGGTGTTGGGACCTTACAACCGTATACAGAGTGGATAGTGTTAGAGCTGTATGGGGAACAGGTGCTGTTGGGACTGTGCATCCATGTGGGAACCGTACATTTGTATGTAGAGGGGATAGTGTTGGAACCGTGCATCCGTATACAGAGTGGATAGTGTTAGAGCTGTATGGGGAACAGGTGCTGTTGGGACTGTGCATCCATGTGGGAACCGTACATTTGTATGTAGAGGGGATAGTGTTGGAACCGTGCATCCGTATACAGAGTGGATGGAGTTGGGAGTGCCCTCCTACTGAGGGAATAGGGTTAGGACCATGGATTTACATAGAGTTGATAGGGGTGGGACACTGCATCCATGTACAGAGTTGATAGGGTTGGGACCATGCATCCGTATACAGAGTTGATAGGGGTGGGATCATGCATTCTTGTACAGAGTTGATAGGGGTGGGACCCTGCATCCATGTACAGAGTTGTTAGGGATGGGACCATGCATCCGAATACAGAGTTGATGGGGTGGGACCATGCATTCATGTACAGAGTTGATAGGGGTGGGACTATGCATCCGTGTACAGAGTTGATAGGGGTTGGACCATGAATTTGATTCAGAGTTGATAGGGGTGGGACCATGGAGTTGATAGGGGTGGGACCATGGAGTTGATAGGTGTGGGACCATGCATCCGTATACAGATTTGTTAGGGTTGGGACCATGCATCCGTGTACAGAGTTGATAGGGGTGGGACCCTGCATCCATTTACAGAGTTGATAGGGTTGGGACCATGCATCCGTATACAGAGTTGATAGGGGTGGGATCATGCATTCTTGTACAGAGTTGATAGGGTTGGGACCATGCAGCCGTATACAGAGTTGATAGGGTTGGGACCATGCATTCATGTACAGAGTTGATAGGGTTGGGACCATGAATTTGATTCAGAGTTGATAGGGTTGGGACCATGCATCCGTATACAGAGTTGATAGGGGTGGTACCATGCATTCTTGTACAGAGTTGATAGGGGTGGGACCATGGATCCATGTACAGAGTTGATAGGGGTGGGACCATGGATCCATGTACAGAGTTGATAGGGGTGGGATCATGGATTCTTGTACAGAGTTGATAGGGGTGGGACCCTGCATCCATGTACAGAGTTGTTAGGGGTGGGACCATGCATTCATGTACAGAGTTGTTAGGGGTGGGACCATGCATTCATGTACAGAGTTGATAGGGTTGGGACCATGAATTTGATTCAGAGTTGATAGGGTTGGGACCATGCATCCGTATACAGAGTTGATAGGGTTGGGACCATGCATCCGTATACAGAGTTGATAGGGTTGGGACCATGCATCCGTATACAGAGTTGATAGGGTTGGGATCATGCATTCTTGTACAGAGTTGATAGTGGTGGGACCATGGATCCATGTACAGAGTTGATAGGGGTGGGACCCTGCATCCGTGTACAGAGTTGATAGGGGTGGGACCCTGCATCCATGTACAGAGTTGTTAGGGGTGGGACCATGCATTCATGTACAGAGTTGATATGGGTGGGACCATGCATTCATGTACAGAGTTGATATGGGTGGGACCCTGCATCCATGTACAGAGTTGTTATGGGTGGGACTGTACATTCTTGTACACAGTTGTTAGGGGTGGGACCTTGCATTCTTGTACAGAGTTGATAGGGGTGGGACCCTGCATCCATGTACAGAGTTGATAGGGGTGGGACCATGCATTCATGTACAGAGTTGATAGGGGTGGGATCATGCATTCATGTACAGAGTTGATAGGGGTGGGACCTTGCATTCATGTACAGAGTTGATAGGGGTGGGACCATGCATCCGTATACAGAGTTGATAGGGGTGGGCTCATGCATTCATGTACAGAGTTGATAGGGGTGGGACCCTGCATCCATGTACAGAGTTGTTATGGGTGGGACTGTACATTCTTGTACACAGTTGTTAGGGGTGGGACCTTGCATTCTTGTACAGAGTTGATAGGGGTGGGACCATGCATCCGTATACAGAGTTGATAGGGGTGGGACCATGCATCCGTATACAGAGTTGATAGGGGTGGGACCATGCATTCTTGTACAGAGTTGTTAGGGGTGGGACCCTGCATCTATGTACAGAGTTGATAGGGGTGGGACCATGCATCCATATGAAGATTGGATGGTATTTTAATAAGAGAGAAGTCTCTTGTTGTTGCAGATCTGAGCCCCTGGATCAGATGCCATCGGAATGGGGGAGGAGAGTGTCATAATGAATGGGTCTGTCTGTTGCTTATCCTTGTGGGATGAGATAAATGGTCTGTTTGCCTTTACACTATATTCGAAGCAGTAAATTAATGTGCAATGTGCAATAACCTTGCTTTAAATGAAGCTTGTGATCTGCTGACTGGTCGATCTGTATCTCAGCTCGAGCTGTTCTTTACTAGGGCTTTTAGTGGGATATGGAGTGTCTCCAGGAATCAACATGTGAGTCTATCTGAGATAAATAAGTATAATTAATACAGCAACTGTTTATCTTGCCGTTCCTCGGAATTTATTTATTTCCGTTTTTATCAAACATCGTGACATTCCTTGGGAGGGGCTGCCAAAGCCTCATTTTCATTTTTCAGTGATAGTCACAGGGGCTGGAAGTGTCCAAGTGCACAGACGGGGTAAGAGGCTTGTGGGTATTACTATAGACAGTGACGCTGGGGCTTCGAGAGGTCGTTTACGATGAAGGGCAGGAGGTGTTCAGCTAGAGAGGAGTGGATCCCTCATGGAGTCAGTGCCGGGTTACAGACTAGAGCTTCCCGTAGGTCAGTCACCTGTTCAGACTCTCTTGTTGCTCAGCACATGGTGGGAGCTCAGTTCTACCCTCACTCCTCCTGAGAGCATCTCTTCATACAGACCCCATCTAAATAAAAATATTTAATGTTGAATCCATAGTCCAGATCACACTCCAGTTTTTTTCTGATATTTTGCCTCTTATGACCGGTAGTAACAGATGGATATTTATCAATTCGCTTTTATTTGACAATTTTATTGAATAGCAGTTTTTTCCCCTCAGAATTTATGGATATTGAATTGATCCTTGGGATCTTCAGTTACAAATATTTGGTAAACTAAAAAAAGTTTCTCTAGATATGGTATCCATTTTGAAGAAAGGAAAAGATCTGAAGTAGAAATCTAAAGGTGGGCCAAAAGTATAAAAAAATTAAAGCATAGTTTTTTTTTACCTCAGAAACGCCAGATTCAGTAAATCATCCCAGTGTTGACTTGACTTGTTTAGATCATGGCATACTTAAGAGAAAATAATCTTGGTCAATGCATCTTTGAAATGTAATAACAGCACCTGGTTTGGATGGTTTTAAAGTCAGTGTAAGTCCCATTTTTCTAAAGTCCTTGGACCCAAACCTTTTGGTTTGTGTAATCCCCAAATCTGGTCATGACATTACTCTACTTCAGTTATCAATGCCGATTCTTTTTTTTTTTTTTTTTACAACTTTATTAAGTATTTCAGGTTTACACTGGGGCATAGGATGCAACAGGAGAAAACATTGTACTTTCAACATGCCTAAGGAAGTCTTATATATTCAGCATTTTCATGCTTATGTCAGGATTGCGCTGGGGGCGTGGATAACCGCCGATCATGCGGACGCAGCATAAGGAAGCTCCGGAGCCCAGGCACAACGATCCTTTGTCATTGCTGTGTGCCGCACCCATCGAGCCTCATTCGGCGAACCGGAACAGTGTGGTGGTCAGGGCCTGCCCGGAGGGAGAATGGAGAGGTGTGGTGCAGCGGCCAGGGCAGCTGACTTCGGAGCACAGGGTTCACGGTTCGATCCCCGGCTCCGGCGGCAGCTCAGCTCAGCACCATGTGACTCTGGGCAATAGCTCACTTAATTTCCACGACGGCCCCCAGCGCCTTGAGACCCGTAAGGGTGAGTAGTTCGCGCTTTACAAATACGGATTTAGATTTTAGATTTAGACCGCCATTGCTGCCGCAACGAGAGAAAATAGAAGCGGGGCCTGTGCGGCGGACGCCTGTCGCTGTGTGGGCGAGGTCGGGTGCTACGCAACACGGAGGTAGGCCTTTGGAAATGACGCTATGCTCCCGTGGCAACAACCGAGTGGGGCGAAAGCCTTCTAAAAGCCCCGTTGTCCTCTGAATAACTGCGTGCATGGCCTGCTGTATAAGAAGTGGACCCGAGCTCCGGTTGTAACGCCTATACGCAGAGGGGTTCGGGGACGCCCGCGCGGGCGGCCCTGGGTGCTGGACAGCTGAAAGAAGGGACGGATTACACCCCTCCCCCCCCCCCCCTGGCCAGCAGGGACCTCTCGGGAGAGGAAATGAGAGTCGAGAGGGGCTCCAGAGTTGAATGCCGGCAATGCGATGCCTGATCTACGTGGCTGCTGTCGGAGACTTATCGTGCCGCCCGGCAGGGCCTGTGCTACCTAATGTGCAGTGAGGATTCGGCCTACCAACAAGCGGTCAGGGCGGCCCAGCAGGTGAGGGCAACCAGAGGGGCGCTGCCTACTTTTTCCTCATGCCTCCTGCCTGCCCCCCATTCCTCCCTGCCTGATGCGACCGGAGCGGCCTGAGTGACTGTGCCCCGACAGCGAAAGATGGAAATACTGGGCTGCGTGGGTGAGGGCGGCGTCTCCCCTGACTGAGCTGCCTTTCCACTGTTGACGCTCTCCTTGGCTTTGGCCCCACCTGAACTGGCTCCTACTATAGCTGGAGATTGTAAGTGGGTGACCTAATGTGGACAGACAACGGGAGGGCTGCAGCCTCCTAGAGACTCACAGCACTAAGCCTATACCACCGGCTTGCATACAGTGTTCTGTGGACAGCTAGGGGCCCATACCTGACGACGCACGCTATCGAGGGGTTTTGAGTGGATGACCAGCACCTGAGCACGCAAAACAAGTTGGGACAACGCACAGAAGAGGAAACAGACGGGGACACTACCGTTGGTACTCTGCACAGTGAATACTGTAAGCGTTACCTGATCCGATGTTTGGTGGAGGGGCCCCACTGGTTTCTAAGTGTATTGCGTGTCGACAACAAGAAGCTGAGCTGCAGAGAGTGCAACCAAACTGGGCTGAGTAGTTGTGAGACTGGTCTCCGGTTACTCGCATCGAAGCAAGCTATAACACGTATCTAGAATGGTGACGCACGAAGGAACTCTACGTACCATAAACGGGTCATAGCTTGTGTGACCAAACTATCTCAGCTAACTTTGATGGTCTAAGGACGAATACGAATCGACCAACAACTGAGGCACCAGCCCCCCCGCCAGCAGCAGGTCTCGTGGGGAATCCACTGTGTATCATGGGGCGACCCAAGGGGAAACTACAGGAGGCGGCTGCCTCCAATTCGCAATCTACAGACGAACAGGAACTCTCTGCGCCCCCGCCATCGCTCAACTGTATACCGCCCATGAACGAAATGGCAACCCCGGATAAGTTAGATTTAATACTGCAAGAGGTCAGGGAATCCCAAAAGGCGATAGAGCAACAGATTGGCACGCTCACTACCGGCTTTACTCTACTCAAGGCCGACCATACCAAACTGACGACCACTGTGAAGGCTAACAGTTTAGTTCTGGAGGAGATATTACCCCAACACAAAGAGCACACGTCACAAATTCAGACATTACAGCCGCAAGTTAATGGTCTCCTAGATAGGGTTGAGGATGCGGAGGGCAGAGCTAGACGGAACAATGTGTGCGTTATTGGGCTCCCGGAGCGATGTGAGGGCTCTGACGCCGCCACCTTCATGGAACAGTGGTTCAGAGAACATGTAGCCCCCATCGGACTTCTTCTGTATTGAAAGAGCCCACAGAATTCCCACTGGGAGACCGAAGGTGGGTGCACCGCCAAGGCCACTGATAGTCAGGATTCTAAACAATAGGGACTGCGATGTCCTACTTCAGAAGGCAAGGGAGCGACCCCAGATTCAATTTGAAAATTGCCAGATATCACTATACCCTGATTACACCCTCATGGTCCAATGCTAAAGATCCTCCTTTCAGTCAGTCAAAAAGAAACTACGGGACCTGAACCTAAAATATGCGCTATAATTCCCCGCCCGTTTGAAAATCATCCATGACCAAAAGACTTACTTTTTTGAAAGTCAAGAAGATGTGGAGGAATGGATCGAGGTCATGGACCCAGCCTCGTTGTCTGGTGATGCCCCTCGGGGACTGCCAAACAGCCTCAAACGAACGCAGGGACGGCGGTCTCGCTGCAATGTGAAGACCACCAACAAACCGCTGGCACTCAGCCCTACCCATGAGCAGGTGCAGCGGAGCAAAGATGAAGCCCTGGCGACGGCAACTACGTTCAGGGAAAGTGCCTTGCAAATGGACTCGGAGTCTTCGGAGGGCAGTACCGTGCGCTCTGACTCTTGAGAGCAGCCTAGCATTATTCCCTACAGTGACGCCTCAGACTGCAGACGATCTACTGGGCTAATGAGACGCGGAACTGACTGCCCTGCTCACCCACGTGCCTATCGAGTATAATGGTGCCGGCACACTGGTTCATGTACATGTATATCCTTTTTCTATGATTAAAATGACAATACAATGTTACTTATGTTAGACCCGGGTTCTGCTGAGCTAATATGTGAGCATATTACCCCATAGTCGGCACAAGCAACAACCCCCTAATTGCGTATCCATCAGTTCAATGCAGCAAAGTTCATTATGTTGTATTTAGTTCACTGGCTGGGCCCTGTATTAGTGTTACAATGGGAGTTTAGAGGTTCTGGCACACAGCTGTTGACACGTCCTACATTGAGTGCCCTACTCCTTGCTGTGGTCACACACACCATTGCTACCATACAACGCACAAGCCCGACACATATAACTTAGTTACATGGAATGTTCAGGGCCTAGGCTCAGAGCAGAAACAACACAGGGTGCATGCACAACTAATCAGGCGCAAGGCACAGATAGTGTTCTTGCAGGAATCACACCTAACAGAACTGGAAGCGGCAAAAATGCGTAAGAAATGGAAGGGTCAGATATTCTCTACTAATTATTCTGCTTTTGCCAGGGGAGTAACGATCTGGATCATGTACCGAGTCCCGTTTGTAGTATTAGATAGGCAGGTAGACGCACAGGGTAGGTATATTTTTTTACACGGGACACTAGATGGCTCACATGTTGTATTGGGTAACTTGTATGCCCCAAATTTTGACCAGAATAAATACTTCCTGGGGTTAAACATGATATTAGCAGGCTGGGAGGCATACCCGTGGATTATAGGGGGTGATTGCAACGCAGTTATGGATATTAGACTCGACCGTTCACACCCCCACCCCCACGGAGCGGGAACAGTTAAGCAAGCAGAGGCTCTGTGTAGCTGGGTGGTCACTGTGTGATGTGTGGAGAATGAAGAATCTAGCAAACAAGGAATACTCCTTCTATTCCCCGGTCCACCAATTACATACCAGAATAGATAGAATCCTGTGCTCTCTTTCCATAGCCATCCAAGTGACGCATGCCACGTATTTAGCAAAAGCCTTCTCGGATCATAATCCTTTAGAGATTTCCCTTACCTGGGGCAGAATACCCACTCCGGTCCCTACGTTGACGCTGTGGCCCCAATTGCTAGAGGATACCGTGTTTCGCTCCACCCTGTCCACTGCGCTTACGCACTACTTTTCAGAAAACGGCAACACTGCGTCCTCAATTTTTATTGAATGGGATGCGCTCAAGGCGTAATTCAGGGAACTGCGATTAGCGCCACAGTGGGTGCACGACAAGAGGTGCATAGTAACTTGAAGGCAGTTGAGGATAGTATGAATGGGCTGGAACAGGAAGCGGCGAGCGACCCCACAAAACAGGCTCCCCTGCAAGAGGTGTGTATCCAGCATGCAGAGTTATTAGAGACCCTCAGGGAAATTGATTATAGGGCCTTTACTCAGTTAAAACACACAGAAGCAGATAAATCGGGAACCCTTCTAGCGAAGATATTGAGAGAAGACCCACCGATCACTGTAATCAGTCAAATTACCACACTCGGGGGAAACACGGTGTACACTCAGCAGGATATCAACGACGCCTTCTGTGCATATTACGCCACACTCTATAGTAAGCCACCTCCACTAGACACCACGTTAATAGATACATTTTTAGCGAACCTACCCTATCTACAACTCCCTGCAAACACGCGAGAAACTCTAGCAGGCCCCATCATTAGGGCGGAAATAAAAGCTGCAAAGATCTGGAACACTCTTCCTCCCACCTTACGTAAGGACAACAACCTCTTGGCCTTCCGGAAGCTCTTAAAAACCTACCTCTTTAAGACAGTCCCTTAACATCACGGCTTCTGTTTTCCTCTACACTTCTATCAAACAGCGCTGGGAGGCCTCAGGGTAGCCATGCGCTATACAAGTACAATTTCATTCATTCATTAGCGGGCTCTCACGTAATAAAGCACCGGGCTTGGATGGTTTACCAGTGGAGTTCTTTGATACCTATTCTGAGGTCTTAATTCCCCAATTAGAGGAGCTATACAACAAGTCGCTAGAATTGGGCCACCTTCCCTATACCACTACGCAAGCACTAGTAGTATCACCACCCAAACCAGGGAGGGATACAAAGGGCATGACGGGGTATCGCCCGTTATCACTTTTGGCGACAGAATATAAAATATTAAGTAAAATTTTGGCAAGTAAATAACATCCCTACTTAAATAAGTTAATACACATTGACCCATGTGGATTCATACCAGCACGCAGCACGTCCTTAAGCATTAGGAGATTACACCATATAATGGCAACCAACTTAGAGCAGTACACAAATGCCGGATGCAATCAATCAATCAGGTACTTGTTGAGCGCGACTACTCACCCGTAAGGGTCTCAAGGCGCTGGGGAGGAGGGCGGGGTGCAGGTTCCAGTCCATCAAGGAGGAGGTCTGTCGAAGCCTATGCTTTAGACAGCGCCTTACACGGATGTAATGCAAGGCCGAATGCACTCGATTTACGACAGGCGTTCGATACGCTTTCCTGGTAATATATGTTTAAGGCTAATGAAAAGTTTGGGTTGCACCCCGAATACCTTCAGTGGATACGCTTGCTATACGAGGCCAGGGCCGGACTGGGAACAGAAACCGGCCCTGGCAAACTGCTCAGCCGGCCCCCCCTGGGGTGAGGGGGAGTGCAGCCGAGCAGTTTGCGAGGTCCGGTTTTGGCCAATTTTGTTACCGGGGGCCGATATTGCCGACCCCCGGTAACAAAAACGGCCTCCCAGGGGTCCAAAACCGGCCCCCACCCTAGCGACCTACCGGGGAAACGCCCGGTGCCTGCTATGGCCAGTCCGGCCCTGTACGAGGCCCCCACAGCGAGAGTTCGGACAGGTAGACACATATCACGAGAATACCGGGTGTGGAGGGGCACGTGTCAGGGTTGTCCCCTATCCCCATTGTTGTTTGTATTAGCGCTAGAGCCGCTAGCGCTTCGGCTACGTCAAGAGGCTGTTCGACATGGGATACCGATGGGCATCTCCACACATCTGATATCTGCTTATGCGGATGACATAATTATCTATGTGTAGGACCTCCTGGGTGAGTTAGACCCCATCCCAAGAATTTTCTACATGGTTCGAACATATATCGGGCCTTGCTATCAATGAATCAAAATCTAACGCCTTCTTTTTCCGAGATCATGCACGTCCCGAGGCTATCAGCTTTGGGCCGCATTCCCTGCCGTTGGCGCAGCACACTTTCAAATATCTAGGCATCCACATATACCGATCTCATGCGGACATGCTGGAAGGTAATTTCAATAGGGCAATCAGGGGAATACGCTCGAAGGTCGCTTTCTGGACTACACTACCTCTTTCGGCGATGGGCCGCGTGGCAGTGTCCAAAATGGTGGTCCTCCCCGGGCTCCTCTATTACTTTACTAATCTACCGCTTATAGTGCCCCCAGCCACTTTTTGCACACTAGATACTGTATTATCGGATCTCATTTGGGGAGCAGGTCGACGAAGGGTAAGCCTTAGAAAACTACAACTAGAAACAAGCAGAGGAGGATTGGGGGTACCGGATTTTCGAGCGTACTATTACGCGAGCCAACTGCAGTGGCTGTCCTATTGGACCGCAGGCCGCAACCTGTAAGAGATTGGATATACTATGCAAAACATCGATCAGGGAACGCTACACACAGTATTACTACCACAATGTAAAATCCCCCCGAACGTGCCGCCTCTGTTACATGCAGCACTGCTGTGCTGAAGGAAAGCGCTGCAATACATGTCCTGCTGCCCCCCTATGCAAAAAGAACAATTGATGGACAGAATCAGAACAATGTCATGCATTCACCCCAGTACAGAGATCTGGGCCTAAATCCATCGTTTTTTTGCTCACCATGCCATTCCAGTTTGAACCCAGCCATATGCAAATCTCTCTTGACCCTGCGCCCAATGGGAACAGTCCAGCCCGAACTGCCAGGCCAGGTCCTCCCTGGACTGGAAACAAGCATCCTAGGACCGGTTTCGGGCTTTCAGCCCTCATCAGCCAGGATAGCTTGACTCCAGTGGCATGGAGAGCACGGGACCCACGTCTGGGCATACCCGTCCCACTCGGGGTGACAAATGCAAAAAGAACAATTGATGGACAGAACACAGAACAATGTCATGCATTCACCCCAGTACAGAGATCTGAGCCTAAATCCATCGTTTTTTTGCTCACCATGCCATTCCAGTTTGGACTCAGCCATATGCAAATCAGTCTTGACCCTGCGTCCAATGGGAACAGTCCAGCCTGAACTGCAAGGCCAGGCAACATTCCACTACTTTGGATCCCATTACCGAGCGGCAGGCTTACGAGGCACAAAATCAGGGCATGGTCAGACGAAGGTGTGGAGACAGTGGGAGCGCTATTCAATGCTGAGATTTTAATGGATCATGTGAATTTCGTACAAGAAACCGGGGCGCCAAATCATCTATACATGTTACACGCTGCGATATCGCAATATGTTAAGAAACACTGGGCCCCTCAAAGGGAGGAACCTCAGACGCACGAACTAGTCAAATCCCTATACTACGTGGGGCAGGGGCGCCATCTTATCAAATGGCTATACTTGAGCATCCGGGCGCATTCTGCGATGCCCCTTGACGCCCTATGAGTCAAATGGGTGGCAGATGTGGGGCGGGAAATATCAGACAGGGAATGGGCTGATATCTTGGAACACCGAAAAAAGTTACCTGAAACGCAAAGTTTAAGTTTATACAATGCATGGTCCTTCATAGAGCCTACTTCACACCACGCCGCCTACAGCGGATGTTTCCAAATACACAACAACACTGCCCTCGATGCCAGTTGCTGGAAGCTGACTTAACTCACATGCTATGGGCATGTCCGCGCCTGAGAGAGTTCTGGGGGGAGGTCCGACGTAACATAGAGGATGCCACACACCTCCATATTGAGGACTCGGTGTTGGAGTGCCTGTTGGGTCTCCGTAAACGTCCGATCTTGCAGAAGGTCCGGCTCTGATTCCTGGATCTCGCGCTCATAATAGCCAAAAGATCCATAACCATGAGAGGGAAGTCAGCAAAACCCCCTGCAATCTACACCTGGCACAGCGAAGTGCTATGTTTGGGTGGGGCTGAAAGTGATGCGATACGCCGGGAGGAGGCCCGTGGGCTGCGGAAAAATCAGATGTCCATGGAGTGGGATGTAATGCTAGAAGCCTTTAAAAGCGCAGACCCTCATCATATACCTAGTACCCTGAACGCGCAGTAGACCATAATGCTGTACTGGTGCGCAAAGTCATAGTGTATAGTTGATCGAACTAAGGGGGAAGATCAATATTGTTCAAAGTACTATGCAACCTGTAATAGGATGTAAGGTATATTTTGATGTGGATAAGATTGCCAGAACACAGGGGGGTGGGGCGATGGGCTGTTGTTATTAGTTAAAAGTTTACCTCTTATTGATATCTGTGTAATTATGGAAAAGTCCTATCTACATGTATGACAAAAGCTACCGGTAATGAACCAGCAATTAAGTACGAAATCTTTGATGATTGTACAATGTGCAATACCAACATGGACAGAAATAATGTAAAGTTTCCATGTCATTGCTGACTGTATCAGATATAAATGGAAAACCAATAAAGTATGTTTTAAAAAAAAATGTCAGGATTGCGCTAATGAGTAGTTACATAAGCCCTTCTATGCAGAAATGTAAAAATAAATACATGCTATGTGGTCACGCATTAGGCCATTACTAATGCGTGACCACATAGCATAACTAACTTTAATAGTAACTACGAAAAAGAAGAAAAACTGGTTCATGGGGTGGTACCACACAGATCAGGAGCTAAATGCTACTATGGGCACTAACGGGGGCGCACGGCTAGGGTTCTACAGCGTCATAGTGTACAATGTTATAGCGAGGCAACAGGGCGTAGCAGGCCATGCAGCAGGGCAGTCAGCGCAGCAGCGTGGTAAACGCCCGTGTCAGCCATGTGTTGGGTACTAAGTAGCAAAGAAGACCAGGCAAACTCCCCACGAGAGGGTCGCTGAGTCTGTATTCAAGCTGGGCGGCTCCAAGGCCGCTGGCGACCGGTCCGGAGGACTTTCAAACGGGCCAATGATCTGTGTCCAGAGGTCTGTAATCGGTTGCCGGTGTAACCAACTGTCCTCCTTACATATCAACGCTCTCTCCTCAGGCCGTGCCCATGTGATCACATCGCTTTCCCATTGTCGACAGCAGGAAAAGTACTGGATTTCCAAGCTAACGCAATTCTGCGTCTGACCAGGGCCAGCGCTCCGTCCAGGAATTGATTCCCAACTTTCTTAGCTTTGGCCTCTGGAGCGCACCAAGCAAGCAGACCTCCATGGTGCACTTCACTGTCCGGCCCAGTGTGGGACTCCGCCTCTGGAAGACCGCAATCCAGAAGTCTCCCATATGTGCACACGACCAAGTCATGTGACCAAAGTCTGTGCTTTGATGTGCACATCAGGGGCATCCTCTCTCCATAAATAGCTGGGATTTTGTGTGGGGTGAGGTATGTCTGATACAGATAGTTAAACTGGATATATTTCAGTCGCATGTTTCTGGATACTTTCCGCTGGTAAGCCACCATCCTAGTCCATTCCTCCTGTGAGATGACCTGCCCCAGAGTGGCCTCCTATTTCCCCTTTAGTTTGTCCAGCGGTCTCCGTGCCATCCCATTCAGTGCCCCATAGAACCATTTCACCTGCATGCATTAAAGGCTCGTCCGGACCCGCTCCTCAAAGGGATTCAAAGGTCTGAGTAAGAGCCTTGTATGTGAGAAATTGACCAGGGATCAGTCCAGTTGCATCATCAGGTCCTCCATTGGCATCAGCGTCGCCAAGGTGGAACAGTACTCTTCTGTCAACAGCCCCCTTCCGTCCAGGGTGCCATCTGATGGGCAGTAAAAAAGGACAGAGGGTCACCTCGTGGAAGGCCCACCAGTGGCAACACCGGGGCATATAATGGTCACCCGGCTGTTTGCTGTACGCATCGGGACCAGCAATGGAGAGTTGTACTAAGCAGCAGGGTAGCCCCCCCACCCCAACCCTTCGACCTAACAATTTAGCCAAGAGTGCTACCTGGCCTGGCTCTGCCCCAAAGGCCTCCAGCTCATGTTGATTGACCCCGTCAAACCATTTAGTAATCCACTGCAGTTGGGCTGCTTGGAAGCACTGCTCTGAGTTGGGGCCTCCCAATCCTCCCTCAGCCAACGGTCGCTGCAGCATCTCCAGGTAGACCCTATGACGGCCCTCATCTGACACCAGCTCGAACACTAAGATGTCCAGCTGACCAAACCAGGCCACCAGCATCCATATTGGAAGGTCTTTTTTTTTTTGTTTATCAATTATTTTATTGGCATAAAGTGCGTACCAAGCAAGAAATATCAGCAAATTCAATGACCTGCAAGTCCAGCATAAATCCATAGTAAGATGCAAATGCTGTTTACGATGCATGTACTAATACCAAATGTTACCAGAATATAAGAAAGAAAGAAAAATGACGGAAAAGAGAGAACATAAGCCAAAGATGGAGAGAAGAAAAGAAAGGATAAAGGGCAGGAGGAAAAAGAAGGGAGGGGACACGAAACTAAACTACAAAGCAGGGTAGAGCAGGCAGGGAAATGGATCATTCAGACGAAGCCCAAGTAGGGTAACGCTGGGTGGGAGTAGGGGTGCAGTGACAACGAAGAGATAGAATCAAGAGTCCTGGCGAACTGGGGGCATCCTGCAGAAAGGGAGACCATGTGAGAAGAAAAATATCTGCTTTGTCCATTAAGTTGTAAATGACCTTTTCATAGGACGCAGTCTTGTACATTTCCACAAGCCGTTCCTCATGTGACAGCGGTTGTGGAGAATCCTAATGTCGTAGAATAAAGATCTTGGCAGCTGCAAGGGCAGTGACAAGCAGATGTTGGGCATGGAGTGTCAGACATCGGACATGGCTGGTCAGCTCAGAAAGGTCTGATAAGTCATGGAGGAGAATCAGGGGGTCCGGGCATGGTGAGGGCATATCCATGGATTCCCAGAGCATAGACGCCACTGCTGTCGAGAAGGGATGCATGGCAGGACAGTCCAGTAATATATGAACTATATCACAGGCCGTGTGATCGCATCGCCAGCAGGCAGAGTGAGGGAGCAACGCTAAGCCATGCTGAGGTCCAGTGCCAGCCCTGAGGAATCTTAAATAGATTGAGCTTTATCCGTGCTTCCAAGAGTTCTTCCCAGTCCTCCTCCTCATATTCCACATACAGGCGAGTCTGCCAGGTCGTCCTGAGGCCAATTGTGGCTCGGAGTAGAGGTGGTGAATCCGAAGATTGTAGAACCTGGACATCACACCTTTAAACTGACCCGAAGTGTTAAGGTAAGAGAGCACCTGGGAACAGGGGATGGTCCAGAGTGGAGGGCCCAGTTTGCTCAGCAGACAATGACGTCATTGTGCGTAGGGCCATTGTTGAGTATGCAGCTGCCAAATTCATCCTGTAGCATCTCAAAGGACTTGAGTTCACTGCCAGAAATCAGGTGCATGAGGGTTAGAATTCCAGCTCTGTGCAGGGGCCCCAGTCAAGCATCGCCCTTCCATGCGAATACCAGTATTGTTCCAGAGGAGAGCCTTGTCATGGAGATACGCATCAACCAGAAAGAGCTTGTGAGCCCGTATCCAGGTGGCGTATATGGATTTCAGCGGCTGGACCAGGAAGATAGAGGGCCTGTAGTCCCAACGAGGCCTCATGGAGTTTGCGTTCGATCGCAACCCATAACAGGGGGTCTTGGACCCGAGGGTGCATGTACGCCATTTGTGCAAGTATAATGTTAAACAATAATGCTCCACAGAGGGCAGGCCCAGTCCTCCTGCTGATCGATGGACGATAAGCTTCTGGGTTGCCAGGTGAGGTCTCGCTGAACCCCAGATGAAGGCATTAATGCTGTTGTCTATCTGACGGAGGGCAGAGAGGGGTATTAGTTTAGGAAGTATGCCCAACACATACGTGATTCAGGGGAGAGTAACCATTTTCACTGCTTGAGTCTGTCCTAAGAGAGAGAGATTCGGGTGGGACCACTTCAATATTAACAAAATAAAAAAAGCAACCGGGGGAGCATTATCATTGTAGTCAATGCCACCCTTGCCATTTTGGAGAGCCGCAGCGATCTCCAGCATGAGATCTCAGCGCCGCTCTGAGATTACCCTCCCGTACGTCCTCCAGTTTGTGGTAAATCTGGATACCTAAGTATCGGAAAGTCACTGATTCCCATCTAACTTCAGGCAAAAGATTGCCGTGTTTGGCCACGCCATGGAATAGTGGGAAGGCACAGGATTTAGCCAGATTAACTCGCAGCTCGAGAGTGCCCCAAAGTCCCACGGTTGTTGTAGCACGTGGGGAATGCCCTCCTCACCGTTGGACACACATAGTAATAGTTCATCGGCATACAACAAGATAATCAATCAATCAATCGGAATTGTAAGCGCGCTACTCACCCGTGAGGGTCTCAAGGCGCTGTCCACACCCTTCTGCAATAACTCCCTACCCTCCAAATTGCAAAGCTCCGCTAACGGGTCTATTGCGATAGCAAACAGTAGGGGGGACAGGGGGCAGACCTGTCGCATGCCTCTGTAGATGTTGTAGGAGCCAGAGATAGCCCGACCCGTTTTGACCCTCGCTGTCGGGCTGGCGTACAAAAGCTGTGCCCACTTGATCCCATCCACGCCCATTCCGCCCATTCAAGTTATCAATGCTGATAGTAAAATGTTTGCCAAGAGACTGTCAATGAAACTTAAATCCTTTTCACCTAATACTATCAAAATTGAGCAGACTGGTTTTGTGAAGGAAAGACTTTCTTACAATATAGAATTAATCCTAAATGTCATAGGTAAAGACTCTGTGCTTAAATTACCTTTTGCCACTGTCACTTTAGATTTGGAGAAAGCTTGGAAGAGATTTTTTTAATTAGAATGGCATGTGTAGGAATCAACTTTTTTGCAAATGATATCTTTATTATATTCTAATCCTAAAGCCACCATGATTTCTTCTTGTTTCTAACTTCAGAGAGGAACTCTTCAGGGCTGCTCTTTATTGCCTCTTATTTATTTTGATCTCTTGTTGTCCCAGTTTCTTGAACTACCCATTGGTGGAATTCAACCATGGATCAGACATTCCCCAAAGGCTGCACTAGGCCACATGCAAACGAGGTTCCCCACCCAGGTTGGGAAACTAGAGAAATACTGCTGCCAGTGGCACGCCCACACCAAAGCACACGCATTTCCCTGGCCTGAAGGGGGAATATTAGATACCAACATCATAGAACAAACAAAGACTCACACACAGACCAGGCATGCAGGGCAGAAAAAGGCTAAACGAGAGGCCGTACTTGAACTATGGGCCATCTTCGAGGTGGCCCCGTCCTACAAGACTATCCCGAGTCCGTAAGCGAGGCATCTGCACCTCCCCACCATACACCGGCAGGGATGAGCTCTCACTGATGCTGGCCATTCCAGTCACCCCTGCACTGGGTTACACCAATCCACCGGTCCCGAAGGGTGAGGGACCATCCAGCCCAGACACAGTCAGCCCCGGCTCAGTCCAGTGCCAAGTTCCCTCCACCCATCAGTTGTGGCCCATCAGGTCCGAGCCGAACGTGGAGCACATGCTCCTGGCTACCCCACAGTGCGCCCTAAGATCAGAGGGACGTTTGTGGCCCTCCTGTTAAGTGATTCCACCAGTGGAGGGGAAGACGGGCTCAGTCCTACAAACTCCGACTCCGAAGGGGGAGCTGTGGGCTATACTCCCCCCCCCCCCAAGGCATGCCGATGGTTTGGAGGAAGCATCAGGGAGTGAGTTTGAGGCCAAGACCTTGCCTAGAAGAAAAGCACACAGCACTGAGCGAATCAGGCAGCCCAGGTGGGAGTTAGAGGAGAGGCATGAGTTAAGGATAGAAAGAGAACGAGCTCTTCCTTGGGAGGTCCAGCAGGGAGAGGGAACAACTCTCTCCCCGGAGGGAACCGGGGCTAAGCCTCAGGACCCTCATAGGGACGAGGTCAGTGAAGAGTCAGAGGGAAGGCCCCTAACAAGAGCACACACATCACCTCATCGTCGGTGTAGGAGAGGGGCTGACCAGGAAATAAGTAGTCGAGAAAGCCTGACTGGATCTCAGTTCAGACACAGAAGGAGCAGCAGGGCACCTTTGCGCGCGGACGAGGAGAGCGACGTCGAGAACGTCCGTCGTTCCCCCCCCTAACATGCGGGCAGGCAAACCAACCCCTAGAGATATAGTGTCCAGAGAGGAGGGCGAGGCCTTCACGTGCCCTTTTTGCCATCGATACTGGACCGAAAGGAAGGGCCAGTATTATCGTCCCAGGAGTTATCCTTTGAACCTGAGGACATGGCTGTTGTGGAGGTCTGCGGGGGGATCTGAGATGCAACTACCCCTACATGCAGGAATGCCTGAGACGATGGGAGCACTACATCGGGGAGAAACCCAGAATTTGTCCGCTATTGCAGAAACCATCTACGTGCCTTGGGCACAGATGGATAAAGAAGCGCTCAGGAACAAACTGTCCCCATTGAAGGACGGGGCAGGAAAATGGATCTCATGCTTTGAGAGGAACACCGCTGGTATAAACTTAGCTCAGCAGCCATATCGGGGAGCAGGCCGACACAGTGTTCTCCCGAGCCCGCATCCCCACAGTCACGCTTATCAACACCAAGCATGACGGGCTGCATTTAACTCATTCAGACACCAGATCTGGACAGCCCTGAGGGAGATATTCCCTGATTGCCCAGATGGAGGGGGAATGATGGCAGAGAGCATGAAGCCTGGGGAGACCGTGACTGATTTCCTAGTTAGAATGAGAGAACGATGGGGGCAGGAGACAGTACAGCCCCAGACCTACACAGGTTCCCAGCTTGCATTCTTCTACAACATCCTCAAAACTGGACTACCCACTGAGATCCAAACCAGACTAGATGATGCAGTACGTCTAGACACCAAACCCTGGCGGGGAATGCAGGCCCACACACCACACTATTACTGGAAATGACAAGAGAAAGACAGGGAGAAGCAGGATCAGGCCCAGAGAGACACCGCCAAACTGGTTCAACATAAGTTGAAAAAGACCGCCCTTGAGGGAGTTCTGTTGCCCGCGAACATCCAGATGGCACCAGTCTTGAGGGGAGCTCCACCTGTGGACCCCTGAGGGTATCCGCCCAGTCCTAGTGGCCGAGGTCAGGGAGGCCGAGTCCAAACCAGCCTCATAGAGTGCCACTACTGTTACAGAGTGGCCCACTTGGCTAACCGATGCGGTCTAAAAAGACACTACGAACAGAATGAAATAGTATCGGGACAGCCCCACAGAGCATCCACTCCCAAAACCAAGCTCAGAATACCGCGAATGCATGCACAATCAGCTACAAGGTAATCAGGCTGCAGCCACCCCAACACCACAGGGGCTGGGTGGTTGGCCGAACACAGGGCAGCCGCTGCAACAGACAGGGAACTCAGTCCAGGAGGAACCGTGCCCATAGCTGCACCAAGGATGAGTCGCTGTCTGGGGTTGCAATGCCCTAACACAATCACAGGGTTCAAACACGCCGTAAGTCCAAACCCACTCCTGAAATGACCTATCCCTTTCATACCACTCCAGTCACATTTCCTTACCTGCCTTCATAGCCAGCCTTTAGGACGACATACTATGTTGACCGGGAATCCACGCTAGAATTCGCCATCCGAGTGCCCGCAGGGTCCTGGGGCCACTGCTGTTGGCCACCCAGGACAGGGTTAGCCGACCACACCCCGGGGGAGGACAGTCTGATGAGAGAACAGGGCGGGCCCCCAGCTGGTGAATAAAAACAGGCACCAAGGACCACTCTGCCAAGTCCAACTTTGGGCGGGATATATATGTCTCGCCAACCTCAGGGTCTACCATCAAATGGAGGCCCCCCTTTAGTTCCAAAACTAGGCGAATGCTCGGAAGGTGGGTAGAAGGTGTAGCTGAATTTAACTTCAACGTGGAGTATCTTCCTGGGGTTCACAATGCTGCTGCGGATTGCCTTTCCAGGCTGCCTTTAGAAGATACAACTTTTTCCGATCCTGAGACCCCGGTTTTGTGGGTGAAGGAATCCGCACTGGATGAACTTGAATGGAGTGAAGCTTGTGATAAGGATGTGGTTTGGACAGCGGTGAAAGACTTGTAGTTGAGGGTTGGCCTGAACATAAATGCTTGACGGAAGAGGTCAAGAGATTTTGGGGTGTGAAGGAGATGAGCATCATGGATTGAAAATTGTTCAGAGACCATTCAGTTCCTCCGGTGGCTCTGAGAGATAAAATAATGAATTTGGCCCATAAAGGTCATTTGGATCGCAATCTCACCAAGGCAAGGGTGAGGGAGAGTTATTGATCTCCAGGGCTTGATAGACAGAGGTTTTGGTTGGAGATTGTGCTCAAGCTGCCGTTGCAAGGGGAGGGTCCCTCAGAGAACTATTAAGAGAGAATTTGTGGGCACACCCACCGTACTTCTCCCAACACGCTTACTGAAATTTCACCTTTTAAGTGGTTGAAAGGCTGAGTTGCTGGTTCGAAGCTTAATCCCAGGTGGCTAGAGTGGAAGAGGGTTGTGAAGAGCCTTAGCTGGGGAAAATAGTTACATTATCAACAAAGTTATAGAGAACAATTTGATACCAAATGTGGAGCTTCTCCCAGGGTGTGGAAGGAGGGGGGATATGTGTTTGTGAAAAGGCCACGTTGGTGTGTCAAGGGAGGTTCCACGTTCCTTGGGCCTTTCCGTATTGTTGAAGTCATGAGCAGAGTGGTGAAGCCTGAGATTGGTGAAGTATGGAGCATGTCACGTCTTGCAGGAAGCACTTCGTTGTCAAGGGGGTGTTGTAGTGTCAGTGTGGGTTTGCAGGATGATGATCCCAGTTCTAGTGCTGGTGAACAGCTCATGGGAGGTACTAGTTCTGACCCTGGGTTCACAATTGTGGTTGATCCTCTCCGGAGCACACGTGACAGGAGAAAACCCACAAATCTTAAAGACTACGGGCCTCATTTATGAGGCTCCTTGCAGCGCCGGAACGCCACTTCTTCCGTGGCAGGAGTCTGCTCCATATTTACGAGGCTGCACTAAGCCACTTTTTTGGCTTAATGCAGCCTTGTAAATATCGTTCCCTTTAATGCAGTTTTCTGCGTTAAAGGGGCGTGCAATGGGTGTTACTGGAGGCGTTCCCAGCAACATCCATGGCTTTTTTACACTGCCCCAGATTTACGAGAAATCGTAACTCTGAGGCAGCGCCAAAAACATAGGGGAGGCACAACGAGGAGAAAAATCTTTATTTCTTCTCGTTTTTCCTTTTTCCATGTTTGCTGCATTCTGCAGCACGCATAGAAAGAGGAAAAAGCCTCTTGTGATTGTTTTTGTGCAGGAAGGTGTTTCCCTTGGTTTATATTATTTGGAGGGGGATGTGTTATGGCCTGTTTCTAACTGTGGATGTTGTCACTTTAATGTGATGTAATTCCATGGAGTGTTGAGTACATCACCAGGCATAGAATGTGTGAGGGTCTTGGCAACAGGCAGATGATGAGACGGTTATGATGGAGTGGCTGTCCTGATCCTGTGGTGGATGCAAATAAAGGACTTAAACTAATCTGGACATAGTGTACTCTTTCAACATCTTTCATTTACAAAGGTCCCTCCACCTGGTGCCCCCTTAAAATGTTATCTTAATGGCATTCAAGCAACGACTCCATGCTCACCTTTACATTTCTTTAGTTCTGAAGGTGAGATAAAAGCTGCCGTGAACCCCAAATCCCCCTGTGCAGTCTCGCGGGCACTGTTCCTACCTCCCAGAGACTCCAGAGGAGAAAACAAGGGAAGGTCGAGAGAGAGAAGAAACCTGGTACAGATGCAATGGACACAATAAAAATAAACATATGAAGCAGAGGGTAACACACAAGTGAATCAAGTTATAGAGGGCAGTAAATGTATGCCTGTGTGCTGCACCCTTAAGCAGCCTGGTACCAACCTCCATGGACAGGGGCGGAGCTGCCATCACTCGACTAGAAGCAGAACTAAATGCACCCAGTGAGGGAACTGAAGAGGTCAGCAAAAAAAAAAGGCCAATATGTCACAAATGACACCACAGAACCGTAAAGAGAAAAAACAACAAAGGTTAGGATTGCTGGCCCAGGTGCGAACTGGTACATGGAAGCCGGAGAACTTCAGCAAAACACAACAGTTACCAGGCAAGGAACGGGTGTCTGTGGGGACGTGTCTTTGGGAGATGGACCGGGGAGGGCGGTTGCTTGTGGAGGGACATACCCCGAGAATCTTAATCAGGTGACTGCTCTGAGCGCTCGGGTCCATGCGGGAATGACTGTCACTGATTGGAGGGACACTCTGCATTGCGTAGGCTTCATACTTGAGAAGTAATGATGGGGCTTAGGGTAGTTTTGGGGCTTGTTTTTCTGGTTTCAGAGTGTGTACTTGAGCAGGCCTTAATTTAAGCCGGTGGTTTCCAGTGCTCGGCACCGGCACTTAATTGTCAGCACCTGCACTTATGACATCTGCCACATGGTGGCGCTGTTTATCTAGTTTAGAGATCAGCACAACAACAATTCATTATTATTTTCATATTCATTTAAAACAACAAATACCTGCCGCCAAGCCATCCCAATCGCTTTGGGGGGGCCTTGAGCAGTCCGTATTATCACTCTTGTAGAGTGTGATGGTTAGTAGTTGTGTTGGTCCTGTCACTGGCCACTCTGGCAGGGGCAATGGATGCTACACGCTGCAGTGGTCTCCTGAGGAAGTCCCTGGCACCTATTTTTGTTACAAATTAAGCACTGCTTGACCCGTGTCTGCAGCCTCCTGCTTCACCCAATGAACAGTGCCCTTCACAGCAGACGCTTCGGAGTCAGGGGGCATGCTGGGGTCGCAGTAGACACAAGCAGGGCTCCCTTCCTGCTCCCTGCTGGCGACTGGCTGGGGTCCGACACTTGGACAGACTCCAAGTCCGACCTA
This sequence comes from Calotriton arnoldi, assembly GCA_963921515.1. Classification (NCBI taxonomy): domain Eukaryota; kingdom Metazoa; phylum Chordata; class Amphibia; order Caudata; family Salamandridae; genus Calotriton; species Calotriton arnoldi. The sequence goes on along the minus strand of CAWUFW010002590.1, from coordinate 2,047,739 downwards.
AGTCCCCAATGCGGCCACTGTAGGATCTGGTCTGCCGTGCCATCCGCCCCCGCTGTGATTGAACAGTAGCCGCAGGGCCCCATACAATGGTAATTATCCACTGAGACTGGCATACAACATATCGATGCAATATATCCAATGGATGGCGAGGTGGAGTTTTTTTTAACATTATCTTTGCTGGGGAGATGTTCTAAATATTATCCCTGCCTGAAAGAGCGAAGGACGTATTCCTAATATGTTCCTTGCCTCATAGGGTGGAAGAGAAGTTGTTTGTTTCTTTAGGTATCCTTTTCCACAAGGGGTGGAGGATGTGTGCTGAGTACCTTTACATTCGGTAACGATAACACCTGGTGGTTGCAGCTCATAGAAGCAGCAGAAACGCATATGAAGTGCTATATAAACAAGCATTTGCAATGCAATAGGTCTCCCATTTTTTAAATTTTGAGATATTGGCGTTGTAAATGACAATGCCTTTGATTTATATATTTTTTAAACCTGCAAGCGGTGCGTAAACACACACTATGTACTCATAGTCGTTGCTTACGAAAAGCAAGGCTGGCAAGTAACTGCGGTTCTTTTACTGCCAGCCTTGCTTGTAGCAAATGCGAGACCTATTGCATTGCAAATGCTTGTTAGAAAGATGTGCATGTGTGATCAGAAAGATCCAATGGCCAATGTGAGCAGTCCCATCGTCCCCTGTTGAATGCTGTGGTGGGCAGAAGCAAAAGTGTTAATGACTGCTGACCACACCGATAAGTAAAGAGGGCAGCAGCAAAACGCCTCCTATGTACATATATAGGTATTTTTTATATATAAGATTTGTTTACGAGGCAATCAAAACCTAACCGGTTATGTAGGCCTGACCTAAAAGTAATGAATGTCTGCTGTCAAACGTAATTCCACAGACAGTACCCAAGCGATTGCCAACACACATATATAAGCATCACTTATAATAAATACTGCTATTCTTATATGTATAACGGCAACGTGTTGCACTGCTCTCAATATGCTAAATAAGCGAGGTAATGCTAATTAATTAACACGATCTACACGCACGGAGAGCCAAACTGCTACTAAAAACAGACGCATAGAGGAGATCTAATAATAGAAAGTGAAATAACAGGTGGTGTTATGGTTCCGAAGCACCATGCAGAGAAGAGTATTTTATTCCAGAGGGAACAGGCAATAACGATGGGGAGAAATGGGAAGAAAAAGTATCAATTAAAGAGAATACACAGGCACTGTCGAGAGAGGATGAAGTGGAGAGGCTATGGGGAAAAGCTACCCACTATAATGACATTCCAAAATTACAGCACTTATCCCAAATGTTCCAAAGACAGGTGCTTCACGACTGTCTCCTGTATAACAACTCTCTATGCACACCTGAAAGCTAACGTTAGGTTATGGAAGACAACACCAGGCTGGTGTGTCTTTCTGGAGACAGACAATGGTGGGGGTGGGGGGGGCGGTTGGGGGGTGTTAGGGGACTCTGCGCTGCTCGAGTACAGGAGACACTTTTTGGACACTTTGCTATGTTATGCCTGTGGAACATAGTGTAGTGTAGCTCCTATTTCCCTAATAGGCTCTGCACATTGGAATAATATATCCTATAGGTTTGACATAGGACTAAGGTCGGTATGTCCCTATCGAGTATATTAAACTTAATTACTTGTGCCAGCTAGCTCAGAGGCCACTAGAAACTCCTTGACAACAAGAAGGGAGTAGTTTCTGGCAGCCGCAAAACATGACCACTGTGTTTCCTTTTAGAATCAGAACGTGTCCCAGAGTCGTGGAAACAATAGATAACTATTTCACTCAGCTCAGTCGTGCATGCTTAGTTTTCCTCAAAGTTACACAGAAAGAACAGACGGGCGTTTCAATAAAAGATTTATTGAACAGTCTTGTTTCTGGTGTAAGTAAAATGTGCTGTTACGATCACAAGACAGTATGCGAGATAAATAATGTACAGTGTGAGCAGTAGAAATAAATAATACTGCGATAGCATTATCTTTTAGTACATAAGCCGTTACATAAATAACACAGACTAAAAATGCGAGTACTCATACGATGCGTTGCTAAGCTAGTTCTACCCCAATGTGCCTAACCTAACCTAGGTGTAGGATTAGGGAAGAAGTAGGTGAAGTATTCCTTACTATGGTATACTAAGAGTATGTTAAGTCTAGTATGCCAAGAGTCCCTCTAGGTTCTAGTCAGCTCCATACCTGAAGAATGAGAGAGGTAGGAATCTCTTTGCCAGACTCGAACTCCAACACCCCGCAAGGGAAGTCAGATCACTGGAAGCTGGACTCTCTGCGTGCAGGGATGACTGCGTCTTCTCAGTGCGTCAGGCCGGGAAACGGGCTCCTCTGAAGTCGAGGTCTCCTCTGGTTTACAGGGGCTAGGGAAGGTATATTTATACCTGAGAGCACCTAAGAATGTTAGTATTGACGTGAGTCGGACAGCGAAAGACGTCATGAATGAACCCCCTAAGGAATAATGGTTCATGCATAATGTATGAGTCCTTGAAGAAATCAATAGTCCTGGACTAGGAAACTCCCGCAGCCTAAGGGTCTGTTCTTCATGAACTCGTTGTGACGTTAGGGTGGACGGATGTCAGAGACCATGCCTGTATTTGGAGTGCACGGTTTAATGCCTAAATAAGGGCTGGGATTTTATGCCTATATAAGGGCAGGGCGAATTGTGCCTATATAAGGACATGATACTGGAAAGCCCGTTTATGGACACCCTAAGAGGAATACAACAATAGTTTCTACAATAAACGCACTCACGACCTTGTGCCGAATTCAGGCTTTATAGAATTTAATAAATTAAAGAGTCCCCACAGCGCCAAAAAACGGGACAAACTCCTGCACAGTCGATACACACCGGAGACAACCCACAACTTGGATCCCTCCCACATAGGGTTGGCAATGCTTCAGGCTAGTAATAAATATAGAAATTATCGATTGTTAACACTGCATAATGTAACAGAAATAGAGCACCTGATATTACATTAAAAAAAACACCACTGGATAACGTATTTCACACTTTTAGACACAAGAAATAAGTCTTCCACTCAATGGTCCAGATCACACCCGCTCATGTTTATGGTACCAAAATAACTCAATAGTGAAAGTGGTCGAGAAGCAATCGTTTCAGGGATGGGGACAGCGTCTGCTAATTCGCATGGTGTCACGCTATACGCTCGCCGGGGTTGAGATGGACGTATGCACGGACCCCTGGATCTGTCCCTATTGCCAGAATGAGCTCAAATCCCATGCTTGGTACTCAAACTTCCCCACCTACCCCCGCAGGAGCTTGGCACAGTGCCTGCATCCCTGCTATCGCCATGGTGAGCCCAGCTCAAGCAGGGGCGACTCCATGGCAGGGGAGGCCTGGAGAACAACAGTATCCCCCAGGCGGACCTTATCCGTGGACTTAAGGAAGAGGTACAGTGCGGGCCAGGGCGGAACCAGAGTGCCTGAAGCTCCCAACACTGTCCGTGGACTGGGCCCTTCCTGTCCGGTGCTTGCCCCAGGTTCGCCGTGCCCCGCAGAGGCCGCCAAACCCTCCCCACCTACCTGTATTTACCGCCCGCGGCAGCTGCTCTCCTCATGTGTTAGAATTGAAAATGTCATCGTCCCCTTGCTTGTGTTTTATTCTGTGTTAAGTTAGCATTCATGGCGCCATTTTATTAGCAACCGCCATTCTGTTTCATGATCGAAGCGAAGCTCCTGCCCCTTGCTGCTTGCCTCAGCAGAAAACCGTCTCCATGCACATTTTCTCGTGTTTCTCCGAGGTCGATTTCAGCTGCGCTAATGAATTTACTTTTTGTGAAGTAAAGACTCAATAAATAAAGTAGAGATGAGCTTTATTGAGTATTGGACAACGACCCCCAGCAGCCAGCCTTCCTGCAACCACGTCCGCCTCTCTCCTGGAATCCAACAACCTGCATTCCAGTAGTAGAATCCTGCGGTTGCTTAGGAACCCTGCTGCCAAGGATGCTTAGAATATTACAAAGAACATAACATATCCCCTTTCCTCAAAATAAAACATAAACAAATGAACCTTGTATGTATATCATTCCCATTTTTTGTTCCTAAAAAATGCATGTCGATTACGTGCAAATATAATCTTGAAATATCTTAGGTTGCACCCTCAAATGACTGCTAGGTTCCCTTGCACTAATATTTCGCAATTTCACCACTTCAAAAGGTCTTGATTTTGTCCACTCTTGAACTTCTACATCGCTACACTTGGCCACCCGTCTGGCATTCCACCATTTGCCATCAGATAGCTTAAGTAAATCACCCTTGACCTCCATTATTTTCTTGAGGTCGGATAATTTAGAAATTCCTTTTCCAGTGGCAGCATCCGTGTGAACTCTCACAAACATTCCTTCTTCAAATATTCTCGTCTTCTTAACCAATCTATCATTATGTCTTTGCTCATAAGATTCTTGGTATTTTTCCACCTTGTCTCGCACTTCACTTTCATTCACTAGTTTCTTTCCACATCTTTCCATCCATGCAGGCACAGCTACTGTACATGGAACTCCCCCTTTTAACAAACAAAAAAGTGTCTCTCCCTTTACAGAATGTGGCGTTGTCCTATAACTCCATAACATTTTTTTTACATGACTCTTCCAACACTCATTTCTTTGCACTGCCATTTGAATACACTCTCCTAAAACTCGATTAAATCGCTCGACTAAACAATTTCCCCTCGGGTGATATACCGGTGTTCTGCACTGTTTGATGCCCCATTTTTTAAGAAATTCACAAAATTCTTCAGAGACAAATTGAGGACCATTGTCAGACAGAATTTCCACTGGACATCCTTCCCTACGGAAAATCTCTTTGCAAAAGTTTATCACGTTACTTGTCTTGTAATGTAAATAGGTACTTATAGAGCACAGGGCTACTCCACAGAGTGTCTCAGCCCTAAAAGACCTCGAGACAGACATCAGCACTATAACAGAAAGGAGCAGAAGACAATACTATTGCAGGAAAAGCCAAGTCTTCAGCTGTTTCCTGAAGGTAAACAGATCTCGCACCTGCCTGAGGGAAAATGGAAGACAGTTCCATAACCGGGAGGCCAGGACTTGAAAGGAGCGACCGCCCAGTCGGGAGCGGTAAAACTTAGGGGTGGTCATCAGAAGCTGCGATGAAGACCTCAGGGCTCTTCGGGGCACGTAGTGCTGAATCCTTTTCCTGATATAGAAGGCTCCAGTATCATGTAGGGCCCTGAAAGCCAGGACCAGAGCTTTAAACTGAATCCTCTTCCGGACCGGCAGCCAGTGCAGGGACTTCAGATGGATAGACATTCGCGCTCTGGGTCCTACCATGAGAATTGCTCTGGCCGCCGCATTCTGGACCACCTGCAGGCAGTTTAATAGATAATCCGGTAGGCCCAGATACAAGACGTTGACGTAGTCCAGCCTTGATACAATCAGGGCTTGGACTACAGTCTTCCAGTACTTAACTGGCAGCAGGGGAAGAAAGTTTTTTTACATTTTTAACAGGCCAAAGCAGGTAGCGGCAACTGTTTGGATCTGAGCGTTCAGAGATAAGTTAGCATCTAGCTTGACTCCTAAGTTCTTCACAGTGCTTACTGAGGCTGCAGGGGGGGACATATCATGAGGCCACCACTGACGCCACGCTTCGCAAGGTGAGGGCCCGAAGAAAATGATCTCTGATTTCTCCAGGTTGCACTTTAATTGATTCCGCCTTAGCCAGGAGAACACCTCAGACAGGCAGATGTTAATCTCGCCGCCTCTAAAGTCTGCGCTCTTGTCACAGGTGAACAGTAGTTGCGTATCATCAGCATATGATACTATTTTAGCGCCGTGAGCCTCGGCTAGAAGCGCAAGTGTCGGGCTCAGGATGGATCCCTGAGGGACCCCTACCTTCATGGGGGGGATGGGAGCCGCAAAGGGAGGGGACCAAATTGTTTGCTGTCGGTCTCTTAGAAAGGAAGAGAACCACTTGAATACCGTGCCACCAACGCTGCACTCCTGGAGCCTCTGCAAGAGCCGGTCGTGGGGCACGGTATCAAAGGCCGCGGAGAGGTCCAACAGTATCAACACCGCTTTTCCCCCTTTATTTAGTGTCTCTTTAATTGCTTCGGAGACTTTCAATAGGGCTGTTTCTGTACTAAAATTCGCTCTGAAACCCGTCTGACTCTGATGGAGAACATGGTTGGTTTCCACATATTCGGTGGTGACTAAATTCACATATTTTTCCAAAACTTTGAAAAAAAAGGGAAGTAATGATATCGGCCTATAATTGGAGGCCACCAAAGGGTCTTCCGAAAACTTCTTTAGTAGAGGGAGAATTTTTGCATTTTTCCAGCTATCTGGCACCTGCCCCTTTTGCAGTGAGGTGTTCAAAATCCGATTGACGGCTGGATTTATAATCCCAGCTATAGATGACAGTACTTTGGCTGGACGTGGATCCGAGGGTGAGCCTGACTTAAGGGTTTTCATTATTTCCAGAGATTTTTCCAGGGGAATTGGGGGGAAACTGGTTGAGGCAGGGGCCTGTCACAGGATTGGCAGGGGGTGACGACCCTGTGATTACTTCCTTCGCTAGGAGCGGAGTCTCAAAGGAATTTTGAATAATTTTAATTTTATTGTGAAAAAAACACGCAAGATGGTTAGTCCACTCACTGGTGGGGGTAAACGGACTGTCCACCGCACTAGGGGAAGAGAAATGTTTTACAATTTTAAAGATTTCTTTACTTTTGTTCCCGGCTCACTCGATTTTGGAAGAGAAGAAATGTTTCTTTGACTCGCAAATTTTGTTATAGTGGGCTTTGAGGGCCTGTTTGTAGCTAGTTTTGTCCTCTGGATTGAAATTAATTCACCACACTTTCTCCAAGCGTTTACATGCACTTTTGCTCTTTCTAAGGGTTTCTGTAAACCAGGGGGCAGAGGCACAACCACACGAGTGGTGGGGGGGCAAGCTCCAATGCGCGGCGATGAAGCCAGTTCTCCAAACAGAGACCATCACCCTCAAGATTGCCGCTGAGAGGAATCGGGTGCTGCCTAAGTGCACCACTCATGGCATCAGGAGTGATTTGGTGAAATGATCTAAAACTGCTGGGGCGGGGTTTGCTGTGTGATTGCGGGCAACACGGATCCTTACATACTCTAAAGCCAAGGAGAAAATGGTCAGACCACACTAATGGGAGGGGTGCGTCTATTTCTATCCGGGCATTAGAGAAAATCTGGTCCAAGATGTGTCCCTTCTCATGGGTGGGCGGTGGACATAGGGGACCAAATTAAAAATATCTAGAGATTCCTGCAGCCTAATAGGCTCCTGTTCAGCTGATTTGTCCATGTGGATGTTAAAATCTCCTAGCACCAGGCAATGCTTGTATTTGGCGGCAATGGGAGAAATGACGTGACTAATAGACTCCATAAACTTTCCAACCGGGTCAGGAGGCCTGTAGATTAGTACGCCCACCACAGATTGATGTGCAGACGCGACAAAAAGAAAGCCAAGACCTTCGGCCCCATCTACCTCATCTAAGGGTAATAAGGAGCAGGAAAAAGTATTTTTAAAAATTATGGCGACACCTCCCCCTCTACCCACTGGCCGATCTTTTCTTATGATCAGGTAGCCGGGGGGAATGGCACTCGCAATGGCGGGATTAGAGCCTTCATTGAACCACGTTTTAGTTAGAAACATTAAGTCAGGGTTTGTGTCTAGCAGCAGATCATAAAGTAGTAGCTCATGTTTTTTTACGGAATGGGCGTTCAGGAGCAAAGCTTTTAGCTGGCCATCCTCCCGAAGTGGCTGATCTAAATGGGTGCCCGGGCTAGGCTTCGCCTCGCTCCCCACATTAATCTCACTGAGGGGAGGGAAGGCCACCAAGTTACAGTGCATGCAGGCAAGGGTGTTTACATCGGGGTTAAGATCAGGGTGGGAGCAGCAGCTCACACACTTACCGATGTCTAGTAGCCTTGCTCTACTGTAGCGCTGTGAATTCCCATGTGTGTTAGGCCAACTGGCAGCATGGCCGGCGCCGGGCGCCTCCGGGACGCTGACGGGCGCAGACGGGCTTGCCTTAGGCGCGCCCGCTGCGCGTTCGCGCAGTGTCCCTCTTTATGGTGGCCAGGATTAACAACTAGACCGCTCACTCACCAAAATGGCGGTTCTAGTTCTCGCAACAGTATGCAGCCCACTCGGGGTTTGATTCCTGCCCTCCCGCCTCACATCAGATTCAAGCAATGCAAATATTGCAGTTACAATTCTATTAAAAGCAACAAGAAATTCTTAAAAATATAACTGATCCGGTTAAAACAGTTTCTGTGCAAAATAGGCAAGAGTCTACTCGACAGACGAGCAGAAGTGCAACTGACTGTCTTGACCTCCCTCACAAAAGTTACCTCGGGCCACTTAGAAAAATAGTCTATCATCACCAATGCATATTTTTCACCTACACCCAGAATCTCGAAAGGACCACATATGTCGATAGCAGCTCTTTCCCATGCTCGCACTGGCCACCTCACTGGATAAATTGGAGTTTCTTGCACAACATGAGCCTTGTCACTACATGTACATGCTACACATTCTCTCACAAACCTTTCAATTTGTCTGTCCATCCCCGGCCACCAAAAATCCACTCTAGCTTTCCTTTTCATTGCAGACATGCCACCATGGCCCTCGTGCAAAAGTTCCATTAATCTTCCCCTCAAACTTACAGGAACTACCAACTTGTCGCTCCTCCTTAATATACCTCCTACCACAGATAACTCTTCCCAAACCGCTTTGTACTGTAACATATCGTCATGCACTTTCCATCCACCAACTTTTGGCAAATTTTCCATAACTTTCTTTAATGTCTTATCATCCAAAGTAGCCTCTTTCCACTCACTTTCTTCTATGGATTGACATTCGTCTACTAGATCTGCATCGACCCATTCATCCTCATCCGTTTTGATGTCATCGTTCTCATGTTTTTCTACTGGTAGGCGAGATAAACAGTCAGCGTTTATATTTCTTATGCCTGGCACATATTTCAAAGTAAAATTAAATTCTTGCAACCGATATACCCACAGCTCCTGCTGTGGAAAATATGTCAATAAGGGGTTTATGATCTGTATGAAGTTCAAAATTAGTGCCCCACACAAAAACACGAAAATGTTGCACGCCCCACCAGCACGCTAGTGCTTCCTTTTCTATTGTGGGATATGTCCTTCTGCACCTTTAAGTGTGCATGGCGCGAAAGCCACTACCCTTTCCTTCCCTTCATGTATTTGCATCAAAACCGCTCCTAACCCATATCCGCTGGCATCTGTTACAATTATGATTTTGTCCTTGGGATTGAAAGGTTTCAAAACTGTTGCATCCACTATGGCTTTCTTTACCTCATCAAAAGCACGTTGACAATCATTTGTCCACTTAAATGTTACATTTCTCTTCATCAACTCACGCAAAGGATAAACTCGGTCTGAGAAATTATGAACAAACCTGGCGTAGTATTCGGCCAATCCAAGAAACAACCTTAACTGATCTTTATCTTGTGGAGTTGGAGCTTCCTCCAAATCCTCCACCAGATTAAGTTTGGGTTTGATCCCTTCATGAGACAAAGTGTGACCCAAATAATCCACCTCTGGTCTGCAAAATTTGCACTTCTGTAAACTAATGGTAAGCCCAGCCTCTTCTAGTTTGGTAAGCACACTCTTCAAAAGATTGTTATGTTGTTGCTTATCCTTTCCCCACACCAAAACATCATCTTGGAACACTAGCACATTAGAAATATCCTTTAAAACTCCTTGCATTACCCTTTGGAATACTGCAGAGGCTGAAGCCAATCCAAAGGGCATGCGAATAAATTGAAATGCTCCTTCAGGAGTAATAAAGGATGTCAAATGTCTAGATTCCGGTTGTAATAATACCTGATGATATACACTAGACAGGTCTAGTGTGGTGAAACTTTTACCATCATCTACGCTGGCTAGCATTTCATTTATACGGGGCAGAGGATGTCGGTCCACCCAAATACACTCATTTAAATCCCTCAAGTCCACACACATGCGGATGCTGCTGTTGGGTTTGCATGCAATAAAGATGGGACTTAACCATTCCGAGGCCTCCATTGGTTCTATAATACCCTCCTTACATAATCTTTGCAACTCATCCTTCAGAGGTCCTCTTAGAGCCAAGGGTACATTTCGTACTTTATGTACTTTGGGTGTGATTCCTTTTTTAAGAATTATGCAATGTCTGAATTTCTTTAGACATCCCAATTGTTTCTTAAAAAGATTGGGAAAACTCGAAACCCAATTGTTTTCGCTTTGTGACTCCGTTAATAATACTTGCAGGGGATGATTATGATTAAGCACCATTCTCAAAGCTTTTTGCTCTCTCCACCCAAGCAAAGTTCTACCCTTTTCCACCACATAAATTTTGGCAAAGGCTTCTCTATTTTGAAATGCAATATTGGCAGAAAAATACCCAAGAACAGGAAATTTTTGGCCACAATAACCTACCAGATTTACATCTGAAACATTCAATTTCCTAGAACCTAAATTCTCCCAATTATGTTTGTCAATTAGCGTGAATGGAGAACATGAGTCAGCCCACATTTGCACATCCTTATTGTCAATGCATATGCTACACTTGGGTGGACAATACATATTGCTTAAATTCTCACTCTTATCATTCACTTCACTAACACTTCTACATCACTTTCCGAATTGGCATCAGTGTTATTCCTGATCACATTTATGGTTTGCTTGGAACGAGACTTTTCTTCAGCCTTACATACCCTAGAGAAATGACCCAGTTTCTTACACTTGAAACATCTGCTCTTCGAAGCAGGGCAATGGGCTGCTTCGGCGGTATGCCTGTTACTACCACACCTAAAGCACATTCTCTTAAAACTTGTGACTTGCTTCTTGTTGCTGCTTTTACCTTCCTCCACTCGCAGACCCTTCTTAGTGCTACTCACTTAACATACTTTGTGTGTGTCTAAATCAGCTTTTGGTTCTACACTCGCCAACTCTTTTACATATTGTGAGGTATTTTCAATGCGCCTGGCTACCTCGATAGATTTATCTAATGTGGGAACTTTTAGGTCTAATAATTTCTCTTGAACTTTTATGTTATTCGTTCTGTTTATCAGCTGGTCCCTAATAATTTCATCCCTAAGATCTTTGAATTTGCACGTAACAGCTAATCTTCTTAAAGCTGCCACATATTGTTCAATCTTCTCCCCCTGCAGTTGTTTGTGAGAAAATAACTTGTGTCTCTCCATTACGATACTCAACTTCTTTCCATAGTTTTCTGTTAGTGCAGCAATAGCAGATTCATAGACATCCTCATTCTCATCACCTGATCCTGCATCAGCATTCCTCTCCTCTAAAATTAGCTTCAGAAGTGTATGTAAAACTCTCCTTCCTTCCACCCCTAAACTGTTTTAAAATAGCTAGTTTTCTATTGGCAATGTACACTTCTCCACCAATCGCCTCTAGATATGTAGTAAATGATTCCTTCCAGTCTTCCCAGTCCATGCAAGTAGGACCTGGCTCCTGTAGAAACACGGGAGATGGAGGAATAGATTGTGTTGCCATAGTTGCTTCAGATAGGTAAAATGTGTTCAAGAGTCCAATGTGATGAAAGTTACTTAAAAACACTGTAAGTGTTTAAACACAGATTCCTGATGTTACCAAAAATGACTAAATTGTAAAAAAATCTGAGCATGAACAAGATCACAATAACATGTGTGGACAGGCGGTGTGCCTGTCACCGAAGTCTATTTCTCCTCATAACGCTGATGTTTCGTCTCTCCCCGTGGCACAGCTGCCACCCAGAACAATGATAACCTCCTCTGTCTCCGCCGGTAGTCGATGTACGTTGGCAACTCGCACCGCAATTTAAATAATCAGGTTGCTCCTATTCGCAATGGAGACATCAGAGCCGATTCTTCCCACTTCAAAATGGCAGCATGCACTACGTGGGGTCATGCAAACGTGAGGGTGCATAGCATTAACGTAAGGCACTCATCAGAAGAACACTCCCGCGTATGAGGCCTTGCTCCTCACAATGCCATCACAGAATTCAGGCGTCGGAAGAACACACACGCGTGGAATGCCTCGCTCCTCATAATGCCTCAACACTAGACTCACCGGAGCTTCTCCTGCTTGACTGTGGTGCCTTGTGATGATTCGAAATGTAGCGGCTGCAACGTCTCGCTCACTTCGCCCGGACGCTGCAATTTCAAAAGTAAGCTTTTCTTACTTTTAGTTTCCAATAGTCTACGCTGTGAATCTTCGTGTGCTACACAGCGTTGTGTCACCGACGGCTGGGGGTCTTCGAAGATGCGCTTGAAATTAAGATTAAATTTCGTGTCGGTACAACAACCAGCACAGATCTTCCTGAAGAGCCACTTAAAGCATGTTGTCCACGAATCCTCTTCACGATGAGCATCACACCCTCATCACCATTTTTGTGAAGTAAAGACTCAATAAATAAAGTAGAGATGAGCTTTATTGAGTATTGGACAATGACCCCCAGCAGCCAGCCGTCCTGCAACCACGTCCGCCTCTCTCCTAGAATCCAACAACCTGCATTCCAGTAGTAGAAGCCTGCAGTTGCTTAGGAACCCTGCTGCCAAGGATGCTTAGAATATTACAATGTAACAGTACTCTCTATTGTTGCATACCTTAACTGTTAGATAGGCTTGCTCCCACCTTCACTCTAATGGCGAACATGGGTGAAGTGGCCTTGGAGTGAAGATAACATGTACCCGGTCCCAGAGATGTAGCTCATCCTTCTGTGCCTCCTTTGTTTGCTAGTGCCCGCACTGGAATTTTCCAGCCTGGGCGTGTTCCTAGAGATTTGGAAATGTATAATATCTCATGCCATGTTGGGGGGAGTCAGTCCCTCTTCAGCTGTCTCAGGTGGCTGGTCAGACTGGACTCCGCTCGAGCGTATATTAATAAACAATTGTTTGGTTTGTATTTTCTACTGACTGACCGACTCTTCATTTGTGTGGAAGGCTGAGAGGTGGTTGCGAGTGACCCTAAGCGGGTCACTTCCTTCAGTTGGTGCCCGAACAGGGACGCCATCGGATGAGTGGCCCATCTCACGCCAGCGGACGGGTGGAGAGGATGGGGCCACGTCGTGTCGGATGGGCGGATCAGGGATCCCTGCACGATAGAGTTTGGTACTCACAGCTGCCCCGCCTGTATGACCGGGCGGTGCCTCACCCAGTGGTCATCCCGGCTGGGGTCCTGAAAGGCGAAACCCTTGGATCTGACCGTTTGGTCCGAAGAGTCGGCAGTGGAGAATTAATTTGTTCGACCTGTGTGCACCAGGTGAGTTTGTCTTGGTTCTTTGTGAATATGGCGCCATTTTGAATTATTTTGGATACGGTCTGAGGACCCTTTGAATTGTATTTGGTAGGTCTGCGGACCGATTTGGATACAGAGCGTCTGCGGACACTCTGCCAGGCAACATAATGGATTTGGCTTACTTTTGAAAACGCCTGGAACTTGACTTGGTTTTGGTATTGTGGTACTGATTTCGATTGGTCTTTTTGGTGCAGTCTGATGACTGACTTTTGGTTTCCTTTGTTTGATACGGGTTGAGGACCGACTCTTTTGGAAAATATTTGGGAGCTATTTGTCTTGAGAAATAGAGAACTTGTCCCCTACTAGAATGCCCTGCTTGAGCAAGTTGTGTTGTTTTGGGTGCCGTTGCTGTTCCACTGAGGCTCGGTTAGAGGAAAGGCAACTCGCGCCTCGGGAAGGGACCCCGAACTTCGATATGTACGTTAAACACAGCCCTATTATGTTTAGTACACTATGGCACAAATATACGAGGGACAATGCCGAGTTGCAGTGGCCACTAACAGGTACCTGTGATGAACAAAAATTTAATTTCCTGCAGGACAAATTATTTGCAAAATGAAGTAGGCAGTCTATGTTTGATTATCTTCAGGTATGGCAAAAGGAAGCTAGGCAAAGGCGAATGAAAGCAGAAAAGGAGGCCCGAAGAGGAAAGATGCAGACAGTAACTCAGAAAGCAGTGGCATATGATAGAGAGAAGGTGGAAAAAGGTATAGAATGTGCCGATAGGAAGTTTAGGTTGCAATGTGATAAATAGTATGTCGCCCGGGAGGAAGACGATGTCTTCGTGGAAGAGCTGTTAGACGCCCGACCTCCACCTCCTTATGCCCCGCGGAGGATATACCCTGTTGTTCCGACGCCCCAGTCTTCTGCTCCTCCTGCTCCTATCTCTGGTACTTCTGCTCTTGATTTGACTGCTTCGGTTACAGCGCCTCCCGCCTCTTCTCTAGCCTCGCAGGCCGCGACTGCTACAATTGCAAGCTTCCTTACTACGCCTATTGTTTCCGCTCACACTCTTTCCCCATCCCTCTCACCCTCAATGCAGCCATTAATGACTTTAGTGCCTGCCCCTTCATCTATTGTGTCTTCCTCGGATATGTACTCCCGAACATTGCTGAGTGTTGGGACGTCAGTGCGTGGATTGGATGAAGGGAACTGGGCGACCGCTAGGGAGCGAATGGGGCGAGTGTTGATTCGATCTGATGTAGGAGACATAGAGAAAAAGATGGTAGCTGATCAGGCTGCACAGTGGGCTCGGAACCTGATTTACAGCGTGGAGGATGTGTGGAGTGTGTTGAAGGAGTATGAGTCGTTCGTTCAACAGCACGCCCTCAAGCATATGTCAGCTACGCTGATTGGGTTGTGGGAACAGTGCTTCAATGGTGTCGCACCTCAGATAATATTTGATATCCGGGACCGTGTGTATGCCGCCGACATGGCCCCTAATGATGTTTTTAGTAATGTTACAACATTGATTGGTTATCGAGGTAGGTTACATCAGAAGAGCCCGACGACAGGGTCCCAGTTTCCGATGAGGGAAGTACATCCTATTTTTCACCCTGAAATATCGGAGTTGCGTGATCAGCACGATGCTATAGTCAGGCAGCGAGTAGAGGCTCGTTTTCAAGAACAATGGGTTTATACTCCTTGGAAAAGGAGTGAGGTTTTGTCCCTTAAGACTCAATTACCCTACCCTAGAAAAAATCCAACTGCGTACTACAAGGAATTAACAGAGGCTGCATTGTCGACGGTGATGACGCTAGCAGACATTAAGATTTTTTGGTTTATTGGTGTCCGTTGATATTTGGAGGCAGGTGCATATGCAGGACCATGTTGTGGAGTTGGGTGGCACTTGGGATGAGATCAGAGCATGGGATAAAGAGAGGAAGCCTGGAGAGAAGCATAAGGCTGAGATACTAGCTTTACCAGGTCGGATCATAACATACATGCATTCTCTAATCCCGCCTAGAAGAGTAGATTGGGACAAGTTAACAGCATGTTGTCAGAAGAAGGATGAAAGTGTATCGGATTTCTTTACTAGGTTTGATGGTGTGTTTTTGGACTTCAGTGGTCAGGACTTGTCGATTTAGGGAGGTGTACGACTGTTTGTTAACAGATTTGTTACGAACCTGCTTCCCGAGATCGCGACTCGGTTACAGGCTTCGGAGAGCACTTGGACTACTTCCTCCCCATCTGTGATATTAAGTATGACCCAGTATTATGAGCATAGAGAGAACGAAGAGAAGGAAAATGTGGAGAAGAAGAACAAGGAGTTGAAGACAAAGGTGTTGATTCAGCAGGTATCGCGAGGGACCGGTAAAGGACTTGGCATTGCTCCGGCCCGACAGCTGCCCCGCACTAGTAAAAGTGTGGCACCTTTGGGGCCGAATCAGTGTGCATATTGCAAAGAGGAGGGGCACTGGCGAAGTGAGTGCCCGATGCTGTTGCAAAAGGTTGCGGTCCCTAGAGGACGGGGCTGACGGGGACGAGGAGCAGGTGGTCAAGACAGGGTTCAGGAAGATGAGATGCAGCGAGATCGCTCTGATAAGAATTATTTTGATGACCCCCGAGGTAGGCAGTATTATCATGATGATTATGATTTTGACGAGGTTACCGGGATGTCTCATAACTAGGACAGCCAGGGACAGGGTGTGGGCCCAGTTCAAATACCTGTAGACCAGCGCGGACCTTATATTACTGCAGATTTACAAGGCTCGGCTAAAGAATTTTTGGTAGATACAGGCGCAATGAACAGTTCTGTTTCTCATTCACTGGTCCCTGGGGCAGCTCTGTCTGGCCATAAAAACGTATTGGTAGGCTTCTCTGGTGTGCCGGTCATGAGCCCCATTTCCAAACCCCTTGCCTTGACAGTTGGTCCTTTTACTGTGGATTCGCCATTCCTATTGATAGCAAATTGTGGAGAGAATTTGATGGGTCTGGATTTAGTAAAGAAGTTGCATGCTACCATTTATTGTTCCCCAGCAGGTGTTTACATGACAATGGGTCCCAATGTGGTCAGCACTATGCAGTGTCTGTCCAAGGATGCGCCCCTCCCAGGTGAATTTAAAGATGTGCCGCGCACGTTGTGGGGTACAGGTGACACGGATGTAGGACTATTGCAGATACCCCAAGTTTCGATGTTCTGCCTCTTCTTCCCCAGTATAAGATACCGCAGGCAGGAGAATGGGATCTTTTACAGATTATACAGGATTTGATCAGGTCAGGTGTGGTTGAGGAGACGACTGCGAATGTGTGTAATAGTCCTTTTCTTAAGAGGGCACCCTCTGGTTCCTCTGATGATCCCCTGATATATATTGTTTTGTGATTGACTTGCGAGAGGTTAACAAAATAGTGGTTCCCCAGTTCCCAGTGGTCCCTGACATTACTGCCCTTTTGACGATGGTTCCTTCCTCTGCAAAGTTCTTTTCTGTCATTGATCTGAAAAATGCATTCTTTAGCATTCCAATCCATCCAGATAGTAGATATCTGTTTGGATTTGCACGAGCTGGCAGAAGCTTTAGATTCTGTTGAGCTCCTCAGGGCTATACTGAGAGTCCCAGTATCTATAGTCAAGCATTAAGGGCACAACTGGACTCACTTGTACTTACTCCGGGTAATGTATTAATACAGTATGTGGACGATCTTCTAGTGGCCTCTGACACTGAAGAGGGTTGCAAGAAGAGTACGGTTCAGTTGTTACTGCACTTGGCACATCACGGACACAAGGTGTCCCTTTCCAAATTTCAGTATTGTTGACAGGGAGGTCACCTATTTAGGTCACCTACTGTCGAAGGAGGATAGGAAACTAACACCTGAATGCATTAGTGCCATGGTTAACATGCCTATTCCTAAGACCCAGAGAGAAGTGTGTGCCTTCATTGGTATTACTTCTTATTGTCGCAACTGGATTCCTAATTACTCCCTACTAACAAAGCCGCTGCTTCAGCCAACAACTAAAGATGTGCATGAACCCTTGCCTTGGATGCCTGAATGTCAGCAAGCTTTTGAGCATTTAAAGGTTGCGCTTTGCTCTGCGCCTGTGCTTGGTACGCCTGATTATATGGAGCCGTTCGTGTTGTATGTACACAAGACGGCCGGTTGTGCACTTTCTGTCCTGACACAGGCCTTTGGAGGTAAGCAGAGGCCGTGTGCTTACTTCTCTGCTCTGCTGGACCCTGTCGCAATAGCCCTCCCGAGCTGTCTAAGAGTGGTCGCGGCTGTGGCCGTCTCTATTCGACAATCGGCGGGGCTCGTCCTTGATACCGATCTCAGTCATGGTACCTCATGCTGTGGATACACTTTTGAATAAGACAAAGGGGCAGCACCTTACAAGTGCGTGTCTGACTAGCTATTAGCTGACCCTTTTTGCACCACACGTCACATCAAAAGATGTGCCACTCTGAACCCAGCCACGTTACTACCCCTCCCTTCTGAGAGTGCGGAAATTGATATACACAATTGTATTTTTCTAACTGAGGAGGAGACGAAGGGACGGGTAGACCTGACTGATGTTCCCTTATCTGACCCCCAAGGGGAACTATATGTCGATGGCTCTTGTTTCAAATTGCCGGATGGCACCACTACCACTGCATATGTGATCACCACCCTACACACTGTAGTTGAGACATCACGAGTTCCCTATCAGTCCGCCCAAGCTGCAGAACTAGTTGCCCTTATCCGGGCCTGCGAGTTGAGTCTGATATATACACTGACAGCCAGTACGCCTTCGGACTCGCCCATAACTTTGGATGGCTCTGGGCAGAGAGAGGATTTCTCACTTCGCATGGGACGAAGGTCCAGCATGGCCCTCTGATACATCAGCTTTTGTCCGCTTTGACACTTCCTGAGAAGTTAGCAGTTGTAAAGTGCAGTGCCCACAAGGCTATTACTGATGATGTGGGGAGGGGAAATGCATTTGCGGATCAGACAGCTAAAGAGACAGCTCGAACGAAGATGAAAAGGATGTTTGTGGCAGGCCCTGCTAGGTGGGTGCCTGAGGTTACCATGTTTGAGGACACGCTAGAGAATGTTAAAGAAATCCAGAGCGAGGCGACAATAGAGGAGTTAGCGATATGGCAGGAAAGCACAGCACGATTGGATGAGGATGGGTGTTGGACGGACAAGTCAGGAAAGCAAAGGTGGATGTTACCAGATGCTTATGTTCTCCCAGTGGTCACCATGGTGCATGGACCAGCCCACATCAGTGCCAAGGGCATTTGTAAAGTGCTGGATCCTGTGTGGCAGAATGACAACATCCCTAGGATGGCTGCCCAACTCGTTAAACACTGTATGGTGTGCATGATGCATAATCCTGGCAAGGGCACCCCCACACCCCCTGGAAATTTTGCACCTCCTTCTCTACCTGTTGAAGTCCTGCAGATGGACTTCATAGAGATGGAACTGGTGAATAACTTGAAATACGTCTTGGTGGGTGTTTGTGCATTCAGTAAATGGGTTGAGGCTTACCCCACCAAAGAAAACACAGCCTTGGCAACAGCGAAGGCCCTCCTAAAGGAGTCCTTTCCTCGTTTTGGTTTGCCCCGTTTGATTTGGAGTGATAACGGAAGCCACTTCAATTCAAAAGTCATCCAGTTGGTATGCGATGGCCTGCATATCCGACAGAAGTTCCATGCTGCAAATCACCCCCAGTCAGCAGGTTTGGTTGAGAAGTAAATGGTACTCTCAAGCTGAAGTTAGCAAAAATTCAGGAGAGCACAGGATTGAAATGGCCAGATGCTTTACCATTAGCCCTTTTGTCTACACAAGCTACAGCACACACTACAACAGGGTTGTCACCATACGAGGTCTTGTTTGGGCGCCCGGCAAATGTTTGGGGTGTCCCGCAACCTCGTAAGTTCTCCGAAATAGAATATCCTCTGCTTGTGGATTACTTGTACGAGTTGACTAAAAATTTGCGTTCTATTCACCAACAGGTACATGAGGCCCTACCGCCGGCGCCAGAGGGACCAGGCCACAGCATCCGGCCTGGTGACTTTGTGTTAACACGCAACTTCCAGAGGAAGGGAAGCTTGGAGCCCAGATGGAAAGGGCCAGGACAGGTCCTCCTTGCAACACGCACAGCGATGAAGGTGGCCGGTAGAAAGAACTGGATACACGCCCACCACTGCCGCAGAGTGCCCCTGCTCTTGCCCTATGACAACTGGGTGCTCGATGGGATTGGCGACTCCGAGTTTGAGCAGACCCCTTGGTTTGTTCCCTTTTCGGATGCCCGGGTGACCTGGGCACAAACAGAAGAAGAAAGTAACGCTGTTTTGACCGAGGCAGTACCCCCTGAGATTAGGGCCATTCTGGAGTCACATCCTGTCAGCTCACCTGTGTCAGAGCCCCCGCCCATTGACCCCCCCTGAGTTTCTACCCCTTTTTGTGGATGACATGGTGCCTGGAGTTGCTAGGTACAATTTGCACCCCCGGAACAGGAGCAGTGCACCAAAGGGAAAGTCAGATTGACAGGGATGGACTGCGAGACAAGAGTAGGGTGTGCCCTGTCTGTGATGTAACAAGTAGCCTAGGGCAAGGGAGATTGGTGCTCTGTTCCAGACTGTGATAAACAGGATTCAGTGAGCGTGCTCTCCTGGAGGGGAGTGCGTTGTCCTGCAACGTGAACTGTGACAAAGAGCTCGGACTAGTAGCTCCACCGCCGGTGCTCAATAGCGCCTACGTAGTTGGACAATAAGAGTCGGCCAGCAACGACTCATAAAGATGCTGGGGAACTTTTGCCCTTTTCTTCCCTTCACTTCCCTCGCCATTGGCTCCATTGCGTTTCCCTTTCTCTGGTTGTCATGTATCCCTTTGGTCGCCCAATTGTTGAGGAGGAGCAGCCCTTTGCAGCCCCACACCCAGGGAGGGAGGGGGTTAGCTGGTCCTCATGGTCCAAAAAGAGTAAGACAGTGTTTATCCTCATCATTCTGATATTTCTAACAACAATGCTAGGAGTGGTATGGTTTCTTGAAGAGAAATATCCTGTGCACTCCCTGATTGGTACAACGCCTGTCCCCCCTGAACACATGTTTGTCACTTTGGCCCCTCACAAGGGTGAGCACAGAAAATCTTATAAGGAGAATGTGTTCATCCAAATGTTGCATCAGACTCATAATGCATCAAACATGACGAATTGTTGGGTGTGCGGGTTGCTTCCCTCAGTGACTCATAGAAGTGAGAATTTGCTGTCCATGCCATTGTCCTCTATCAGCAGTTGCGAGGGCTGGTTTGTATTGCTTAGTATGGTGAGCATTCCTCCCAGATTTGATACTCTAGAAAGAACACGTGTAGATTCTCGCACCATGGTACAGAACGTGCATTTCCAGCATAAGGCTCCCCGCGGCGCGTCAACGGGCCAGGAGCCATTTGGTAGATTGTTCTTAAGTTCCTGCATGCATGCAAATAAGGGAGTAAGAAATGGGACATGGTCTAAAATGGAATTAGCTTATTTCCTAGTGTTCAACACGTCAGACTATTTCCAGTCCTTCCAGGCTCGTAATGTTACTGAGGATAAGCCAATACCGCTATCAGTGATTAACACCACAGCTGCTTTTTGTGTCCAGGGGACTGGGAGGATAGAGGTAGGGGAGAGCAGATGCAACTCCACATATAGGTTAGGAACAACTGACAGCCCGCCCCTAGTACTACCCCTTAATATTTATTTTGTCTGTGGATCCCAGGGTTAGGTTTGGCTCCCAGAGGGATGGTTGGGCAGGTGTTATCTCTCTTACCTCCTGCCCCCTGTGTATATAGCACCGTCCATGTACCATCGAGATCACCGACTGCAACGCAGAAGTGTCCAATTATCCTGTGTTAGGAGTGTTATCAATACGGAAGACATTGACCAGACAGACACTACATTGCAACAGTTCACTGATGCTATGAAGGGTATTGTTCCCTTTTGGTGCCCCAAGTCCAATAGCCTTAACATCTGTAGGCTCACCAGGGTGGTGGAAGGGGTCATCAATACCACAGCGGGAATATTGATGAATATAACAGCAGAGCTTCAGGCCACGAGACTTGTTGCGTTACAAAACCGGATGGTGTTAGACGTCATCCTCGCGGATCGGGGTGGGGCCTATCGCGTCATTGGCAGTAGTTGCTGCGTATACATACCGGACCATGCTCCAAATGTATATGCAGCTATACAGAAACTCCATAGACTTGCATCTGGCATACACCAAGAGAACGGTACTTGGTCTCTTACTGGGTGGTTTTGGGGTCTGTTCTCATCCTGGGGTTGGAAAATACTTTTTCCTTTGGTGGCAATAGCGGGTCTCATTCTAACATGTTGCCTGTGCATACACTGTCTCCCTGCTTGTTGCGCTTGTTGTTCACGATTACTGATACGTCGCCCTACATCCCTTGAACATGATTCTGTGGCAAAAGCCATGATGTTGCAGGACATCCAGGACCTGATGACTATAGATGAGGGCATTTTTGAATATTAATGATGCATTCCTAGATTTGTATTATGCCTAGCTTGTCAGACAACAAGTGCTGAAAGTAATGGATAGTGGCAAAGTAGTTAGCAAATTCTTGCTATGTGTTCGTTGCATATCACACAGAGTTCCCGCTTACACTGATGACTGAATGAGCTAATAAATGTTGCCTACGATTGAACATTTCCCTTTTGTCATAGAATTGTAAGGCCCTTACTTGATGGCAATAATAAAATTTACCAATGAATGCTAAAAGGAGGGTCTGTTAGAATTGAAAATGTCATCGACCCCTTGCTTGTGTTTTATTCTGTGTTAAGTTAGCATTCATGGTGCCATTTTATTAGCAACCGCCATTCTGTTTCATGATCGAAGCTAAGCTCCTGCCCCGTGCTGCTTGCCTCAGCAGAAAAGTGTCTCCATGCACATTTTCTCGTGTTTCTCCAAGGCCGATTTCAACTGCGCTAATGAATGTACTCTCTATTGTTGCATACCTTAACTGTTAGATAGGCTCGCTCCCACCTTCACTCTAATGGCGAACATGGGTGAAGTGGCCTTGGAGTGAAGATAACATGTAACCGGTCCCAGAGATGTAGCTCATCCTTCTGTGCCTCCTTTGTTTGCTAGTGCCCGCACTGGAATTTTCCAGCCTGGGCGTGTTCCTAGAGATTTGGAAATGTATAATATCTCATGCCATGTTGGGGGGAGTCAGTCCCTCTTCAGCTGTCTCAGGTGGCTGGTCAGACTGGACTCCGCTCGAGCGTATACTAATATACAATTGTTTGGTTTGTATTCTCTACCGACTGACCGACTCTTCATTTGTGTGGAAGGCTGAGAGGTGGACGCGAGTGACCCGGGTTACCCTAAGCGGATCACTTCCTTCACCCCCGAGCAGAGCCGCAGATCTAGAGCGAGGCTCGGCCGGGCCGAAGTGACGCAGCGGAGATGGAGCAGGCAGGCGGATTGAGAACAGCAGAGATCTTGCCCCCAGCAGTGCTCTGTTGAGGCAAGAGCGGCAGTGGAGGAGGCTGCACAATGTGAAACATACCCGCGGGGGGGAGAGAGGGGAGGGAGGGAGGGAGGGAGGGAGGGAGGGAGGGAGGGCGGGAGGGAGGGAGGGAGGGAGGGAGGGAGGGAGGGAGGGAGGGAGGGAGGGAGGGAGGGAGGAGAGAGAGAGAGAGAGAGAGAGAGAGAGAGAGAGAGAGAGAGAGAGAGAGAGAGAGAGAGAGAGAGAGAGAGAGAGAGAGAGAGAGAGACACACGGACGGGTGGCCTTCGCTGAACAATGGGCTCTAATAGCGAGTGCTTTGCATCCTTGGAGCATTACGAGCCAGGGGACTGACTGCGGGGACTGACTGCAAAGAAAGACAAGCGGTCGCGGTTGTCCCGGCAGCTCAAAAAGTGAAAGTGCGCACAGCGCGCTGAATGTAATTAAAGCACATCATGCCTCACGTAGGACAAACTCATTAAAGAACATAGTGCTTACAAGTAAGAACCGAAGTAAAGGGGCCAGTAGCCATGGGAGGATACAAATGACGACATTAACGTCACTAAGGAGGGACTAAAAGCCTATGAAGGAATCAGACGCCAGCATTTATGAAGGGCAAAGACACAAGCCAATGAAAAATGTGGGTGGGGCTTCTCCTCCGTATAGTACCTACACCAGATCGCCAGAGCAGGGCTTGTGCGCTGGCTCAGGCTCAACCTAAAAAACGAGAGTGGAAAGCAGTGCTTAATTTGTAAAATATGAAGTCCAGGTGCTCAAATTTTTGTTGGAGCAACGCCCACTTCCCCTGGCTCCACCCACTTCCTCCACTGGCTGCACCCAATTACTCTATTGGCTCCGCCCACATCCTCACTGGCACTGCTGAAAGACACATGTAATACCCAATCTGAATTTCACCAAGGGAGCCTTCCTCTAAGTAAGGTTTTGATAGGAGGTTCCCCCTGCCCTGTGAAAATTTTGAAAAAGATGAAATCAAAAGTGCACAATTTTGGAATAAAGTAGCTAAAACGACTAATGCATTGAAAAGGGATATGTGGGCTGAAAAGGTGGTCATCTCTTAAGTAAATCTTTGGGCCTTTGCACTTTTTTTAATGCAAATGTCGATGGGACATAAAAATAAAAAAGTAAACACTTCATAAAGTGTAAGCTGAAACAAGGCTTGGCCCCTAATGATAACTCTTTATTTTATTCCCATACTTCGTGGTACTCATATTAAAGATCTCAAAACACAAAAGGCACGTTGTGATAAGATGAGCTTACAAGACCGTCTGCTCGTATTAAAACAGTAAAAGCAAATCTCAAATACTAAACGTTACTGGATGCAGGTGTGCAGTCTTCAGATGAGGCTCCAATATACAGTAAGAAAACAGAAGTTCTGCTGCACATTCTTATTAATTCCCAAATTGGGTTGGTTACCCTGGAGAGGAAATCCTCGCCATTGTTTCTTTCTGTTAAACATTTTTAAAATATCAACAGTATTTCAATATCATTTCCAGCCTAGTGAGGCGGCCACCAAACACAAATGCACAGTTACAGAACTGAAATCTGATTTAAAAGAAGGGGCAGGCGCGTTTCCATTCATGTCCCTCTCAAAAAACACTCCTGCAAATGCCAAGGAACTCCACTATTAAAATGGCACAGCACAGCACGTTTCCTAATAATATTTCATCGTTAGACAAGACCGTAAACAAAAACGTTTATGATGAGTAATCTGGCACTTCAAATCACTGCCTAGCCAATTCCCAGGGCGCTTGAAAAGTGTTTGTGACAGCGCACAAAAGGTCACGTTCATTATCTACCTGGAAGTTACCCCTGTGCATATTAACATTACTGGAAGGGAAATGTAAAATCATAACATGGCAGACTGTAAAGAGATGCGCGCCAAACAAAATGTTCACTGGTTTACACGAGTATCGTTAAACCAGCATTTGATTTCAGCAGAAATAATTCCGAAGAGAGACACTGTGGGGAATATCTATACACTACAGAATATATCAAGAGATGTTCCCATTTTTGTCTAAAAACCTCTACTCTTGCTGTTCTGTACTAGTATACAAGCCCGTGGATTGATGAGAAAAAGTGAATGCAAAGGGCAAGGCCCTGCCCTTCCGGCCGCCTCCTGGCCCGGGACCGGAGCATTGCACACGGTGCCCCGCCCGGCGCCAGTGGCATAATTGCTTGGGCCTCAGGCTCTGACTCGGTTCAGATGACCGTCACCAGTCACCACGTGCAAGAAAAAGGAGCGTTGGTTTTTATTACTTACTGCAGTTTCTAGCTGGTGGCACTGCCTTATTAAGAGGCCTGCTGCGCTGCTGTTTCAAAGTGCCCGCCTCGATGTGACGTCCGTGGACTGAAAAAGGTTACGCACGGCACGCTGGCGTAGTCCACTACCCCGATAGAACCAAATGCAGCCTAATCAGTGGCCCGCCCACCGGCAAAGCAAATTGATCGGGCTCGCTGCGCTCTTTCAGCATCACCGCACAGCAACACTCTTCTTCACGGACGGAAGGACTCTGTAAACTCGAGACTGTCTGTAACAACACTGCAGTAAGGCAAATATATTTAATTTACGTTGACGCATAACGTGCAGACTGCAGTGCAGTCACGTCATTGATGTAAATTGGCAGTATAGACCCGGCCCTGATAAAAAGGTGCCGGTGCTAAGCATCGGAAAGCCCCGGCACAAATTAAGCACTGGTGGAAAGTGACGGGAGGGGGTGGAACTAAATAGAAAGGGACTTGCCCTCCCAAAGCAGCCAGTTTGACAAAGAGCAGAGACAGTTACCGGACGGCTGCCTTAAGTAAACAACGAGTGCGGCGTCCGTGACGAAAGAGTCTGCACAGCAGAGTAAACAAACACAAATGATTTTCACTACAAGGAACCTTCCAAAACCAGATGGGAGGAGGGAAGATAGGCCATCACACGCTGTACTATGTGATGGATGACCAAAATGCTCTCTGAGTGAAATCGCCGGAAAGAGAGCTAAACACACAAAGGAGGGCCTTTAACTGAAATGCACCAATAAGAAACCAGCATTTCTGAATGCTGCAGCGAACAGCCAATAGCAATGGGTGGATTTGCCAAAGCCACACACAGAGATACAACAGGTCATCGCTGATGCTCGACCTAAAAAGTGTTCTTACTGATGGTTAGAGGTGTTACTTCACTCACTTCTGATCCAGCGGAAGCGGTGTAAATTTGTGGGCTCAGACATAAGTTTCACACCACATCACAGACTCAAAACTTACCAAAATAATTCACAACACAGAGTTTGGCCCATAGAAACTCCACTTACAACTCATAAACCGTTAGGTCCTCCGATAGATCTTTTAAGAAGAGCGAATAGGGGCTCAGATAATAAGAGACGAAGTGACACTCCTTCATGAGGACCTGTAATAAAGAAATGTCTATCTAACAAAACACATTTACAATAATAGTGAGATTCCTCAATAAGAGAAGACAAACACGAGTGAAAGTTATCAAGGTGCCTTTATCTAAACTTCAGTATGTGAATGGTCAGAGCACAAGAATACATTGGAATTATTTAATAATGGTTATTCATTAGCATCGCAGGTAAAATCACAAAGCAACACAGTTCAGAGTATAACTTCATCAATAAACACCTGATAAAATAGGAGAGAGAGAGAGAGAGAAAAGAATATACATTGCAAATTTGACAATATGCAATTCGAGATTCATACGAACCAAAGATTCGGTTGTAGATCTAACAGAAAACAATAACGAGATGGACTCAGCCAGAGTCACGAACCTCTCAGCCGAAAGGTTATAGCCTGCTCGTCTTTACCAGCCGTTAAAGTGCAGGGGGAGGTAGGAGAGTTCAGTTCAGCAGGAATCAGAGTTCAAACCGACAGCATGTCAGGCCAAAAGGTTTGCAAGGAAATAGCCGCACACGTCCTTTTCCCACGGGGCAATTATACCTCAAAAAGTTCATAGTTCCTGCCCACAAAGTATCTTTTGTGCCACTTGCAAGATTCTCATTGGTCAAAATCCACAGTCCAATCATGGTGTGATCATTCTCCAGCCGAAGATCCATTCAGCATCATACGCAATACCATTGTCTAAAATAATGTCCTCTAAGAATAAGGAAATGTCACCCCCTCGGAAATAAAAGAATACAAATGTATCTCAGTATGTCCGCTCCACACGCTCTCATCCGAGCCTGCAACAGTGTTGTAACATTATTCTGTATAATCCAAGGAGCAGATTTACAAGAAACTGACGCATCTGTAGAGATGTGTCAGTTTCCCTGCGCCAGCCTGTGAAACCTTTGCGCCACCATGGGTGCGCCATATTTACAATACGGCACACCATAGCGCAAGGATTGACAGATGTGTCAGAAATTCTGACGCATAAGTCACACATTGCTGGAGTAGCTTCACAAGCACAACACAACTCCAGGAATGCATATTGAGGCCTATTCTCACTACACTGCGTCACTCCTTACACCTGCTTCAAGCAGGCGTAAGGTTTTGACGCAGTGACGTCCTAGTTGTGACGCAGTAAAATCTTGTAGATTTCACTGCGTCACTTTTACGAGGCTCTCCTGCGTGGGAACGCCGACCCTGCATACATTATACCTGACGCAGGTATAATGTGACGCAGGGCTTTACAACGTGACGCATCTCCCTAGATGCGTCACGTTGTAAATTGGCCGCATTTTATGCCGCCGCTGCGTCACAAAAGTGGCGCAACGGCGGTGCAAAAGTGTCGCAAGGGGCTTGTAAATCTGCCCTCAAGGATGTTCATTATTCAAACTAAAGCAAAGAAACTACTTGCAATCAGGTCATCATTTTCAGCCTGCTGGAAGGAAATAACAAAGGACAAATTACATCCTGAGGCCTGAACAAGAAAAACTACCAAGTCCTGCTGACCAAGGAAAAACATGCTAACTTAGAAAGCCATTGAGAACTATAATAGAAATAAAAGCACAGTTACAGAAAATAATGTAAAAGCATATTTTTCAAAATACGTATAAGTTTAGTCTAAATCACACTTTATTAATACACGGAATAAACACCGTCTCCTTCAGATCTATATTGTCAAAGAAG
Organism: Calotriton arnoldi; assembly: GCA_963921515.1. Taxonomy (NCBI): domain Eukaryota; kingdom Metazoa; phylum Chordata; class Amphibia; order Caudata; family Salamandridae; genus Calotriton; species Calotriton arnoldi. The sequence continues at coordinate 2,019,863 of CAWUFW010002590.1, read as the reverse complement.
GAAACACAAAGAGAAATTGTTAAAGAAACATTTTCACATTTACAGTTTTTCAGTGACCTAAGAAAACTCATTTTATGTGTCTCAGTAGTGTGAGTAAATCATTAATATAATTCTCTCTCTTATCATGAACAACTTATCAATAATTCTTAGCTTATTTTCTCTATCTTGACATGAGCAGACTCTACCCAAATCAATGTGCAACTCTCCTGCACATTTCTCGTGGCTGTTTCACGTTTTTGCAAGCCTTTTTAGTCATTTGTTTTAGGAAAACGTATTATAAAAACGTATTAGTAACGCACTCTTTGGGCAGGATTTGATCAAGCAGAAATCATGCTCCATCACTTCCTGCTGTGGAGCTGCCTGCCTGCCCTTGACAGGAGGGTTGAAAAGGTATACAGCTACTCTCAGCTCTTGCTTCACTCTCTTTCTTCCATGGTGCTGAGTGGTTTCCAAGACTACTCTGGGGTAGTTACTTGTACAGTTTCCATTTGGATGGATTTTGCCCAACTTGCTTTTGAGTATTTTGTGTTTAACACTTTCCCTTGGGATGTGCAGTTTAACTCTGCATATGTTGCCTCTCTCCATAGCATTGCTGCCATTGAGTAAATGTTTAGAATTTCCTATTAAAAATCTCACAGTGCTTGCTAGGGTCCCTTTTCCACTTTATGTTGTTCCTTTTCTTTGTGGCTTACGTATCAGTCTATTCCCTTCTGTAAAAACAACAAATGATAAACGGAATGCTAACACTGTCAAACATTCACCCCCAGTCAAGAGGTCTGGGTTTAATCCATTGTTTTTTTGCTCACCACGCCACCCTAGTTTAGACCTGGCCATATGCAAATCAGTCTTGACCCTGCTCCTCATGGGAACAGTCCAGCCCTAACTGCCAGGCCAGGTCCTCCCTGGACCAGAACAAGCATCCTGGGACCGGTTTCGGGGCATCACCCCTCATCATCCAGGCTATCTTGAATCCAGTGGCGCAGTGAGCACGGGACCCACGTCCGGGCATACCCCTCCCACTTAGGGCGACAAATGGAAAAGGAACAATTGATGGACGGAATGCTAGACAATGTCAAACATTCACCCCAGTACAGAGATCTGGGCCTAAATCCATCGCTTTTTTCCCACCTTGGCATTCCAGTTTGGACCCAGCCATATGTAAATCAGTCTTGACCCTGCCCCCCATGGGAACAGTCCAGTCCAAACTGCCAGGCCAGGTCCTTCCTGGACTGGAAACAAGCATCCATTGACTGGGGTGAGTTGTTGAAAAGTTTCAACACTCCGTCCATCATCTTGTTCTGTTTGCTATGTTCACTCTAAGCAGGCAAGTGAATGCCCAGATGTGGGTCCCGTGCTCTCCGCGCCACTGGATTAAAGCTAGCCTGGCTGATGAGGGGTGTTACCGCGAAACCAGTCCCATGAAGCTTGTTTCCAGTCCAGGGAGGACCTGGTCTAGCAGTTCGGGCTGGACTGTTTCCATTGGGAGAAGGGTCCTGACTGATTCGCATATAGGTGGGTCCAAACTGGGGTGACATGTTGAGCATGGATGGATTCAACCCAGATCTGTGACTGGGGGTGAGTGGTTGAAAGGTTTCAGCACTCCGTCCATCATCTTGTGTTTGCTTCATCCTCATAGCTTTTTTTCATGTTTGTTGTATGTGAAGACTGTGTTCTAAGAATATTGTGCCCTTCAGGGGCCTTTGTTTCACTGTTCACCTTGAAGCGTTCATGCAGCATGGACTCTTGTTTGTCTCACTAGGTGAAGAAGAATGGTCACATATCAGTTTAGAGCCGGGGCTGGACAGTATGGTCACTTGCAGCTGGTAGGGCACATATGTTCTACCTGTGCACTGGCTACCTTTCAGATAACAAATATATCCATTTTGTGCACTCTGATTCTATTCACTATGAACATATATTTGATTTTCATTTGATGCTGTAAAGTGCACAAATAAAGGGTGTCCTGGTACTGAGGGAGCTGCACTGTACTGCAGCAAAATCATGGAGAGAAAATAAAGGTTTTGAGAAGCTTGCTGAGTGGAAGGAGACACGTTTCGGCACATTCCAAGATTGTGAGGTGACCACTGAGAAGGAGCGGCTGCCTAGATCAACTTTCCAGAATTTGGGAATGTTAACTGAGCGCTGGAGTGGAGGCTGCATTCGGGAATCAAAGAAGAGAGAAGTCATGTATCCGTCATGGGGCAGGCTGTGTAAATTCTTATGACAGATGCAGAGAGCATCAAACAGGCAGCATTTCCATAGGGGAAGCCAGTGGATGGCAGAAAGATGATCAGTGACGCTTACTTTCCTACAGAGCCCTAGGATAAGGCGAGCTGCAGAATTATGGATGAGCTGCAGCCTGTATGGAAGATAGTTGTACGAACAAAGCTTTGAAATAGTTTAAGTTAGAAATAACCAATGCTTCGACCAGAGCTTTCCTTGAGGACTGGAAAGCAATGGAAGGATTTTCCTGATCACCTTTAACATGAAGAAGCACGTGGAAGAGAGATTTTTAATACCAGTCTCAAAAGTAAGTTTTTTATCAAATATAATCTCCAGGTTCTGAGCAGAAGAAGGGATGGGAGCTGCGCCAAGAACATTGCCAGCTCGAAGACCAGGTGGAAGAACTACCAAAACAAGGAGCTCCATTTTATTGGGATTTATCCTGAGGGAGTTAGAAGACATTATCCTGAGGGAGTTAGAAGACATTATCCTGAGGGAGTTAGAAGATATCATCCTGAGGGAGTTAGAAGACATTATCCTGAGGGAGTTAGAAGACATTATCCTGAGGGAGTTAGAAGACATTATCCTGAGGGAGTTAGAAGACATTATCCTGAGGGAGTTAGACGACATTCAGTTGGCAACTGCAGAGTGGCAATCCTTGATTGGCTCTGTTTAAATCAACGACTCCATAAACATGGAGGATCCGTCAGGTGTCATCCACATAAGCATAAAAGCAAAGACCAAAGGAAGAAATAAGAATGACCAAAGGAGTCAAATAGATATTAAAAAGCATAGTGCTCCGTGATGAGCCCTGGGGACCCCAGACGTGATGCGTTTGTAGCCAGAACCAAAGGGAGCTAGTGGCACAGCTCGGGAGCGTCCTTGTAGAAAGGATAAGAGTCCACTGTAGACAATGTCCTTAATGGCGAGAGCATTGAGTCTGTTTAACATGATCTCATGAAAGACTGTGTCGAACGCTACAGAAAGGTCTAAGAGAATGAGGGCGGACGATCCAGCCGAGTCTAGGAGCAGCCGGATGATGGTGGCAGCTACTAGAGCAGTCTCAGTACAGTAAATGGGGTGGAAGCCAGGGTGGAAGTTGTTTAACAGGGCATGAGCCTCAACTTATATAGACAGTTGATGGTTTATGTAGCATTCAGCACTTCTAGCAAGCAATGGTAGTAGGGAGATGGGCCTAGAGTGGGATAAGATCATAGGGTCAAGTGACGGCTTTTCAAAATGGGGATATCAAGCGCTTTTTCCAGGCATCACAAACCTTACCAGAGTTTAATGAAATGTAGCAAAGTAGGGTCAGAAATGGGGCCAGAGAGGAGGGAACTAATTTAGCGACCTAACTAAGGAAGATCCGGAAGAAATAGCAGGAAGAATCGAAAGGATGTCAGACATGGTTACAGAGTCAAAAGATGACCAGTCAAGAACTGAGGTGTCGAACGAGGGAGTGAGAGAGAGCAGGCGAGGGAGTGAGAGAGAGCAGGAAAGGGGCTCAGTGGACTGTGCTATCAGTGGGAAAAACTGAGGAGTTTGGTCATTTTATGTTGGAAGAAAGGAGAGAGATCGGAGCAGAGCTGTTGGGTAGGTGGTACAGAAGGGAAGATAGCATCTGGGCAGGAAAGCACGCAGCATATTGGAAATATCTCACTGAAGGGGTTATAATTATAGAGAATTCAAACATGAAAGTAGTTGTCTTGGGTGGTCTCTGAAACAATCTTTTACACATCTGGAGCTCCCTTCTGTATGCAGCTTTTTGAGAGTTCCTCTGTGTACCAAGGAGCAGAAGGGTGTGTTCTGAAAGAGGTTCTGATTTTACAAGGAATTGCAGAATCAAGGGTTGTAGTAACCTAGGTAGTGTAAAGATCAGAGAGAGAATGTATGTTAGTGCAGGGACAAGAACAGTGCTTTCGAGTGTGGAAGCAAGATCAGAAGGATGGAGTTTAGACCAGGGTTGATATGGAAAGCAAGTTTTGTGAGAGGATTGTGGTGTATTATATGGTGTGGTTGTGGGACCTCACCATGTAATACACACAAAACCATCTTGGGTCCAGTCAGACTCATTTTAAAGCCTCTAGCTCAACCCTTGGTAGCCGTGGCTTCGAGCAGCAAGGCTTAAACAAAAGAACTAGGGTAAAAGCATTTAGACGCACCACACATCAGAATAAGAAAGTCACACGACACGTAAGAAATCCGATACCAATTTATACAAATAGATTATATTTTTATGAATTTTTAGACACCAAGATGAGCAAAATCTACTGGAGGGGCAGTAACTGTTCTAAGGGGAATGGCTTCGGGGTACCTGGTGGCGTGGTCCACTACAACCAGAATGAAACTTGCCAGAGGCAGTAGGTGGACCTAAGGGACCCACAGTGTCAATCCCCGCCCTCTCAAAGGGAGTCCACACCACAAGCAGTGATGTAAGGGGAGCCTTTGGCTTGCCTCCTTTCTTGACACTAGCTTTACAGGTAACACATGAGCAACAATGCCCCTTCGCCTTTTCTGACATCTGAGGCTAGTAGAAGTGATTGGCACAGCCTTTTCCAGGTATTGGTCTGCCCCAGATGTCCAGCCAAGGGGAAGTCCTGGGTTAGGTTATGGAGAAATTCTCTGTACTATAGGGGGGCCACAACACTCCCGGTTGCCCCTGGTTTGAGGTCCCTTGCCTCACTGTACAGGATCCCCTCCTCCCAGTACACATTATGGGTCCCAGTGACATCTCGTTCCTCCTGTTTGACAGACAGCTGTCTCAGGCCTTCAAAAGTGGGACAAGTCTTTTGTCCCTGGCTTAAGTCCTCTCTAGAGGGTCCTCCTGCCCCTTGGAGTTCTGCCAGGTCAGGCAGATCTCTCAAAGATGCAGCCTTCTCTCCATGCACTGGACCTCCCCCCTTAGAATTAGGTGCCCTCTGGGCCTGAGGACTCTTGGACGTAGCATGTTCAGATGTCCTGCTTTTTTTCTTGTTACTAGGCCCTTGGCCATTTTGCCAAGGTTCCTTGAATTTCCCTTAAGACCTTTTGTGCTCTAGTGGAGACACATACCCACTCAGGGAGACCCAGCATTGCTGCATGAGCCCTTCTCTTCCGTCTCCACCTCTGCCCTGGCAGAAGTTTCAAGGTCATTGCCCAGCAGACACTCCACTGGTACGGCAGGGACACAGCTACTTTTTTTAGGCCAGTAACTCCTCCCCACTTAGTCTACCACTGCCATGGGATGAGACTTTGTATGTATGATTGTCAGAGTTGACTGTTTGTTGCACCTCATCAGAAATTCTCTTTTCTGGGGAAAACAGCTTGGTCTTAACCATGGTGATGCTGGCTCCTGTATCCCTCAGGGCCTGAACTTCAACCTAATTGATTATTAGCCACTGCCTGTACTTTTGCATGCTGGCAGGCCAGTGGGCCAAGGGTTCCATTTTCCTTTCCACCCGAGACTTAAGTGGCATCTGTATATTCCTAACAATTTCCAAGGACAACTTCTGCCTCCATCCTCACACTGGCAATGCCCTTGGGATGGTCACCAGTGGGTAACTTCTTGGTGCACACTGAATGTCCCATCTTGTTCCCTGGCTGCTTATAGTCATAGCACACCCCAACCTTTGTAGGGTCAAACTTCTTTCCCAGACACCCCCTCCTCTTTGAAAGGTATGTGGGTATGTGGCAATCTTTTGGGGACTCTTTGGGAGTTACTGTATTTTTATGCTTGCCGCCTTAATTCCCCTGAATAGAAAGTCACACAACACAAAAGAAATCTGACACCAATTTATAAAAAGAGATCTAGGTGCAGATTTATGAGATTTTGGCGGAGGGCTGCTGGTATGTTACTGCTCCAGCTAATAGATCCTGATATGAGGAAGCATCAGGGGGTGAAGTTTTGGCTGGATATAAATCCGGGTCAGTGTCACCTGGGGGCTCAATGTCATAAATATTCCAGGGATCTGTTTGTGGATGAGCATCATTTCCTCTCCTATAACCATCAGTGGAAGATTGCGTAGACCCTTGTGGTGTAATGTCCCCTGGTTCACCATGAGAATGAGGTGGTGAAGGTGGTGGTGGAGAAGAGGGTGGAGGAGACAGTTGAGGTGGTGGCCAAGAAGGAAGAGGAGGACGCAGAAGACTTGTTGCAGAGTCATTTTTCTTCTGTTTAATTGCCACAGGCACATCTATGGCCTCTTCAAAAGAAAGTTGGCATTTAGATGGTTTGGGCACAGGCTGAGCTAAAATATGGCCAGTTTGAGGCTGTATATGCATTTTTTTCTGTTTTGGATTGAGCCGTTACTACATAAGTTGAAGTACTGGTTCAGGTGGCAACTTCGATGCTGAAGGTTTTAGTCCCGAAACGGATTTCTTTTTGGAAACCAAAGTGGTCGAGTCGAAGCAGCCCCATGTGGTATGCAGGGGCGACTCCTCCACTAGGGCGGAGGAGCGTCACCCCACTGCTTTCTTGCAGTGCCAGAAGCCAAAACATAAAATGGTAATAACCTTCAGTTATTACCATTTTATGTTTGCTTTGCGCATTGCGGGTGGGTGGGTGCGCGGGGCTGCCCTGCTCTTTGAGCAGGGCAGGGGAGGAGTGGTTTGCCCACTCCTGAGTGCACAAAGACTGTTTGGTCGGCCCACTCGGGCCGCCCAAACCAGTAATGCGCACTGCCATTCTCCATGCAGTCTATATTGCAGCCTACATGGAGAACATGGCCACCCCATAAGCCCCTGGCTGGGCGGCGTCCCGACCAATCACAACTCTGCTTGCAGCGTTGTGTTTGGCTTAGGGGAGGGAGCCTGGCTGCCTGCTTCCTGTTCCTGTTGGAGGCAGGAGAGAAGGAGCAGAGAAGACGCTGGACCCGGCGGAAAGGTAAGTTTAATATATATATTTTTTTATTTCCCGCAATCCCCCGCGAATCCCCCCGCGACACCCCCTGTGAATCCCCCACGACACCCCCAGCAAATCCTTCCCCTCCCCTGCGACCCCTCGCGCCTGCCCCCCCCACCCGCGAGCAATGCCGGCCACTACTGGTGGGATGCTCAGAACCGAAGAGGCAGATGATTGGTTTGCTACCAAGTCTTGTCGGCCTGGTACTAATTGTGGCTGTTTTGGCTTAGATTTCAGTGTGAAACCCGAGGGTGGGGCATCAAAGCAAATAGTCGGTGCCTGCCATGGTCTGATGGTAGTGGTGGCCCGGGAGCCGCAAGGTCGGTGGAGGCTGATTTTTTTGGGCCAATGGAACAAGGGCATGTGTACTCATGGTACGCTATCTGGAAGGAAAGTCTTGGATTTGTAGTTCGGCTTCAAGATCAAAGTCGGAGCCGGAACTGGTTTCTGAGTAATGAATGGAGAAGGCTTCTTTCTCCTCTACCAATGCCTCAGGAAGCTCTTCCTGTTTAACATCTTGCTGTCCGAAGATGTCCAGAGCTTCTTCCACTCTCTGCGCTGCATTTCTCAACGCTGCGTACAATGGTCCCACAAAGTTTTTTTCGATCAGAACGATCGACAAGCTTCACAGTTTGCCTCCTGGTTGTCTGGGGATAGACATAAGATGCAAACCTGATGAAGGTCTGTTCTGGGGTACTTTGCGTAACACCTTAGACAGAAGCAAAATGGAGTCAATTCCATTAGCAGCACATTCTCGGTGAAAGCCAAAAAGGAAAATAGGCCAGTACAGGCTAGGCGAAGGCTGCAAGTGAAGCACTTTGAACCTTCAAGCAAACGTTTTCTATTTTAGTACGCGAGTATGGAAAACATGATTGAAAACAATTCTGGCGAAGGTGGAATTTGGATAGTGAACCGGAGCGCCACACAACACGTCGATGCCATGCGCATTACCACTAAACTTGTCTTGTGACTCGAAAGACGACTTCGAAGACAAGCATTTGCAATGCAATAGGTCTCGCATTTGCGAGAGTTTAAGCTATTGGCATTGTAAATGACAATGCCTTTTATTTATGTGTTTTGAAAACCAACACACATATAAAAGGCATTGTCATTTACAATGCCAATAGCTCAAACTCTCGCAAATGTGAGACCACTCTAATGGTGGCTGCGCCCCTTTCTTTAGACGCTCCTTGCCGTATTCAGGTTACAGTGAGCTGCGTCTAAAGAAAGGGGCGTGGCCACCATTAAAGTGAAAACACGTCATGGGGTGCTTTTCCCAAAAAACAAAAAAAAATTGTTTGTGAACAAATTTTTTTCGAGACTTTACCGCATGCTGTGCTTTCACTTTAATAGTAACTACGCCCCTTTCTTTAGACGCGGCTTGCAGTAGCCTGAATACGGCAAGCAACGTCCAAAGAAAGGGGCGCGACCACCATGAAAGTGAAAGCACCTTATGGGGCACTTTCTCTCAAAAATAAAGAAAAAAAACAAATGTTCCGTAGCACTGCCTCTAAAGTTAAAGCGAACCACACTGACAAATAAAATAAAGAAGTGCGGTGGCTATAGTTAAAGAGGACCGCCGCCATTACGTATAAAAATATAAAAGCGGGTGGTGTGCTGCGTTGTAGGAAAGGACGTCGTGGGTGGAATAGGGGAAAATCATTAAAGAAAATAGTGCTCACAGACTAGATAAAGCAGACCGTGTAACAACACAAGTAAAAAGTCCAATCTTTATGGGAGGATACAAATGCAGACAAGGGCAGTACCAAGGAGGGACTACTGAGCCTATTCATGAATCAAAAGCAACGATTGAGAAAGGACAGTAACAGGAGCCAATTGAAGAGATGGGCGGAGCTGAAGTCCATAGCTGAATACAGTATGACTCGCAGAGCAGCGCATACGCTGCCCAGGCTCAACCTAAAAACAGGTCTGTAATGGTTCTACCATCTGACAGATTGCCAATACTTGGCCTAGCAGCAATAGCCAAAACCACCATTTCTGCAAATACTTTGAGGGTGTCATAGGAGTTGAATATGCCTCCTCAATCCATATTAAACATGTACTAGCCATAAGTTGCTATATGGCGAAGATTCATTACGCAGGCATGACTTGGCTGTCTCTACAGGTTGCTATCATCCACACTAGACGCTTTACAGCTTACTGGTTCCTCCTGCAATATAAAATTCAAAATGGTTTCCTCTGCTAGTAGCAGCGCATCTCAAATAATCTGTACATCAGGCAGAAAACAATAGGAAGCCACTATGAACACTTCAGTGGCCATCCCCTCTGCCTCTCGCACTCCCATTCACAATACTGGTGTCGCCCGCTATTGAAATGCATACCTGGTTAGACTACATGCAGTGTTATTGATAACTCCTCGAAGCGCAACTAAGTCCACCAAAATAACAGACCCTACACACTTAAGACTAGCCCAAGGTCCTCCAGTGCCCAAGGTGGCTGTGAAGATGCCATCACTTAGCTGAAACGGGATGTTCGAGGCATATGAGCTGTAGATTGTATACTTGAGCATAGATCGCCATCTGGTGTTGGGCTCGGATGTTTGCAGTTTGTTTTTGTTGAAGAAGTCTTTGTTAGTCACAAGATAGGTGACTCCTCCTTATGGTGACAGTGCGCATGGGCATCGACTCCATCCCCAGATTGTTTTTTTCCGTCATCGGGTTCGGATGTGACTTGTTGCGCTCCGGGTCGGTGTCGTTATCGAAACCCCCTTCGACGCGCAATCACCTACCCCTCGACGGTATTGTCTCGATCGCGTTTCCCCATTTCGACACGCATCTTCTACAATCGAAAAAACTTCGATAAACTTCGACGCGGGCCGTTGGGCCTACCCGCGCCGATTCCGATGGAAGTCGATGGAACGGACTCCCTTCAAGAAATGTCCCCAGTGTGGTGCTAAATTCCCACACTCGGACCTACACCCAGTGTGTAATCTCTGCCTCTCTCTGAAGCATCGAGAGGATACCTGTGAGGCTTGTCTATCTTTCAAGTCTAAGAAGACCATCCATGATCGTCGGGCTCGACGCCACGAAATGTCCTGAGGAAGCGGCTCCATTCCGGACATCTTCAATCCAGGCCCCAACAGCCTTCCGGAACAAGCCCAGGAGGAACCGGTCTCAGTCTCCACAGATGACTCCGACGCCGAAGACGAAGTCACCGCAGCTCAGCGGACTGTGAGTACCGAGACCATGGCCCCACCCAAGCCCATACCAAAGGCCCCGGTAACACCTTCGCCACAAGGCCCAGGTCCACACCGGTCGAACATTTCAGATGCCCCGCCCTCGGGCTTGGCTCTGAAAACCAAAGACAAGCCTTCCGGCTCGGGCTCAAGCCAACCACACTCCGGTACCGAAAAACCACCTTCGGCACCGAAGTCCAAGGCTGCCGATATGCCACGCATCGGCACCAGAAAACCCTCCGGCACCGAAACAGCTGAAGGACAAACCCTCGGAGCCGAAGCAAAAAGTGAAAACTTCGACACCGAAGACGTCGGAGCCGAAACAATCAAAAGAGAAACCTTCGACGCCTAAACCCCCGAAATAAAACACTCCGGAGCCGAAACAATCGACACCGAAGTCTTCGGAAAAGGCGTCTAAACCGGACATTATCCCTATGACTAAACAACTTAAGACTCCTCATAGGGATAAATCTTCGGCACCGAAAAAGAACACCGGCTCCGAAGAACTTTTTGTCCCGGATCCAAACCAGAAAACAATTTATATCCATCCAAAGACTGGTCATATTCTCTCCAAATAACCTACAAAAAGGATACCGGACCATTTGCAAAATTCACCGGTTCCGGCTAAAAGAATGGACACCTTCTACACCTCCTCCCCCACCTATTGATCCCAATTTACTTATCTCTTCAGTACACTCTCCACAACACACTTTTCCACTCTCACAACCAGAGGATAGTGATAATGGAGATGCGGACGGACAAGGGGATGATAACATAATCCCACAACAAGACAATGATGACGATGATGATCCCCCACAGGACCCAGATCCATAGATGGACTATAACACAGATCCTGACTTAACAGACCCAGATCTTTATCCCTCTAAGCCATCCCCACCAGACGACAATGTAGGTTTTGCCCAATTAATCAATAGGGCCGCAACAAATCACGGAGTAAATCTACATTCTGACCCTGTAGAGGAGGATTTTCTATTAGAGACTTTTGCTCAGCCACAAAAAACCTCACACGTCCAACCAATGTTAAAAGGGCTCACTAGACACGCACCAGAAGTGTTTAAGGACCCTGTTAGGACTAGGGTTCTTAACCCAAGGATAGACAAAAAATACAAGGCTGCTCCCAGTGACCCCATATACATTAAGGGTCAGCTTCCTTTAGATTCCCTGGTAGTGGCTAATGCACGTAAAAGGGCCAACTCTCAAGGTTCTGGTGACGCCCCGCCCCCAGAAAAAGAATCAAAATTATTAGACGCATCGGGCAAACGTATGGCGTCTCAAGCTGCTAACTATTGGAAAATAGCCAATACACAAGCTCTCTTGGCAAGGTACGATAGGGCTCACTATGATGAGCTAGAGAAACTCATTCAACACCTACCACAGCAATACAAAGACAAGGCCAATGACCTTATACAGGAAGGAAAATTAATCACGAACACATCAATCAAATGTGCTCTAGACGCCGCGGACACCGCGTCCCGCGCAGTCAATACTAGCGTATTGTAACGCAGGCATGCTTGGCTCAGGATATCCGGATTTAAACAGGAGGTACAAACCAGTATCCTTAATCAGTCCTTCGACCAAGAGCACCTCTTTGGCCCTGCAGTGGACACATCTTTAGAAAAGATACAAAAGGACACTGAAACTGCAAAGTCCATGGGAGCCTTGCAGTTATCTTCTTCTAGAGGCTCCTTCCGACGCTCCTTTTATAGGGCTGGCTCAAAAACCAACACACCAGACCACCCATCCTCATCTTACAAAAGCCCCAATCAGAGTTCCTTTTCCAGAGGATACTTTAGGGGAGGTTACAGGGGTAACAACAACAAGGGCAGAGGCCAGGGTAATAACACCCGTCGGGGGACGCCTTTCACAGTTCCTACCTGTCTGGAATTCCATCACCACAGACAGGTGGGTGAGACAAATTATCTAGTATGGTTACTGCCTGGAACTCACGTCCACTCCCCCACACATTCCTCCCAAACACCGTCCAATGTCCACAGAACATTTGAATCTCCTCAAACAGGAAATTCTCTCTCTACTACACAAAAATGCAATAGAACCAGTCCCCTTACCCCAACAGGGCACAGGGGTTTATTCACTCTACTTTCTCATTCCAAAAAAGGACGGCTCTCTCAGGCCAATATTAGACCTCAGACCCCTAAACCTCTACATCCAATCACACCACTTCCACATGGTCACTCTCCAACAGGTGCTCCCACTACTTCAACAAGGCGACTTCCTTTCCACTCTGGATCTAAAGGACGTCTACTTTCATATTCCTATTCACCCCTCTCACAGAAAGTATCTCAGGTTCACAGTGGACGTACATTATCAGTTCAATGTCCTTCCATTCGGAGTAACCACAGCACCCAGAGTCTTCACCAAATGCCTCGCAGTGGTAGCGGCTCATTTAAGAAGGCAACACATTCATGTGTACCCTTATCTGGACGACTGGCTCATAAAGGCCAAATCCCACAGCAATTGTGTGCAGCACACACACAAAACTATCCTGCTACTTCACGACTTAGGTTTCACATTAAACCTCGACAAGTCTCACCATCAACCATCCAACATACAACAGTATCTAGGGGCTACTTTAGACACCTCAAGAGCTCTAGCATACCCCAATCCAGGCAGGATTCACTCCATGCAGGCTCTAATATTACAATTTCGACCTCAACACTCTCTGCCCGCTCGAGTGTTTATGCAGTTGATCGGGATGATGGCCTCTTGCATCCTCATCGTCCCTTATGCAAGACTCCAAATGCGTCCCTTGCAGTAATGCTTAGCACATCAGTGGAACCAGGCTCAAGGTCAGCTGACAGATCTGGTGTTGGTGGACTGCCGCACACATCAGTCTCTGCAGTGGTGGAATGTACAAAACCTTTCCAAAGGGCGGCCGTTCCTCGAACCGGTTCCACAGATAGTACTAACAACAGACACGTCGCTCACGGTGGGGAGCTCATCTACAAAGTCAAACTGTTCAGGGCTTATGGACCCATCAACAGAAACAACTCCACATAAATCACCTGGAGTTACTAGCAATCTTTTTAGCACTAAAGTCTTTCCAACTTTTGCTCCTAGGCAAAGCTGTCCTAATACGTACAGACAATATGACAGCAATGTATTACATTCAAAAACAAGGGGGGACACACTCTCTCCAACTTTTGCGCCTAGCGCAAACTATATGGAGATGGGCTATTCCTCAAAAGATATACCTGCTTGCGGAACATCTCCCAGCAGTACACAATCAGATCGCGGATCTGCTCAGTCGACAAACACAACAAATTCACGAATGGGAACTTCATCCTCAAGTTCTTCTTCCATTCTTTCAAATGTGGGGACACCCAGACATAGATCTGTTCGCCACACATCAAAACGCAAAATGCCCAAACTTCGCCTCCAGGTATCCACACCCATTGTCCAAAGGCAATGCACTATGGATGAACTGGTCAAACAAATTTGCTTACGCTTTTCCGCCTCTCCCGCTCATTCCGTTAGTGGTTCGAAAACTCAAACAGCATTCCCTCACAATGATCCTAGTTGCTCCAACCTGGGCCCGATAACCATGGTTCACAACCCTCTTGGAACTATCAGTAGTCCCACATCAAAAGCTACACCTCTCACCCAAACTTCTTACACAGAACCATGGAGAGATAAGACATCCAGATCCCAATCAACTCAATCTTGCGATCTGGCTCCTGAGGTCCTAGAGTTTGGCTACCTCAATCTCCCGCCAGTTTGTATGAACGTCATCAAAGAGGCTAGGCGTCCTACCACAAGAGCATGCTACGCAGCAAAGTGGAAGCAATTCACTGTTTATTGTACAAATAACAAAATCAACCCACTAGATGCTTCCATTCAAAACATTATCTGTTACCTCTTGCATCTACAACAATGTAATTTGGCATATACATCTATATGACTACATCTAGCTGCAATAGCCGCTTACCTCCAAAACAGACAACACTTGTCTCTATTTCGAGTTCCTGCTATCAAAGCATTCATGGAAGGACTTAAACGAATAATTCCACCTAGAGTTCCACCCTCCCCAGTCTGGAACCTCAATATTGTCCTTACCAGGCTCCTGGGCCCCCCATTTGAACCTCAACACAAATGTGAGTTACAATTCCTCACTTCGAAAGTAGCCTTCCTGGTAGCTATCACATCCCTCAGGAGAGTCCGTGAACTCCAGGCATTAACCATACAAGAACCATTTTTACAAATGCATCATAGTAAAGTGGTTCTTTGGCCTAACCCAAAATTTCTACCCAAGGTAGTTTCTGCCTTCCACCTTAATCAGTCTGTTGAACTCCCAGTTTTCTTCCCTCAACCAGACTCAGTGGCAGAACGTGCTCTTATTTATTTATTTTTATTTTATGCAATTTATAAAGCGCACAAATACCCTTGGGTGTCTCGGCGCTGCGGACGGCAAAGACAAGCCTGGAGCTGATAACTATTGGTTAAAAAGCCATGTTTTTACCAATTTCCTAAAGGCAAGCAAGGTAGGGCTAGCCTTGATATGAAGGGGGAGAGTGTTCCACAGTTTGGCGGTGGCGACTGTAAATCATCTATCACCCCATGAAACTTTTTTAGTTCGTGGGACCCTCAAAAGGTTGGCTGTTGATGAGCGCAGGGGTCTTTTGGGCGTGTAGGCACAAAGAACTTCCTTCAAGAACTTAGGTCCAGTGTTGCGCATGGCCTTGAAAGCGATGCAGAGCGCTTTAAATTTGATTCGGCTTCTTATAGGTAGCCAGTGGAACTGTCGCAACACCTTTGAGATCGATTTGTACTTGGGGGTGCCTGATAGAATCCTGGCGGCTGAGTTCTGCACCAGCTGTAATTTGTTGAGGACCTTATTTTGTGCATTCATTAGGAGACCGTTGCAATAGTCAATTTTTGACATTACTAGAGTACTAATGAGGGTTTTTCCAGCACTGAGTGGAAGGAATGGTAAAAGTTTTTTATCATCCTTAAAGTGTAAAAGGATGATGAGACAACAGTATTGGCATGGTATGCGAAGGACAGCTTGTCATCGAACATGACACCTAGATTTCTGACCTTTGAGACAGGGGACGGAGGTGGTCCCAATTTGGCTGGCCACCAGGTGGGGGACCAACCCGGGGAGAGATTGCCAAAAATCATCACCTCAGTTTTGTCAGAGTTTAATTTTAGGCAGTTATTAGCCATCCACGTGCTGATGGCCACCATTCCATCCTGAAAATTAGCCGCAACTGCCCCTCCATCATTATGTACTGCAAGCACCAATTGTGTGTCATCGGCGTAAGATGTAAGACCCATCCCGTGTGCTTTGATAACTCTGGCCAGGTCCGACACATAGATGTTAAATAAGGTCGGACTCAGAGATGATCCTTGTGGCACACCACACGGGAGGGTGAATGATGGGGAGTTGAAAGTGCCTAGACTCACTAGTTGGGTGCGGTTGGAAAGGAAGGAGGGTAAGAGGGCTTTAGCCCTATGTCTGATACCGATGGTTGAGACACGGTCGATCAAGGTAGCGTGATCGACCGTGTCAAATGCTGCTGATAAATCCAGCAGCACCAGGACAGCGGCACCACCCTGATCTAGTATCGTCCTGATTTCATCTGATGCTTTAATGAGGGCTGTCTCGGTACTGTGGCCTTTCCTAAAGCCAAATTGTGTGTCGTCCAGTAAGTTATTGTTTTCAATATATTGAGCCAACTGTGAGTTCATGATTTTTTCGAAGATTTTTGCTGGAAATGGAAGGCTTGTGATAGGCCTATAGTTTTTTGTTTCTGCAGGGTCGAGATTATGCTGCTTCAGCAGAGGCTTGATAATGGCCTTTTTCCATATGGATGGATAGTTGCCTGTACGGAACATTGCATTGCAGATATTTGCTAAGTTGGAAGCTATTAGGTCAGGGATCAGTTTCAAAACTGAAGGTGGACAGGGGTCAGTGGAGGATCCCGATTTAATGACGGAAATTAGATCCATGATCTGTTGCGGTGAGACTTGACTGAATTACGAGAAAAAGGGGGAGCTTTCTTCCTTGTCAGGAGCCACGATCTGGTGGTCTGCCTTAGGTTGGGCTGCGAAGTTGACATAAATTTGGCTAACCTTTTCATGAAAAAAACTGGCTAGTGAGTTACAGAGGGTTTGCGAGGGGGCTATAGGGAAATTCGTCGCCAGCCCTGATAGCTTGGCCACTACCTGATACAGTTGTTTAGTAGAATCTTGAGCGGATTCTATCTGTCTAAGGTAGTACTTACTTTTCTCCAGGATAATGAGGTGTTTATATTTAGTTATTGCTTCCTTGTAACGAGTTTTTTCATTGTTGTTATAGTCTCTACGCCAGTGCCTCTCAAGGTTTCTACATCGTTGTTTTTCGTCTGAGAGCCTCTGAAAACCAAGGTAGCCATTATAAAAATGGGGTAACCCAAAATTGGTCGTGGACCTGGGCTCAAATTGATACGAAAAACAGTGGTACTAGACCTCAAATGGAGAAATATGATTCAATCAATACATAATAAACCTTTTGCAGTTTGGAGCATGTGCGAAGTCAGCTCACAGTACTTAATACAAAACAGTATAAAGATGTGCAACAACCGAGTTCCGAATTGGCACAAGTTTTTATTTAGTCATAATCCAAAATAGCAGTAGGTATCTTACTGCATTAAAAAGGGAGAGTTTAAGAAAGGTTGCTCCAGGGGAACGTGCGAAAAGGAGGTGCTCTAGTGAAAAGGAAAATAGGAAAGAATTCCACTTAGTGTTCAGGAAAAAGAAGGAAATTAAAACAATTCGAATGGTGGATTGATAGACTGATATCAATCTCTACATATAGACTGACCGCATGTGATTATTTGTTCACAAAATTTCATTTTGCATATACTTTCAGAATACAGAAATTTATTGTTTAGCACGTTTTGGTTTTGGGGCTTGCGGTCCAGGCTACGGTGATGTGGGCGTCAACGTTTCGACCCAACTTGGGGCTCAGAGGGTAATTTGGGGCCTCGGCCTGCGGGTCTTCCTCAGGACAGGGGTGGGCAACCTGGGAAAAAGTGTGGCTTCCTAGTTCCACACCTAATGGATTAAAATAAGGAAATCAGGGTTGTGCACTTGGATAAAATTCACAAAACAATTAATGATACCCATGGGGTAAGGACTTACCCACAGGGAATAGTGGAGTGCGGGGATAAGTCTTCCGGGTAATCGAGGCTAGTGTCCTCATCTAAAAATAATGAGATGGGGTTTGCCTTGAACTAGTGTCTCAATGTCAGGAATTCAGAAAAGCTATTAGAGCTTGAGACACTTACCCGTCAGTGAAGGGTAGAATCAAATTGAAGTCTTGGCACTTAATGCTGGGACTGCGGGGGAGGAAGGAGAAAAAACCCCCGGGTTAGAATTGTCTAAACACCTGACTTGCTACTGATTGAAACCATACATATGGCGTTTCCGTCGTGCGGATGAATTTTACCTTAAAATCTCCTTATGATCCGCACACAAGTTGCAGGCTTACTGGGAGTTCAGGAATCTGGCTGGTCTCGAGGACGTTTATTTAAACGTACCGCTTGCGTGAGACTCACGCCGATTGATAGTGGTAGAAGAAAGACTTGCGCTAGCCGCTCAGCCAAGGAAGGGCTGAGGCTGTCAGCCAAGGGCATAGTACCACTATTCCCAAATGTGGAGGCGGGGGGAAAAAGAGACGGGGGCGAGGCGGGTGGAATAAATCAACAGGATAGGTCTTTAAAGATATCAATGCATAAAGTGGCATGTAATAATAATATACAGTGTTAATTAAATAAACAAAAATAGGAGGTGCAATATATACAATATTTACAATATTTACAATACAAGGACACAACACATCAAGGTTATATACATTGAACAGTGTACATGAAACCAACATCATTAATAAGGTTCTGGTGTGAATGCATACAATCACAGGGAGAAAAGGGGGATACAGTCTAATGTAGCATCAACTTCAGCCATTATTAAGTACTGCCACTTGTTTGCTAATTTCCTCGTATTCGTTGAGGCCCCTTGCTATTGTGTCAAATAAATGTATCCATCTACATTCACGAGTACTTAGGATGTTATGGAAATTTCCTCCTCTGGGATTAGGTTTAACTCTTTCTATTACCCACCATTTGAAGCATTCTGGAGTTTGTCCAAGAGTGGTAAAATGGTCAACTAGTGGCGCGCCCTGTACTTGACAGCGTATACGGCTGCAATGTTGCAGGATGCGGGTTTTGACTTTTGGATGGTCTGACCGATGTACATAAATTCACAAGGGCACATAATCGCATAGATCACTCCAGAGGTGTTACAGTTACTGTGTTCTTGTAGTATGTGGGTATAGTTGTTGTGAGTAAATTGTTTGACTTCCTTCACCAAGGGGCACGCTTTACACTGGCCGCATTTATGGTGACCCTTAACTGGAGGAATCCCCAAAGTACTGATTGGCGGATGATGTTGGAAGTGGGTAGCAAGGATTTCACAACATGTTCCCTCACATTCTTGCCTTTCTTAAAGGCATGCAGTAGTGGTGGCATGTCTCCTAGTTCGTCTGCGATCAAATGCCAATGCTGGTTAATGATCTTTTTAACCATGTTGCTTTTAGTCGAAAAATTTGTGGCACATACTATGCGTTCTACCTCGTCATTATTTCTTTGTTTGGGTTCCAAGAGGAACTCTCTGTGGTTGAACCACGCACGCTTCCGTGATTTTTTGAGGAGTCTGATGGGATATCCTCTCTCAATTAGACGTGACATCAGACCTATTGATTCCTCAAAATAATCCTCTTTTTTTTAGCAGTTCCTCCTCAACCTCAGGAATTGCCCAAATGGCAGGTTGTCCCTGAGGTTGCGGGGATGGTGGCTTGAATACCGTAAAAGAGTATTACGTTAGCTGTTCTTTCTATATAGGCCTGTGTATAATCTGTCCTGTTCTGCATTGATGGTGATGTCAAGGAAATGGATCGATGACCGATCATACTCTAGCGTGAATTGGATGTCAGTAGAGCAAGGTTTCTACATCGTTGTTTTTCGAGTCTGAGAGCCTCTGAAAACCAAGGGGCAGAAGGGGCATGTCTATTTTTAGAGGCTTTTTTGAGTGGTACTAAAGAGTTGAAGGCATTATGGAGCCATTCTGAATAGTTAGATGAGGCAAGTTCAGGGTCTGGTGTAAAGTCATGTTGAGTGGAGAGCAGATATGTTTTGAGAAGATGCTGATCAATGCTACTCCAAGCTTTGAACGATGTAGATGGAAATAACCTAGTATGCGGAGTGTTATTCCTCTTTACTTGAATATCAAACAAAACTGCACAGTGGTCAGTCCAGACTAGGGGCAGGACGTTCTTTAGGGAGATTTGCTGGTTGCTAGAGAACAGACCATCTAGAGTATGACCAGCTGAATGTGTGGGGCTTGTCACCAACTGGGTAAGGCCCACTGCCTCCAATTCTACGATGAGGGATGATATATCCTTATCATCGTGGGTCTCTAAATGAAAATTAAAGTCTCCCAAGATAGTGAGGTTGGATTCTCCTGCTAAGGGTTCAAGAAGGCTGCCCAAGGCAGAAAGAAATTCAGCCCGCGAGCCCGGTGGGCGATAGAGAAGGATTCCCTTAAAGGGTTGTGAATGGCTGAGCATGATCGAGAAAGTAAAGGCTTCACAGACCAAGGAGGGAATTATCTCCGTCCTGACTAAGTATTTATCATGGTAAATGATCGCCAGTCCTCCTCCTTTTTTGATAGATCTATCGTGTCTGTAAGCATAGTAACCGTCAGGGGTTGCGGTGCAAAAATCGGGTCCAGACGATGGATCCCCCCAGGTTTCTGTTATAAATAGTATGTCAAGATCATGGTCCTTTAAGAAGTCGGATATTTCATATTTATGTTTGGAGAGGGAACGTGAATTTATAAGGGCTAAGTGAATATATTCCTGATTTGTTTGCAGAAGATGCAACTGTGACGGAACTGAATTGGTGTGGATTTCCAATTTAAACAAACAATTGGAGCAACTTAGTGGGTGGCTAATGAGTCTATGTCTAGGTGGGGACAGGTGTGTGTTAGTAGCAAAACGGATATCTTTCAGTTGTTTACTGGAGTATTTTAACATCTTACCAGGCAATGCTGATGAGGGAGAGCGAGGGAGCGTGTACCTGGGCCCGGTCCAGGCGCGGACGGGCGCAGACGGGCTTGCCTGCGGCGCGCTCGTTGAGCGCGTCCGCTGCGCGTTGCGACAGGCATCAGAATTTATGTAGGCGAGTATCAGCTGCTAGTCTGCTGACCTGCGTGCGATAGCGGAAGATTACTCACTTCCGGTATATGCGTTTGAATTTCCCTCCACGCAAACTGAAGGATCAGCGGTGGACCGGGGAAAAAACGCCAAAGGAACAATTAAGAGGTGAACAGATCAGAATCAGTTTTAAGTGCCTTAAAAATAACCAATAATGTTGAAAAAGCGCTCAGGTCTAAGTGCATTGAAAATAACCAATAAAGTTTAAAAAGCAGCGCGAATCTCGGGAGCCCTTTACCAGGCGCTCCTGATTGCTATGTCTAGCGATGTGACTGTCTTTCTTCAAGCGCGTCCGCTGCGCGTTGCGACAGGCATCAGAATTTATGTAGGTTAGTATCAGCTGCTAGTCTGCTGACCTGCGTGCGATAGCGGAAGATTACTCACTTCCGGTATATGTGTTTGAATTTCCCTCCACGCAAACTGAAGGATCAGCGGTGGACCGGGGAAAAAACGCCAAAGGAACAATTAAGAGGTGAACAGATCAGAATCAGTTTTAAGTGCCTTAAAAATAACCAATAATGTTTAAAAAGCGCTCAGGTCTAAGTGCATTGAAAATAACCAATAAAGTTTAAAAAGCAGCGCGAATCTCGGGAGCCCTTTACCAGGCGCTCCTGATTGCTATGTCTAGCGATGTGACTGTCTTTCTTCAAGCGCGTCCGCTGCGCGTTGCGACAGGCATCAAAATTTATGTAGGCGAGTATCAGCTGCTAGTCTGCTGACCTGCGTGCGATAGCGGAAGATTACTCTTTACACACTAGACGTCAAAAGAGCGTTATTATACTACATAGAAAGAACTAAACCTTTTAGAAAGACTAAACAACTCTTTGTTTCTTTCTCCCCACCTCACAAGGGCAATCCCATCTCAAAAACAGGAATTGCAAGATGGATTATTAAGTGCATCCAAATATGCTATCTCAAAGCTAAACGCACGCTAACCATTCCCCCTAGAGCTCATTCCACACGCAAAATAGGGGCTTCTATGGCATTCTTAGGGAACATTCCCCTAGATGACATTTGCAAAGCAGCAACTTGGTCTACACCTCACACTTTCACTAAAGTTCACCAAGTTGGATATTTTATTTGTTACGGAAACCTGGGGTGAGGAAACATCCAACCCAGATTTTAATATTGCGGTGCCGTCTGGGTATAAAATTGTTAGGCACGATAGACCCATAAAAAAAGGCGGTGGACTTGCAATTATTCACAAAGTGAACTCATAGCACATTGCTCAACATTTCCCTCTCCAGACTGCGAGGCCTTGTACTTTAATATTAGCGCCTCTGACCAAGAAACCCTCAAAGGATTATTAATATATCACCCACCTTGGTCCAAAATTAATTTTTTGACAAATTTGTCGTCTTTATTAGAACTGGGTAGTTCATCCAGATGCTTTACCATGCTGGGTGATTTGAACTTTCACCTGGATACACTAGCTGATAAAGAAACTCAGGAACTTTTAGATATCACATCGAATGTAGGTCTCCAACAGCTAGTCGAAGGCTCTACACACCAAACAGGTCATACCTTGGATGGTGTGTTCACAAACAATCCAGCCCTATCTATTACTTCTATTCTCCCTCTTACATGGACCGATCACTATGCTGTCTTATTTCATTGGGTCCTGCCTGGCTCTATAACTACTAATACAGCTAGCAATAAATTTGCTAGGAGAGCCTGGCATAATATTGACAACGGGTGCTCTAGAAACCCAGCTAAATCAAAGCACCCCGATCCCAGAGTTGGAAGCAGAGGGATCGGCGAGAGGTTACACTTACTGGCTAGAATCTAACTTTGCCAAATTAGCCCCTGTGACCGAGGCAAATAGAAATAGAAAAACTCCATCGGCCCCATGGTTTTCCGAAGCCCTAAGATTAGACAAACAAGCTTGCAGGAGGCAAGAGAGAACATGGCGGAAAAACTATGATGCAGCTGAAAAAGAACAATATAAGCTCATGCTAGCAGATTACAAGAAAAAAATAATTATGGAGAAGAGTCAATTTTATACGCAGAAAATAGAGATGGCGGGCAACTCCAGTAAGGAACTTTTACAGTCATAAATAATTTGACGACTGCTAAAAAGGACAGTACTGTGAATTGTACCCAAGATTTTTGCAACATATTGGCCCAGACGTTCAAAACAAAGGTAGATCAGATCTATGACCAATTTGCCTCACATACCTCTTACAGTGCTGACATAGATCAGGAAGTTAAAGCTAAAACTCCTTTTTTAAACTTTACCTCTACTTCCCCAGAGCAGATTGCCACCCTTCTCTTAAAGACTAATTCTGGCTCTCCGGACGATCCTTGTCCTCCAAGGCTATTGCATAATATTATTAGTCACATTATTAGTCCTCAGCTATCTGGTATTTTTAACCAAATGTTCTCACAAGGAACCTTCCCTACATTGTGGAAACAGGCCCGTATATTACCATTACTAAAAAAAGCCCAATCTTGATGTAATGGATCCGGCCAACTATAGGCCGATAGCTAGACTACCGCTGCCTGCAAAAATATTTGAGAAAATTGTTAATATGGAACTTTCTACATACATTCTAGACAATAATGTCTTAGACCATAGCCAATTTGGCTTCCATTCATGCCATAGTACCGAGACAGCCTTAATTAAGACCACGGAGGAGATTCACGCTGCACTAGATGGCGGCGGATCAGCAGACCTGATCCTCCTTGATCTGTCCGCAGCATTTGATACTGTGGACCACAACTTACTGACAGATCGGCTGAAAACCATTGGACTAGGAGGAAAGGCCTTGTCGCTTTTAACATCTTTTTTAGCAGATAGGTCACAGACAGTGCAATTGGGCGATTTTAAATCCACACCTTTTACTTTGCCTTGTGGGGTGCCGCAGGGCTCTTCCTTGAGCCCTACGCTTTTTAACATATACGTGTCCGAATTAGCACCCTTGATCAGAAGTTTTGATCTAATTCCAACCTCGTACGCTGACGATACTCAACTGGTCATTTCAAACATAGACAAGGATGTCGATCACTCTAACAAATTGCATGAGTGCATGGTCTCCGTGAGTACTTGGATGAGCAAGCAGTGTTTGAAGCTTAACTCGAGCAAAACCGAGGTGGTGCTTTTTGGAAAGCTGGCTCCCCTTTGGTCACCAGCTTGGTGGCCTAGCACTTTGGGCCCCCTTCCTACTCCGGTAGTGAAAGCTAAAAATCTGGGGGGCATAATAGACGAGAAGCTGAATTTTAAATCACAAGTTTCTAAGGTGGTGTCCTCTGCATTTTTCACCATTAGAACAGTGCGTAAAATTCTACCATTTATTCCGAAAATCACAAGAAAGACTGTTCTAACTTCCCTAGTTTTGTCCAAGCTGGACTACTGTAACGCCTTATATATGAATTTACAGTCCAATCAACTTAGAAGACTGCAGTCGGCACAGAATGCTGCTGCCAGACTGGTGCTAGATGTCCCTAAACATCAGTCCATTAGGGCTGGGATACAAAAGCTGCACTGGCTGCCAGTCGCTCAACGCGTGAAATTCAAGGCACTGTGTATAGCACACAAGGCACTGCACAGAGTGGGTCCACGATTTCTTTGGCATAGCTTTAATTGGTACTCCCCCAGTAGACAACTGCGATCGGCTAATGCCTTCTTGATGCCCACTTCTAGAGTCAGGACAACGAACTGGGGGGGGGAAGAGTTTCAGTCATAGCACCATTAGGCTTTGGAACACCCTTCCGCTTGCTCTCAGGAAGATATCTTCTCTGATTGAGTTCAGGATAAATCTTAAAACCTGACTTTTCAAAAACTAAGTTCCCTGTACAGTATGCTGTCCGTAAGCGCCCAGACACCTAAGGGTAGTAGTGCGCTATAGAAGTTGTGATAACATAACATAACATAAACACTATTGTGTAGATGTGCAAGCTAAGCAACAAGCTAGTGTGGGCCAGGCTGTATTGAGAACACTTTTTCAGACCACTGCAACGGATACAGGTTGCCACCGCTAAGGAGGAAAACTGCTATATAGTCTATGCTCAAGTATACAATCTACAGCTCATATGCCTCGAACGGAAAATGCTACTTACCAGTATGCATCTGTTCTTTGCATGTAGAGCTGTAGAGTTGTATACGCCCACCCACCTCCCCGGATACCTTTATCCGTTGCAGTATTATCTTACTTAGATACATTACACATGGACATCCTTTCTACTTTCCTATTAACTCCATCATTACCCTTCATGGCGAAAAACAATCTGGGGATGGAGTCGATGCCCATGCGCACTGTCACCATAAGGAGGAGTCACCTATCTCGTGACTAACAAAGACTTCTTCGACAAAAACAAACTGCAAACATCCGAGCCCAACACCAGATGGCGATCTATGCTCAAGTATACAACTCTACAGCTCTACATGCCAAGAACAGATGCATACTGGTAAGTAGCATTTTCCTTTCACCCCACATTTCTGCTGCAAAGCGCTCTGTTTCTTGGGCCATGCTCATGCAAAGGAAAACAAACTTGAGTCTACTGGCAGGAAAAACATACACAGAATCACTGGTGCATGCAATAGAAGTGTTCAGAGCTCACTGTAGTGTGGCATTAGGTGTAGGGTCACAACTCTTCCAGAGAGAAGCAGTTCGCTTCACGGCGTTACTCTGCTTTTAGGTCTGAGTTTTCACAGTGCAGCTGTCAAACAGATCTATTACTTACTATATAGAGTGGGCTTTGGATCAGCCCTTTCCAACAACTGACCCTCTTCAACCAGCCTCTTTCAGCCACTGGCTTGAACCTTTGTAAATCATGACTTGGCTGAGTCTAGCAGTATGCATCTGTCATGCAATACATGTGGTTGGAAGTAACCTTCCACCTCCAATCGAGGGTTTCATTGAATTGCATGAGGGACTACTTTACAATTATTGCTCTCTCTATATATAGGTGTCCTTCCAATGTGCATACGCATGTCTTAGATTAAGCCCAGACCTCCTGGCTTTGCAAATGTTTGTTTACTACGTTATGTGTATTTGTAAAGCGCAAGTCTCGCGAGGAGATTCTAGCGCTCCTTTGCTGCTTCTACAGGGGGCACTACAAGAACCGGGATGGACAAAGTGAGGAGAGCACTGTACTACTGCTGGCATCTGGAGCGAGGCAACTTCATCTATTTGCAGGTGCTGCACTCCTATGAGTGGACTCCAGTCAACACCTAAGAGAAGAGAGTGGTGACCTACTGGGAGTCATTACTGTTAATGAAAGGAGTACTGCGCCTCATTCTCCTATCACAGCCCCTCATGGCTCATGATTTTCTGATAGTGGAAAAAGGAAAGTCTACAACAACGCGGAATAACTCGAGGTGTAATTTCTTGTATAGTAGACAATATTGTTTAATTACAGTTCGGAAAACATTAGCGAAGTCTACGGATTGGGCAGCATCTTAACAGCCATCACTGTGACTTGGTGCATCCAAATAGGTAAACAACACTACAATAAAACACAACGGACACCAGATGGTCATAGGCCGAGTGTTCCCGGTACAGGTGTATGTGTGGACTCTGCGACGATCAAATCCCACGGCCGAGGACCATTGAGTTGGGTACTAATGACACCGATGGTTAAAGCGCCGAGACTATTCCGTTTGTGAGGAGTGCTATAAAAAAAATACCACGCAAGGGACGCATACTTCGAAAGGTTTACCCGCCGGATCTTGTGATTCCGCAGATAACTAGTGGTTTCTGCACTGAATTACAAACTTGTGAAGGCTCCTTAATTTTACTGTGCTGGGGACCACCAAAAAGATCTGCTGGAGTGAAACCCACGTCTGTGTCCGGTAGGAAGAGGAGATTGCGTCGACAGGCTCGGGGGGAGTGGCACACCAAGGTGGGAGGGGTGGGGGGGCACTGAGGTCTATTTATTTATTTATGCGTTTTTATATAGCGCGGACTTTACCCGAGGGTGTCAGAGCGCTTCACAACAGGAACAGTAACATTGCATGAGGAGAAGGTTACAAGTGAGCATAATACAAAAGCAAGCGTTACATTGCATGAGGAAAAGTGACAATTGTGCAAATAACAAACAAACCAGATACAAAAAGAGGTATACGTTACAGGAGGAAAAAGTGACAGGTGTGCATGATACATGAGATAGAAAATACAAACAGAGGTATAATTCTGCAATAAGTGGCAATCACTCATAACACACTGGGAAGGCCCTTCTATGGGCATGGAGTACAGAATTTCCTATAGTGGAAGAACTTCCTTGAGGGAGTAGAGAGGGCATGAATTAAACAGGGGACTTGAAATGAAGGGAACACACACATAAAATCCAACACAGCACGCAAGGGTGAGGAATGTACAGGAAAAAGTACAAATTTACAATGAAGAGCGAGCTTCCTAGAGGGGGCTGAGAGTGAAAGTATTAGTTCTGAAAGTGTCTTTGGAAGAGAAGAGATTTGAGGTCAGCTTTGAAGATCCGGGTAGAGGAGGTGGCACGGAGCAATGGGGGAAGCGAGTTCCAGATTCTCACCGCATTGCCTGAGAAGGATTGAGCCATCGATCTTTCCCTTTGAAGACGGGGGCTCAAGCAGAAGCTTTTCCGCATTGCGAGAAGGGCGAGAGCCACCGGACAATTTCAATTTATTCGCCAGGTAACGAGGGGAGGACGTGTGTAACGCTTTGTGTGTGATGCAGGCAGTTTTGTAAATAGATCTTGCCTCGATCGGAAGCCATCGAAGAGAGGACAGGATAGGAGTGACGTGGTCGCTTCGTTTAGACCCTGAAATGAAGCGGGCTGCTGAATGGAGGATGGATCTGAGAGGGGAGAGGTGGGATTTGGGTAGGCCCGTCAGAAGAGAATTGCAATAATCCAGTCTTGAGAGAACCAGAGATTGTACCAAGGTTTTTAAGTCTTTCTCCGGGAAGAACCGACGGATCCCCCATAGAAGGTGCAACTGGTAACGTGCGTTCTTAGCAATAGAGTTGATGTGGGAGATTAGGTTGAGTCTTTTGTCAAGAATGACACCTAGGGATTTAGCGCTGTTGACAATGATGGGTTTGTTGTTGAGTAGGTTCAGCTGATCCATCCAAGATTGAACAGGAGGAGGTGAGAGAGAGGTAGAGAGGAGGAGGAATTCAGTTTTGGCGGGATTCAGAATGAGTTGGTGAGCTAACATCCAGTTATGAATAGAGTGAGTTGAGAGTAGAGTTGAGTAGGGAGCGATCGTGTGCGGAAGACACCTTAAGGTAGATTTAAGTGTCGTCCGCATAAAGATGGTAATGGATCCCAGATTTGCTTAGGAGGTTCCCTAAAGGTTCCAGGTAGAGATTAAACAAGGTGGGTGCCAGGATAGAACCTTGAGGGACGCCTAGACCTACGGCCAATGGAGATGAAAGACTGTTCGCTATCTTGATCATTTGGGATCTGTCCGAGAGGAAAGCGGGAGCGGGGCAGGGTCGGATTGGTAACGCGGGCACTCAGGCAATGCCCGAGGGGCCGGTATCCGAGTTCCAGCTGTGGGCTGCTTTTTTGGGCAGCTTGGGGGAACAATTGGGCGGCACGAGGGTGGGAATGCAGCCTGTGTTGGGGGGAGGTGCGTCTTTCCGGCCAGAGCTGCTGGCTGTGGAGCTGTGGAGCCGGGTTCGAGTCCCGGTGACAGCCTGTGGTGATTCGGGGCGTGGGCCACGGTTCCTCATCTTTGGGGCCGGTTGCTTGGCCTCCAGTCTGGTGTTCGGTGGGAGCAATTGAGCGAGGGGTCGGTGGTTCGCAGTTCGTCGATAGTGAGACAGTTATGGCTTTGCTTGTTCGGATTCCTTAAGTCTTCTCACATGTTTTGCAAAAGTTAAAGCGGTTGCGCTAATGTTTTGTCCAACAAAAATCCACACCTTTCTGGTTCTTCAGACCTGAGGTGGGAAATCTTAGCCTATTTGCACTGGTAAAAATGTCTAGCTACTGTATTAGTGACTGCCTCGGTGTCAGTGACGCTTGTTCGCAAGTTGTTGGAAACCAAACAGCACCCGTACAAAGATTAAATGATAAAAATACAGCACAGTGCACTGGTCTGCCAGACTCTACTCTCCACATGACAATAGTCCAGGTTGATACAGTGGTAAGAAGATTTTGTGGCAACAAATAACATAGAATAAACAGATCCCACTGTTTCTGGTTTAGTCTCCAGTCACTTCGGGGATTTCCATTTCTCCTTATCTGAGGAGTAAATCCAGTTGAGCTGATAATGTAATCAGAATGGTTATGTTTTAAATGTTGTCAGAACAAAGCTGAATACAGCTTCTTAAAGTAAATTAAAAAAATTTAAAAAAACTTGACAACGCTGTCGGCTGTTTTCTTGCGTTTGAATGCGAGGGACTCAGCATCAAGTACACGGAACAATCATCACACATTACATTATATTCGTTCCGTTTCTGGTGTGAGTCTGAGTGGCAGGTTTTGGGGTGCCCTGTTGTTGTATACTCTGTGCGCCCTGCCGAGTCGCACTCAGGTGCCTGCAGGCAGCATTAGTATTTTCCTCGTGTTGAGTTCGGGGCCCCTCGGGGGCGAGTCACTATCGTTCTTTCACAGTAGGGAGCACTTTCAGTATGCTATTCAACGAAGCCATAATGGCGCTTAGTTATCTTAAGCAACTAACAAGCATTGACAAAGCCAGTAGTACCGGCTTGTAGGTGTAGTGTTCATTTTGTAGTATATATCTGGTCAATATTCTTACAAAAAAGCCATGGTGTTGCCTACTTATCTCAGGCAACTAACAACCATTGGCAAAATCAATAGTCCTTGCTTGCTGTAGGAGTAATGTCACGTGTGATTATATATCTAAATACAATGGCAGAAGAGGCAGAACTATGAAGCACACTATGCTAAGCAAAGATTTTCAGCTTAAATGTGTTAATCAACGCCCTTCATTACATCGCCCACCCCCCTCCTTTTTTGAGAGACCCCCAGTTTTCACCCCATTTTAACCCCTGGCTACAGGTGGGGATACAGTTCAAACTGCAGGAAGGAGTGCCTCGGTTCTCTTCAGGGGGTGTTTCTTCTGCTGACCACTTGAATCCTGGTTCACTTTACCGTTCCTGCTGAGAGGTTCCGTCGGGCAGGCTTGCATGAAGGGGGTGTCCCCTGGGGCGCTATGGTGTGGCACAGATTGGACACACGGATGAATTCCGGAATAGCGCTTGGCAACGGGGAATATCATGGAACTGGCTTTGGTGTTAACATGTGTCCCTTTGCAGGTTTGTGTCTGCGACCTCAGCATTGAATTTGTCCTATAGGGACAGTTGCTTGGAATCTGTACATTGCATTCATACTGGGGAGGTGCCCCAGCGCTTTCGGGCACGACTTCCTCCGTTGTCAGGGAATTCAGTTGTAAGTGGCAGCACCCTGAAGTGTCTGTACTAATTGGAAGAGTTTTGCTGTCCCTCCCAACCAGGTGTGGCACTGGGGCAGTGGGGTGGCTGCACTTGGAGAACCAATTCCAGAGTTCCTGCAGGGGTGCATAAAAAGTTTGGGGTAACCTGGCAAGTGAGCTGTGCCACGTGTGGTTGGTAGGTTGTGTCGCTCGGTTTGGGCACGAGCACAGCCTGTCCTGTCATTTGGGGGTGGCAACGTTGGTGGCGTGTGCTCCGAGCAGTTCTGTTTCGGAGTTGTTTGTGGTGTGGTCACCTTGTTTGGGGCTAGAGGTCCGTTGGTCTAAGGACTGGCCAGTGCGGCTTTCCGCACTCAGGTCTGTGAGAGCAATAACTTTGGGTGTTATGGTGTCTGAGGGGAGTTTCCTGGCACGGAGACTTGGGCCGTTTCCCCACCCTTTGGTTGATCAGTGACATCTTGCGCAACTCCTTCAGCTGTGACTTTTTAAGGGATGCTGCATAGGGTTCAAAACTTGTGTTTTGTCCTTGCCTTCGGCTTTGCTACCATATTGGCTCGTTCCTCCCCCCTCCCCATTGGGCAGTTCCAGTGGTTGTGTTCCGGCAATTTGGTTGGTGCCAGAGAAATACCGGTTCGTATAGCGTTTTTGCACAACGGCCGTACTTTCCAGCAAGTGGATTGGAGGGGAGGTTTGCTCCCCACCATGGGAGGAAGGCAACGCATTGCGCTCAGCATGGTACACTACACAGTCACATGGTGGGAGTCGGGGCGGGCCATAGAGCGGTGCCACCGCACTGGGCGCGGAATTCGGGCAGGGGTGTCATGTGACCAACATATTATGGTGTTAGGAGCTATTGCTGTCTCGAAGGATCGGAGGTTTTGCCTAGTGGAAACTTTGACTCAAGGAGGATAGCGCTGCGGATCGACATGCCTGCTAAATACGTGTACAATGCAGATCGCAAGTCATTTGGTCACTGTGCTTGTATGAGAGGTCCTTTGTATGGCAGCGTATACGTTAAAATCTGTAAGCCCAACACAGAAAAATGATTCAATGGTTGTCATCTGGAGCCGCGTGGAAACTACTAAGGATAGACTAGTGTGTGATGACATTTCCCCTAGTCTTTCAGAGGGCGCTTTTATAGGGTAGGATGACCCAGCGGCAAGGGGCAGCACACAGCTCAGTTCAACAGGTAATACCCACCTGTACTTCCTTCTCAACTTGTCAGTGCAGATATTTATTATTCGGTAGTGATGGAGCGCTGCTAAATGTAAGCAGAGCACGTAGTGCCTACAGCAAGAGAAACTCAATAAAGAAAATAGTGCTCACAGGCTAAAAAAGATGTACAGGGTAAAAGGGCCAGTCGCCATGGGAGGTTACAGATGAAGACAAGGCGGTACTAAGGAGGGAATCAGACACCAGCATTTACGTAGGACACTGACACAAGCCGATGACAAATATGGGGGGAGAGTGGGTGGGGCTTCTATTACATACTCCACTACAACAAGTCTCTCAGAGCAGCGCATGCGTGCTGACTCTAGGCTCGACCTAAAAAACAACTAGTACACATCCGGACCCAACACTAGATGGCGGGAGTATGCAAAGTATGCAAAACATGTGTATCTACAGCAACACATGCCTCGAACATGTGTATTTTTAGCTAATGTTTGACATTTAACAGGCATTCTTGGTAAAAGAAACCTAGCAGAATCATGCAAGACACTCCCCTGCATATCTAGTATTCAGAAATGTCTGGGGTTGGTAGCTTTTTCTCAAAGGTGGCCGAGCCCGGGCCAAAAACCGCAGCTACCCACATCACCAATATGGATCTATATGCGAGGCAAAATCTTGATGTCTCCACATTCCATTTTTGGGCCTTTCCTCGAAAGGGTGATAGGCCCAGCCACAGAACTGGTGTACCTTTTTTATCAGGACAAGTGTGGGAATGCTGGGTGATAGGAATTTTGTGGATCCATCAGATTATGGATTCTGACACTTTCTCTCACACAAACGTGAGAAAAATGTGTAATTTTAGCCAATGTTTGATGTTTGTACGGCATTCTGGCTAAGAAAAAGTATTGGGATCCATGCAAGTCTCCCTAGATTCTCTTGCGTGTTTAGTTGGCAAAAATGTCTAGGGTGGGTAGGTTTTGATAGCTGGCGGCCAATCCCAGGCCCAAATATGGCAGCCACCCAAATTGAATCAATTTGCGAGGCAAAATCTTGATGTCTCCGTGTTACATTTTTAAACCTTCTCTGTCACAGCCAACAGACCCAGCCATGCAAGTAGAGTACCATTTCTATCAGTAAATGTGTGCTAACACAGAATAGTATAATATTTGTTATTATAAATGTAATATCACTCTGTTTTTGTCTTCCAAATGTAAGCCAGTATGCAAGGAAGAGCTCATTTTGCGAAAGCCCTCTGAATCACACTATTGTGTGATTCAGAGGTATGATTGTAGGTATTCGTAAAACATGAGGTTACCCATGCTATTATGGGTAACCTCATGTTTTACGAATACCTACAATGCCTAACCTCAGTAATATGGGCACTGTAAAACAATCCATAGGTTTTCTTCATTCCCATCTTTTATTAGCTAGGCTATACCCTATGAATTGATCAATGGTCAGTACAAAATAAAATATAATTATAAGCTGTAGCACAGTTGTTAGCTCTGAGTATTGCATGTTTTTGCACAACCAACTAACACTATGGGGCAGATTTACAACCCCCCTGCGCCACCAGTACGTCACTTTTTGTGACGTGCTGGAGGCGCATTTCACTTTTCCATATTTACAAGGAGAGGAAAAGCCACCCTGCGTGACTTTTCCCCTCCTTGTAAATATGGCCCCTTCACACGCAGCACTTTGCGTGGAAGGGGCGTTCCATGGGTGTTGCTGTGGGTGGTCCCACCCAACACCCATGGAACCAGACACATTTCCAGATTTACGAGGATTCGTAAATCTGGAAATGCGTGTGAATGCTACGCCTCCCCAGGGGAGGCGTAGCGAGGCGAAATGTTTTCATTTCTTCTCGTTTTTTCCTCTTTCAAAGCATGCTGCATTCTACAGCACACATTGAAACAGGAAAATGCCTGTAGTGATTGTTTTTGTGCAGGAAGGGACACCTTCCTGAACAAAAACAATCTCCCCACGACGCAGGTATCCTTGCACCATGGTGCAAGGGTGCCTGCGCCGGCGCATGGCTGCAGTTTCTGCGCCAGCGCAGGGGAGAGCACAGGAATGCGACATATTATTGTAAATATGTCGCATTCCTGTGCTTCGGAAGTGCCGCAGCGTGGCGCAGTCAAAGGGCGTGCGGTGCCGCGCTGCGGCACTTCCTTGAAGATCTGCCCCTAAGTCCCTGTGACCAGAGGGACTGATGGATGTAGTGGCTTATTACTTTTGGAAAATGACCATTGGGGCAAAAATTCGTACTTCAATTCTTTTGTGATTTCAACAATTAATTTATTTGGGAAAACCATGAGGGCATTACAGACGATCCCTTGCTCACTTCTGAATTTTGTCTACTTTTAAGAAATGTATAGCTTTCTAATATCGCCCATGGGTTTCACACCTGTTTCCACCAAACTGCAAGTAGGTAGACACCAAAAAATAGGAACCATCAACTAACTCTTAGAAAAATGCAAAAAACTTTGGACAGAAATCTTTTTTTTTTGCCAACTGTCTGTTCTTGGGGGAAGGGTTGTGGTCAAGATGGCGGCCGGTGCAGTCGCACTGTTAAAAGCGCCGCTGAACCACACTGCACAGTGCATCCTGGAGAGCATCGTAAACCAATGCCTGATGTCGAATGTGTCCTGGACCTTCCCTGGCCCACGTGGGCTGCCGGTTCTTGCTTCCCCTTACTCATCGGTCTGACATTCCTCGATGTCGTAGCCACGGCCTGGAAAAACCTAGAGGCTACGCCCCTCTGTTGCCAGCGCAGCCTGCTGCTCGTCTGTGGCCCAGCGCTGTCTTCCCCCGCAGCGCCTCTGTGTTCTGGGCAGGCTATTGGCTGGTGGGACCACAGGGCTGATGTCTTCCCCTACTTGCTGCTACAGTTCTCTATGAACTCTACGCGGACTCCTACAGTCTGCCTGGAGCTGCATGTGTTTCAGCCTTAGGCCAGTGGCTCCCTTGTGTCGGGCCATGTCGCGGGCATGCACCGGAGCCCATGCCCTGGAGATCTGCAGCTGCCTGTTGCTGCATGGCGTTGGAATGTCCTAACTTCACCTGCAGAACCCCCTCAAACAGAGCCAGGATCCAGAGGTGGATTGGTGCTGGCCGCCGCCTGCTGTAGAGGACATCCCTGCTCCTGGGGCCTTAGGGCCCTAATTCAATGTACGTGCCCTTTCCTTAAGGGAAGAGGGGACATAGAAAATGCCACCACCTCCTCCCCCCCTATCTAGAATGCACTAGCGGACCCTCACCCTCCTGGGAACTGTTCCCCCCCACTCCACCCCCTCCACAATGAGTAACGAAAGGACTGCTGACTGCCTGGTGCCTCTAGGGGTGACAGGCGACTAGCTGGAGCAGTCACTCAAACTGTGGGGCCCAGATGAGAGAGCCTTGAGATATAGAATCAAATATATAAAGAACGAAAAGGTCAACAGAAAGCAAGACAAATTAAGTCATAAACAACATTAAGAATTTGGAACATTCATACTAATCATCTAAATCTAAAGATGTCCTATAAAACCTGATTATAGCCAAGATAGACTTTAATTGGTTCACTACAGAACAAGCATGTGATAATTTATTCAGAATCAAAGCTAGGCATTATGGAACCATAAACAAGATGGGTAAATTATCGGCTAAATTTCAAAAAGTTAAAAAAGAGAGATCTATTATTGTTTCAATCATTGAGGAAAATGTTGGCAGTATTAGGACAGCTCATAGAAACACTGCAGATATTGTTATTAATATTTACTCCAACATGTAGATTCCTCATTCCGCTCCTTCTTTAAACGCAATTAATAAATGTTTATCTGACCTATCAAGAGATAAATAGCCTAATTTAGATCTCTCGCCTTTAGAGAATAATTTGATATTAGACGCTGTACTGAATGCAAAATAATTATGTGAAAAATGGAAATCTTCTGGGCCGGATGGTTTACCCCTAGACTTTTATTCTAATTTTTCTGACTTATTGGCCCCCTAAATTATTGTTCCTTTATGAGCATTTTTGTTTTACAAATACTGCTCAAGGCACTTTTTTGCAAGCTACGACATACCTCATTTATAAACAAGGAAAAGATACTTCCGACTGTAAAAACTACATCTAATATCATTAGTTAATAATAATTGCAAAATATTTGCTAAAATATTAGCCAATCGACCAGAGAGTTTTGTTCCTGATGGTAATAAACCAGAACAGGTGGAGTTTGTTAATGGAAGGATTGCCTCGGTCAATGCTAGAGTTTTCTTTAGTATTATCTGCAAATCTGCTGAAGACTCCTTTTGCAGCATTGTCTTTGGACACTGAGAAAGCGCTTGACCGCCTCCACCGGGAATGCCTTGTATTGATATGGTATAGGCCATACATTTTTAAATATGGTTTCTTTATTATGTGAAGCTCCCCGTGCCTCTAATTTTGCTCACAGTATTATTTTATCCATTTTCCACACTGAAAGGGCACTGGGCAAGGCTGTCCTCTGGTTCCTCCTCTCTATATTTTATCTCTTGAACCTTTTCTAGCTAAAATCTGACAAAATTCAAATATTGAAGGGTTTCGATCTGGCTCTATGGAAGCTAAATACTCTGCTTACGCGGACGATGACCTGCTTTATATGAACAATCATGAGCAATCTTTAATACCTTTTTATGAGGAAGTTGAAAACCTTTATGTTTGTGGTTATACACTTAATTCAAACAAATTTGGAGTTTCTCCTTTTAAACACATTTTGTTTCAAAGACCTTTAAAAATGATGATTTATTTGGTGTAAGGAAAAAATTTAATATTTAGGAGCCTGGTTCTCTAGGTCAGTTAATCAGACTTTAAAATATAATTTACAAAATGTCTTGGAAAAAAATGAGTCTTTAGTTAACAAAAGGTCTCCTTTATACCTATCTTGGTGGGTAGATTGGATTTCACCAATAATTTTATATTTTCTTTCGATGTTACCTGTAATTTCCTAAAGTCTTTCCTTTAGATTGATATTTTGTTGTCTACATTTTTACGCCAAAATAGAAAGCCTAGAATTTCTCTGTATAAATAAAAATTACCTAAAGAAAGAGGAGGAAAATTCCCTAAATGTTCATGTTATTATGATGCGTGTCTTTTATTGGATCGCCATTATAGTTATCCTTTATGTACTGTACTGTTAATTCTTAATACAATAAAAATTTATGAAACTCAAAAAAAGAACAATTAATACAAAGACTCCTCGTGTGCTCTATTCAATGGAATGTTTTATTAAAATGCTTCTGAAATGCTTCTGGGTAAACTGTATCTACTGCCGGGTTGAATATCACTCATCATAGAACTGTGGCAGGTCAGCACCAGCAATGACCTTGTGTTCACTTCCTGCCTTGGTGATAGTAACCATGTAGATCACGCCTCCGCTGGAGCCATCACGTGCCATCGCCAACGCTACAGCTGTGGAGAAACCAGAGAGGACACGTGTTAGTACCAGCCAGGGAGGCACTTCAGCAATTCACAGAGTCTTGTGACTGCTAACTTAAACACATCTATGGATGGAATTTTAAG
This sequence comes from Calotriton arnoldi, assembly GCA_963921515.1. Classification (NCBI taxonomy): domain Eukaryota; kingdom Metazoa; phylum Chordata; class Amphibia; order Caudata; family Salamandridae; genus Calotriton; species Calotriton arnoldi. Next base: position 1,983,225 of record CAWUFW010002590.1, on the reverse strand, counting down.
ACATGTCTGCTGGCTTGACCGCAACAGACAGTGCTCCAAACTTATGCTGCTACAGAGTGCAAACTACTGGTAAAGAGTGTATAGGAAGAGACATTCATGAAGTGACTGATGACCTGAGGATCTGTAAATCAGCTGCGGGGGTTCAGTAGGCTCAGCAGTACACCCCGCAGGCCAGAGCAAACTAATTCATCTACCATGGAAGGGAAGTGAGATGGAGGCAGAGAGAGACAAACAGCAACAGAGATTGAGCAACATAGAAGAGAATGAGAGCAATGAGAAGACAGGAGGTAAGTAGGATATGGGAGAGAGTATCAGAGATAACAAGCATAGGCTAAGCTAATAGGCCTATTCAAGAGATAGTGACTTTTCAATGTCTTTTAGCCATGTTGTACAGCAGCCCGGCTGCTGTGCAGCACAGCCACTGGCATAGTGGTTTTTTGGGGGGGCAGGAGGAGTGCAGCAAGCAATATAACACAGGCAGAGGCATTAGAAGCGGGGCAAGCAACACAGTGTCGGAAGTATGGGCAAGCAACACAATGAGGGAGTGGGCAGGCAACACAACACATAAGGGGGGCAGGAGGGATGGGGCAAGTAATACAACAAGGGAGAAGGAAGCAACACAAAGCGGAAGAGGGCAGGAGGGACAGGGCAAGCAACACAATATGGAAAGTGGATAGGAGGGCCCACACAGATGGGGAAAGGAATGATGGAGCAATCAGCAACGCAGAATATTCGAGCAACAACGACAAGGAACAGCAAAAATGCAGGAACGGGCAGATAGAAGCAACAATACGGGAGGGGGCTTGGGGTAAAAACAACCTGCAGACATACACTCTTATGGAGTGCTGCAACTAAAAGAAAAACATGCAGTGGAAGGACAATGGGCAAGGAAGAGGTACTTGGGTCATGCTCCAGGGGAGTGAGAAAAACACAAAGAGGAAGTGAGCCCGGCATGCATCGACCAAAAAGAAGCAATGAAATGAGAGTGATGATGAAGCCAACCCATGGTAAACAATGGGCGGGCTCTAAGCCCCATGTAAGTAAACATAATATCTTGCAAGCAACAACACCTGCACTCTTTCAGGCAATCCCGAAAACAGGAAGCTAGAGGAAGAAAAAGGGAGAGATAGAGCACGCATGTGAGCATCCACATATGTTTGTTAAATAAACCAATACGAAGGTAACAGAGGACAGATGAAGGAGTTCTGTCATGTTTTTCTTACTTTTATATATTTAGTGAGCAGCAGGAGCATTATAATAGAAATACTGTTCAGAGCTATCAACTTGCAGGGGACAGTTGGTTGCTGGAGGCAGCAGTTGTCTGCCATGCTAGGTCTCAATTTCTTGATGTATGCCTTGAGAACTATCTTGAGTGTGGGGCAGCAATCAATATAAAGGAGAGTGTCTATCAATGGGGTCTTACAAGGAGGTTAAAATAGGAAACTCTGAGCTCAGCACACAGGTGTTTGGAAGTACCTAGGACCGAATGTAAGTTTTGTGCTTGGATGCATCGGGTGAGGATATGAGAGAGATGTGCCATTGAACTGTCTGTCACAGACCTACAAACTAGAGTTAGTCTTTAATGTAAGTATGGAGTACTGAGTATGTTCCTGCAGAGATTAAAGAGAGTCAGCATGGAGCAGAGAAAACAAGTACTGCGCATGTGCCTGGGCAGATTAAAGATTAGTATGCGGCAAGTGTATCGAATGAGTACTGAGTTTGTCTGAGAAAATTAAAGAGAGTAGGCTTCGAGTGTACAGGTTGAGTACTGTGTGTGCCTGGGGCGATAAAACAGAGTATGTGACATATGTACACAATCAGTATTGCGTGTGCCTGGGGAGATAAATAAAAAAGAGTATACATTGAGTGTACTGAATTAGTACTGCGTGAGCTTGTGGAGATTAAAGACAGTATGCGTTGAGTGTACAGATTAGTACTGCGTGTGCCTGGGGAGATTAACGAGTGTGCACGTCGAGTGTCCAGTTGAGTCCTGAGTGTGCCCGAGGACATTACAGAGTGTGCGCGTCGAGTGTACAGATGAGTCCTGAGTCTGGCTGGGGAAATTAAAGAGTGTGCGCATCAAGTGTACCAAATGAGTCCTGAGTGTGCCCGAGGACATTACAGAGTATGCGTGTCGAGTGTACAGATGAGTCCTGAGTGTGCCCGAGGACATTACAGAGTGTGCACGTCGAGTGTACAGATGAGTCCTGAGTGTGGCTGGGGAAATTAAAGAGTGTGCGCGTCGAGTGCACAGATGAGTACTGTGTGCGCCTGGGGAGATTAACGAGTGTGCGCGTCGAGTGTACAGATGAGTCCTGAGTGTGCCCGAGGACATTACAGAGTGTGCGCGTCGAGTGTACAAATGAGTCCTGAGTGTGGCTGGGGAAATTAAAGAGTGTGCGCGTCGAGTGTACCGATGAGTCCTGAGTGTGCCTGAGGACATTACAGAGTGTGCGCGTCGAGTGTACAGATGAGTCCTGAGTGTACCCGAGGACATTACAGAGTGTGCACGTCGAGTGTACAGATGAGTCTTGAGTGTGGCTGGGGAAATTAAAGAGTGTGCGCGTCGAGTGTACAGATGAGTACTGCCTGTGCCTGGGGAGATTAACGAGTGTGCACGTTGAGTGTACAGATGAGTCCTGAGTGTGGCTGGGGAAATTAAAGAGTGTGCGCGTCGAGTGTACAGATGAGTACTGCGTGTGCCTGGGGAGATTAATGAGTGTGCGCGTCGAGTGTACAGATGAGTCCTGAGTGTGCCCGAGGACATTACAGAGTGTGCGCGCCGAGTGTACAGATGAGTCCTGAGTCTGGCTGGGGAAATTAAAGAGTGTGCGCGTCGAGTGTACCAAATGAGTCCTGAGTGTGCCCAAGGACATTACAGAGTGTGCGCGTCGAGTGTACAGATGAGTCCTGAGTGTGCCAGAGGACATTACAGAGTGTGCACGTCGAGTGTACAGATGAGTCCTGAGTGTGGCTGGGGAAATTAAAGTGTGCGCATCAAGTGCACAGATGAGTACTGCGTGTGCCTGGGGAGATTAATGAGTGTGCGCGTCGAGTGTACAGATGAGTCCTGAGTGTGCCCGAGGACATTACAGAGTGTGCGCGTCGAGTGTACAGATGAGTCCTGAGTCTGGCTGGGGAAATTAAAGAGTGTGCACGTCGAGTGTACCAAATGAGTCCTGAGTGTGCCCAAGGACATTACAGAGTGTGCGCGTCGAGTGTACACATGTGTCCTGAGTGTGCCCGAGGATATTACAGAGTGTGCGCGTCAAGTGCACAGATGAGTACTGCGTGTGCCTGGGGAGATTAACGAGTGTGCACGTCGAGAGTACAAATGAGTCCTGAGTGTGGCTGGGGAAATTAAAGAGTGTGCGCGTCGAGTGTACAGATGAGTCCTGAGTGTACCCGAGGACATTACAGAGTGTGCACGTTGAGTGTACAGATGAGTCTTGAGTGTGGCTGGGGAAATTAAAGAGTGTGCGCGTCGAGTGTACAGATGAGTCCTGAGTGTGCCCGAGGACATTACAGAGTGTGCGCGTCGAGTGTACAGATGAGACCTGAGTGTGGCTGGGGAAATTAATGAGCGTGCGCGTCGAGTGTACAGATGAGTCCTGAGTGTGCCCGAGGACATTACAGTGTGCGTGTCGACTGTACAGATGAGTACTGAGGGTGCCTGGGGAAATTAAACAGATTTGGGGAGAATAAGTACTGGGTAGTATGCACTTTATCCCACGTTCATCATGCGTGTACGTAAATTGGGTAATCCCAGTGATTTTGTACTGTGAACTGTTCTGATGCTCAGGCCAGATTTAACTAGTTTTGTTTGCTAGTGCTTAGCAATGTTACTGCTTGGGTTGTGCCAATAACGGAAACCCTTTCTTATCGTGATTCAGCTAGAGTTGTCGAGAGGACACCATGTCTGTATTGTAGGTGTGCAGTCTCCTTAATATAGGTAGTGTATAAGCCATGAACGATTTTCATATACACCAGCGTATAGACAGAACAGTGGGCACATGCATTTATGTTTAAGAAATCCCATAATTGGTCAAATACAGTTTAAACAAGATGGGTTTGGGTTTCCAAACGAAGCTCTTACAGGGCGCAAGATCTGTTGTTAATCTTCACAACCTGGTATTATTCCTTTAGATTTGAGATAAATCCTTTTACTACTGTTCCACAATACCAAAGCGGGAGGACCACGTTTCTGGTCAACAGTAATCAAAACTGAGTCAAGAGGAATTAGAATGGAGAAAACAGAGTGACAGGGGCTTTTGCCTCCAAAAGAGAGATGATTCATTTTTTTTTAATTCAGCATAAGCGAGAGACCCACACATTTGAGTAAGGTGCTGAAAATGCATGTCTTTTAGGAACCTTTCCACTTGGTCTTGCTTCAAGAGAACCTCCTTCCTAAACCAGCCTGCACAGTTAGTGATGCACTATATAAATCCCAACACACATACGTACATGCATACATACATACATTTTGCGTATTATGTACGTTTAATTTACACATCCTTGTGACACTATCTATCTATCTATCTATCCATCCATCTATCTGTCTATCCATCCATCTATCTATCTCTCTCTATCAAGAGCGAGAGAGAGAGAGAGAGTGGCCAGGTAGATTGGCCTCCTTCCAGCCTCTATACAGGTCAGGTTTGTGCCTCCTCTTCAGTACTGTGTGCTTCAGTTCTGGCAAAAGACTCTCTGGGCGTTCTTCATCAGGACCAGGAGAGCAAGAGCCAATAAGGAACCTGGGACAGCAAACTGATGCCAGGGATCACTCTGGATGTCATTAAACCGTTGCACGGTAGCAGATCAGGCGGAGGCACATACACGAGCAGTGTCTGTGCTGTGGCAGATCAGGCGGAGGCACATACACGAGCGGTGTCTGTACTGTAGCAGATCAGGTGGAGGCACATACACGAGCGGTGTCTGTACTGTAGCAGATCAGGCGGAGGCACCTACACGAGCGGTGTCTGTGCTGTAGCAGATCAGGCGGAGGCACATACACGAGCGGTGTCTGTACCGTAGCCGATCAGGCGGAGGCGCATACACGAGCAGTGTCTGTACTGTAGCAGATCAGGCGGAGGCACCTACACGAGCGGTGTCTGTGCTGTGGCAGATCAGGCGGAGGCACATACACGAGCGGTGTCTGTACCGTAGCCGATCAGGCGGAGGCGCATACACGAGCAGTGTCTGTACTGTAGCAGATCAGGCGGAGGCGCATACACGAGCAGTGTCTGTACTGTAGCAGATCAGGCGGAGGCACATACACGAGCGGTGTCTGTACTGTAGCAGATCAGGCGGAGGCACATACACGAGCGGTGTCTGTACTGTAGCAGATCAGGCGGAGGCACCTACACGAGCGGTGTCTGTGCTGTGGCAGATCAGGCGGAGGCACATACACGAGCGGTGTCTGTACTGTAGCAGATCAGGCTGAGGCACATACACGAGCGGTGTCTGTGCTGTGGCAGATCAGGCGGAGGCACATTCACGAGCGGTGTCTGTACTGTAGCAGATCAGGCGGAGGCACATACACGAGCGGTGTCTGTGCTGTGGCAGATCAGGCGGAGGCACATACACGAGCGGTGTCTATACTGTAGCAGATCAGGCTGAGGCACATACACGAGTGGTGTCTGTACTACCAGGAGCAGGGGCCGGCAGACTGCTGACTCCACACTGGTTTCTTGGAGTTGTATCTGGCACCTCTACCACCCAGGGTGTGGCTAGCTAGGAAGGTCACCACTATGTGCTCTTTTCATGGACAATGTGTCCACCGTGATTTATATCATCAAACTCAGCAGAACACAATTGCAAGTCCTGACAGAGGTCCTGGCCACCCTCACCAATGTTCTCCTGGAGCTGCTGTAGGGAGATCTGTACGGTTTCCACCATCAAACTTTTCTTCAGCTAAACAGAGGGTGGCACAGCGCACCTCCATCTGGGCAGTGATGTTGGCTCAGTGAGATTCAAGCGCTTCTGGTCCTTTGTTACTGTCATCTGTGAGGCTGGCAACATAATCCCTCTGTCTCTTCAAGGCCGAGCACCTACAGCTTGGTTCTTCGACAGTGGTAGGGTCTCCATCCTTCACAGGAGCCAGATAGGACATTCTGGCCTCACATTGTCTCACTTTTGTTTTGGAAGCCACTAGGTGTTACACTTACATGGAACACGCACTTCTTTACACCTCCAGAAACCAAGAACTTATCATATGGAAGGTGCTTCTGGTCAGATGGCTATCCCAACATCTGTGGGTTAAAAGGTGGGAGTTCCTAAGGGACAGACCCCGTGCCAGGGTTGTGTCCAAAAGTCAAAATCTTTGTTTCAACCTTAGCAAGCAACAGGTAGAGAAGCAGGTGGAGGGCCATCACCGGCCCAAAGATGAGTCTTGGATGCAAACATGTATGATCCAACCCTGAATGAGCTCTCATGACACTTGCAGCAGAAGTATCATTTACCTAGACCTATTCAGAAAGAGGTGGCAGAACTAAGGACCAAAAAGTTTGAAAGTGAAAAAGGTATGTTTTTTACAGGGGGCTTAAGTGTATATTTCTTGTACCCATCCCACGCCTTCACTCACCTGCTGTTGGGATGGAAAAGTGTGTTGCACGGTGATGGACGTGCACCCCTGGCCTGACTGCCACAAGTGAAATGACGTCTGAATCCCTCATGCTGTTTTTCATTGTCATGAGCGGACTTGTGTGCAATATGACGATTGTATGTCAGAATTACGCATGCGTTTAGAATGCATGCCTTTGTGATGCTGTCATTAGTACGAACGCGTTGTAATGACGTGTTTCTTTTGCACGCAAGCCCTTACAACGACTTGCCCTAGGGGGGCGCTGGACTTTGGATTAGTATAATTTACTAATCCAACTCCAGTCTGCGCATCAGTAGGGAAGGTGTTGGATTATAAATCCAACACCTCTGCACCAATGCGCCCCCTAAAGCAAGTCGTTGTAATGACTTGGGTGCTAAACAAATGCGTGTTAATGACTCGTTCATTTCATTGCCGGCACTGTAAAGGCACAGCATGATTCCGGCATCGTACTAAAGGCTGTTTCCCCAATATGACATAGGCCTGTCTTACGGATTGTGGTCTTTTTAGACCAGGAGGGGCGCCTAAAGCGCTACCTTCACAGTGGTGAAAGGCCACCGCCTCCACCAGGAGTTCAGCAGCACAAGCGCAGTGGTGGCCACATACCTTGTAGTGATCAGTAGGAGTGAACAGGGTATTTTTACCTGTGTCACTAGAATGAGGCTCACAAGCTCACTGATTTAAAGTTCCACTGCTGTGTGCTTAACTCACTTGTGGCCTAGATCGATTTAGTGTATGGTGCTGTGCAGTGGATGTGTGGAGTACATGTACTGGGTGTATGTGTGCCTTTGAATGGTAAAACACAAGGATAGTGCAGTACTGAGCAGTGCGTGTATGTTATATGCATTTGTTGAGTGTATGTGTGTCTATGAAGGGTACAATACATGAAAGATGTAGTACTGGGCAGTACGTACATGCTATATGCATGAACTGGGTACTTGCAAATGGTACAATAGATGGAAGACTCTGTGTTGTTCCAGTTTGTGAGACCCAGGGCTGCGTGGCGAAGCATGAGGAGAGGAGGTAGATAATCCCCCAGATAGATCTGTGTATTGCTGCGTTTCTGTAAGCTGGGTGTGACACACACTGGGGACGGGAGAGTCGGGCTTCCCCGGCACACTTCACTGGGTGCTCTTTGATTCAGAGGTCACAAGGAGGTGGCCGCGGCACATCTCAGAAAGAAGAAGGGGCTGAGAAGAGAACCATAAAGAGTAGGGCTGGGGCTGGGGTAACCTTTTCATGCACATATCACTGTGGCTGACATCCGGGTGTGACCTCGAGTCACCTCCCCTGACTTGCATTGGGGGCTATCAGATTTGGAGTCGCTTGTGCTGCCACCGGCTGCTTTTTGGGGGAAGAGAGAACAGAGGAGAGGGCACTTCAAAAGGAAGCAGGTCCTCTACATACACTTCAAAGACTCAGACTCTAAATCACATTTGGTGTCTGAAAATGGACAGCAAGAAGAGAAGCTTGGTGGCCCCAAAGGTGCGCAGTCAAAATATCGATTTTTTTATATCGACCTACACTAATATCGAGTTTTTAATATCGTAGGGACAGAATATCGATGTCAAGAATATCGGTGACCAGAATATCGACCTTAAGGTAAGGTATATCGTTTTTTTAATATCGAAGTAAGTAATATCGTTAGCAAAAATATCGTTGTTAATAATATCGATATTTATATTAGTGCTATGTATTTTATATGTATGGTTAACATTTTTTGTAATGTATTTTTATTATTTTTAAATATATGTATTAAGGGGCCGATTCCGATCTCGGCCGGAAGCTCACCGAACGGGATTCGCCCGGGAAAAATACGAGCCGTGCGTGTTTTTACCGACCGACTCGTACAGCTATCCGAACGAGCTAGTACGATGCGAATGTACGCGTTGATTCCGACCGACTCGTTTCCGGGTCTGAATTGCTCCGACCGACCCGTACGGACACGACTCGCACCACGCAATGAAGACGTTACCCGACCGAGCAAGTACGATGCGCGCTTCGAACAGCCCGACCGACTCGTACCGTCCGGCTCCAAAGAGCTGTCGGAGCCGGACTTCGGGGGTCCGTGTCGGACCCCCTTCACCCGTAGCCTTGCGAGTCGCACACAGGGGGGACCCATGGGTCCCCCTACACATGCATTTACGGTGCGGGTTGCACAGACGCGTACCCGCTGTAGGGGGCGCCCTTGTTCGCGACGTACCCATTCAGTCAATGGGAGCCCGTGTACGCGTCGTACGACCGGCTCCCATTGACTTCTATGGGAATCCGACCGAATCGAGTCCGGCAGCATACGGCCGCATCGTACTCGTTCGGTCGGACTGCAGGAGTCCGGTTCGGTCGGAAATCTCTCCGGGTCCGGCTCGGTCGGAGAGATTTCCGTCCCGGATCGGAATTGGCCCCTAAATGTTTAGAAATGAGTAATTTTTTTTAAGTAAATTTTGCGTTTTAGTATCAGAGCGGGTTGTGGGTTTATAGGGGAATAGGGTGGGAAGTAATGTAATTATAATTAATTAATTAATATGTTTTTATTTATTGTTATTGATTATTCATTTGTTATTTAATTATTAATTGGCAATTAATTTGTATTAATTGATTGATTTATCATTATATTAATTATAATTAATGTATTTCTTTTATTTATTGTTAATTAATTTATTGTTAATTAATTATTAATTGGTAATTAATTTTTATTAATTGATAAATTAATTCTGTTAATTTTTATGTGGAGCGGGTTGTGGGTTTATAGGGGAATAGGGTGGGAAGTAATTTAATTATAATTAATTAATTAATATTTTTTTATTTATTGTTATTGAGCATTAATTTATTGTTAATTAATTATTAATCGGTAATTAATTTTTATTAATTGATTAATTTATAATTATATTAATTATAATTAAATTATTATTTTTATTTATTGTTATTGTTAATTAATTTATGGTTAATCTATTATTAATTGGTAATTAATTTTTATTAATTGATTAATTGATAGTTAAATTAATTGTGTTCTTTTTTATGTGTAGCGGGTTTTGTGTTTATGGGGAATAGGGTGGGAAGTAATTTAATGTTAAGTAAATATTAATTTAATTTTATTGGTATTTAATATTAATTTTTTAGTTAATTAATTATTAATATGTTATTTATTTGACAAAAATTATTTAATTAATAAGTATGTTAATTTAACCCCTACGCTATCCTACATTTTCCACACTGTTACACTAACTGGAGTTGGAATAGTAATTTTAACCCCTACGCTATCTAACACTTTCCCTACTGTTGCACTCACTGGAGTGGGAATAGTAATTTTAGACCCCACGCTATCCAACACTTTCCCTACTGTTGCACTCACTGGAGTGGGAATAGTAATTTTTACCCCTCCGCTATCCAACACTTTCCCTACTGTTGCACTCTCTGGAGTGGGAATAGTAATTTTAACCCCTACGCTATCTAACACTTTCCCTACTGTTGCACTCACTGGAGTGGGAATAGTAATTTTTACCCCTACGCTATCCAACACTTTCCCTACTGTTGCACTCACTGGAGTGGGAATAGTAATTTTTACCCCTACGCTATCCAACTCTTTCCCTACTGTTGCACTCTCTGGAGTTGGAATAGTAATTATTACCCCTACGCTATCCAACACTTTCCCATCTGTTGCACTCTCTGGAGTGGGAATAGTAATTATTACCCCTACGCTATCCAACACTTTCCCTACTGTTGCACTCACTGGAGTGGGAATAGTAATTTTTACCCCTACGCTATCCAACATTTTCCCTACTGTTGCACTCTCTGGAGTTGGAATAGTAATTATTACCCCTACGCTATCCAACACTTTCCCATCTGTTGCACTCTCTGGAGTGGGAATAGTAATTATTACCCCTACGCTATCCAACACTTTCCCATCTGTTGCACTCTCTGGAGTGGGAATAGTAATTATTACCCCTACGCTATCCAACACTTTCCCTACTGTTGCACTCACTGGAGTGGGAATAGTAATTTTTACCCCTACGCTATCCAACATTTTCCCTACTGTTGCACTCTCTGGAGTTGGAATAGTAATTATTACCCCTACGCTATCCAACACTTTCCCATCTGTTGCACTCTCTGGAGTGGGAATAGTAATTTTAACCCCTACGCTATCCAACACTTTCCCTACTGTTGCACTCACTGGAGTGGGAATAGTAATTTTAACCCCTACGCTATCCAACACTTTCCCTACTGTTGCACTCCCTGGAGTGGGAATAGTAATTTTAACCCCTACGCTATCCAACACTTTCCCTACTGTTGCACTCCTGGAGTGGGAATAGTAATTTTAACCCCTACGCTATCCAACACTTTCCCTATTGTTGCACTCCCTGGAGTGGGAATAGTAATTTTAACCCCTACGCTATCCAACACTTTCCCTACTGTTGCACTCCCTGGAGTGGGAATAGTAATTTTAACCCCTACGCTATCCAACACTTTCCCTACTGTTGCACTCACTGGAGTGGGAATAGTAATTTTTACCCCTACGCTATCCAACACTTTCCCTACTGTTGCACTCCCTGGAGTGGGAATAGTAATTTTAACCCCTACGCTATTCAACACTTTCCCTACTGTTGCACTCACTGGAGTGGGAATAGTAATTTTTACCCCTACGCTATCCAACATTTTCCCTACTGTTGCACTGTTTGGAGTTGGAATAGTAATTTTATTAACTCCGCTATCTAATATTTTTTTATTATTTTAGTTAATGTAGTATATAATTAATTTTAAAAAGATTAAAAATAATTTTAATTTTTTATTTGTTATATATATTTATTTAATTTTTATTTATATTATTGTTTTATGTGTATAGATGTATTTATAATTTATATGATATTTAAAAAAAGTTATGTTAATAAAATAATTATAAAAATTTATTAGTAAGTATATATATTATATATTATATATGTTTAATTTATTTTTACATTACATATATATTACTTATAATTTTTAAACATTTTAAAATATTTTTAACTATGTGTATTTTAATTATATGTATTATTTACTTTATTTTACTTTTTTTTTTACTTAAATAAAAAACGATATTTTTAACAACGATATTTTTTACATCGATATTTTGTTTTCGATATTTTTGTACCATAATGTAGATAGGATGTCGATATTCTTGACTTCGATATTCTTGTGTCGATACTTCTGTAGGTCGATATTCTGTCAGTGATTCGGCCCCAAAATGTGCAAACTGTCAAACCGCCAGTCGGGCTGTGTGAAGAGGAGAAGAACTGCAAGACGTCTGCCTGTGACCAGGAGTGGGGGTCACGGTCTGTTAAGTCTCCCAGCATGTTGAGGGGACATCACCCGGGGATTCCACGACCACCTGCCCCTCGAGCCTGGAGCATCAGCGCGTGCCTACTTGCCAAGACCAGGGTGCCCCGTGAGAAAGAGGAGAACACTGGATGGAGCGAGGTCCAGTGGGGGATCCCCGTAGCGTGGTGAGAAATAGGGTAATTGCCCGTGTGCAGGGAAAAGTTGGCGACCCCCATATGCCAGAGGAAGGCCGCTGTGAAATGAGCCATGACCGGTGCTGCACCAAACGGGTCATCACTCATGTACAGTGCCATGGTGGCGAAACCACATGCCAGGTGGAGCCGCGTGAAGATTGCCGCTGTGCCGATGAGGAACAGTGATCCTATATGCCAGAGGGGGCACCGGAACTAAGCAAGAAGCGTGGTTTGGTCGAGACCGTCGACGGAAGGAAGCCGCTGTGGTGACCAGAGTGGGCCCAAGCAGGGATTAGGGACCAGGATCATCAAACACCCCCACATGTGGGGAAGAGCCCCAGGAACTTACCAAGCATCAGAGGAGCTTTGAGAACTGTGGGTGAGGAACTTAAGGACACCCAACTGCCACCCTACTGGGCTACGCGTGAAATACTTACTGGAGGCAGCCGCTGCAGCTTCAGCACCTGCGAAGAGGGCACGCTCAGAGACTCTGGTCGCTCAGATCCTGCTGGTATCGGTAAAACCGATTTTCAGGCAAGACAGGCCCAAGGGAACTTGCTTGCCAGATAGCACTTCCGCACTCACTTTTGACTTTAATTAAGAGTCAGAGTGGGACTCCTGAGACTATGACTATCAGTGGGGCTAACTTAAATGTCACCTACAGTGAATAGGGAATAACCACTACAGCTAGCTAGAGGGGGGTGGGACTCATGGTCCCGGCTATGAGACACTAGAGCCCTAACCTCATGGAATTGTGTGTATTGTTTGTGAATGTCGTATTTTACTTTGTCGTTGTATATAAATACTCCTTTTTTTTACATAAAAGCAAATATTTGACTGGACAATCATTATTCTTTACTGCTGCTGCATTTTGAGTTGTGAGTCGGGGTTCACTGACCTGCGTCTACCTCCCCCGAGGAGCCTTGGACTGCTCGACACGTGCACCCACTGAGAATCAAGTGCTGAAGGGGAATTTGGCCCGGTAGTAGGTTGGGCCCCAGGACATCGGGGTAAAAGGCCTCAACCGCCATGCCTGGGGTCTGTGCTCCGTAGATTACATTTAATAAGCTTCAGCAATGCATAAAACGTACCGTTAGTTGCAAACTGAACACACTCCTCTCTGGACATCCCCAGCTTGAAGGCGGAGTCTACATAGCCATAAATGTACGAGCTCCCGGATCCTCCAATGGAGAAGGGCTGGCGGACGAGCATTCCCCCCAGCGTCCCGTACACCTGAGCAAGGAAACAGAGATATGTCAGTGTTGGTAAAGCAAGCTAAGGAAATGCACCACAGAGCCGATCTACGCACTACGCACTACTTCACCTGCCCGTAAACATTCTGCAGGTGCCTCATTAACCTCCAAGGGAGGCCAATGAGACCATATGTGTATCTGCGCTTCACAGCCAAGTCTTACACAACATTATTTCCATCACACCACACCTGTGCAAAGATAGGGGTTTCCTAACTCCGGCAGATAAAATCACATTTTATAACAAGGCAGTAAACATCATACAATATTAAACATTTCACTTTTTAAATTGCACTCCCCAGAACCAACCAGTATCCATCTCAAAGGGGCGTTTTGCTCCAAACCTTATCCCCTTGGTAACCACCTATTTGAAGCCTCCACAGTGAGAGCAGATGGCAACCTGAGGATACCAAAGCAAACACCAAACCGTAGGAACACCTTGTGAAAGAAAACAACATAGGGACGCTAGGGGGAATGCCTTAAGTAACATCTAGTGGACTCAAGCTTTACTCTTGTTGTCTGTGATGTCACTGGAAGGTCTATATGAAAAATAATTCTTGTCAGCTACCCATCTATAAATCTGTATACCTCCCAGGTGCCTCTGTGTCAAGTGCGATACCTTCAGCCAGTTCTGATACTAAATGCAGCCGCACCTCACTTCCTGGGAGTTGTAGGTGTGCCTTTACCATTAGAAGCATAGGGGTGGTTCAGAGACATGCGAGCGCGTGAATCAAGATGGTTGCCCCCCGGTGAGCTCTTCCTCACGTCAGCCCTTCATTGACGATTGCTGGACGAATATAGCCCAGAATTTGGTTAAAAATTACTGGCAGCAATGTTTTAACACAGTTACTAACCGCTGTGGTCATTTTCCAGCCTTGCTGAGTGGAGGAAGCTGTTCTTCTATCTTCCTGTTTCTGCATCGATCTCTTCACTAAGGTACAGCCCAGCATTCCAGTCAGGGGGGCGGAGTATTACTCAGGAAAGGGCGAGGCTTCGGCCTAGTCACTCCCACAGTTAGTTTTAACTGCTGCACCGGTCTTTACTGAAAGTTTTTCTCTTCATTATTAACTCTTTTCTACATATTGTTTCTATCTGGCTGCTGAACTTTATTTTAAGAGAGATGGAGAACAAAAATGTAAACCTCAACATAACAAAAGGAAACAAAATATTTCTCCTCGTCCGGTTAAATCTAAAGTGGTGGAATCTAGTGAACCTTCTTTGGCGTGGTTACTTGATGAGATTCAGGCAATTCGCTCTAGCACTGATACTATTGCGTCAGAGATTATAAACTTGCGGAAAGATATGGCTAGTATGTCAATGAAGATATCTGACAATGAAATTAAAATTGAAGACAATAAAGTAAAAATTGATGCTTTTTTACCGCTTGTGGCAAAAATATCTCCTATGTCTACTCTTCTTCTTGATTTAGAAAATCGTAACAGGCAGTATAAACTGCGTATTTTTAATTTACCAGAAGACGTAGAAGGTAATGATTGCAGGTTATATTTGGAGAATCTCATACCTGGGGGTCGATTCCGATTCGGGCCGGAAATTTCTCCGACCGAGCCGGACCCGGGGAGATTTCCGACCGAATCGGACCCGTGCAGTCCGACCGAACGAGTACGATGCGTCCGTATGTTATCGGACTCGAGTCGGTCGGACTCCCATTGAAGTCAATGGGAGCCGGTCGTACAACGCGTACGCGGGCTCCCATTGACTCAATGGGTGCGAGTCGGACAAGGGCGCCCCTACAGCGGGTACGCGGCGAAGCGATTCGCGCCGTACACGCACAGGTAGAGGGGACCCATGGGTCCCCCTGTGTGCGACTCGCCCGGCCACGCGTACAGGGGGTCCGACACGGACCCCCAAAGTACGGCTCCGACAGCTCTTACGAGCCGGACGGCGCGGCTCGGTCGGACTGCTCGCGGCGCGCATCGTACTTACCCGGCCGGGAAACGTCTCCATTGCGCGGTGCGAGTCGAGTCCGAGCGAGTCGGTCGGAGCGGTTCGAGCCGGGAGCGAGTCGGTCGGAGCGGTCGGGACGCCCGGACGAGTCGGTCGGAGATTTCGCATCGTACTCGCTCGGCCGGACCCGCGTACGGTTCGGTCGGGAAACAGGGCTCCGAATCGGATCCGGTAAAGCCGAATCCGATTCGGAGCCCTACCGGCCGAGATCGGAATCGGCCCCTTGGTCTTTTACGCATAGAATTTCCTGAGAAGTGTGAAATAGATAAAGCTCATAGGATTCCTTCTCATCGTAATCCACACCACACTAAGCCGAGACAAATGATCTTCAAGGTTTTACGTCACCATCATTTAGTCTTGATAAAGAAAGCAGCACGAGAAATTCCTTCTTTAATGGTAAATGGTAATAACATTTTTATTCACCAAGACTTTGCTAAGGAAACTGTAAAGACTCGCAAGGAATTCACTGACATTCGTCCACGGTTGCGAAGTCTTAGATTTAAATATGGTCTTTTTGATCCTTCCACAATGCGAATCTGGAAAGATAGTTTTTCGAAATCCTTCCGGCGCCCTGAGGACCTACGAATATTTCTGGATCAGCATTCGCAGCTTTCAATGGATACACATGAGTCTGCTACTTGAATATTAATTCATTATATCTTCTGGCTAAATTAATTGTCTTTTTTTTCCTCATAGTGATCCAATGGTTCGGTCATGCTTGCAAAGCGTGTGTGCGTTTCAAGATTGTTATTAATGTTTAACTGTTGTTGTTTTTTTATGTTTGTATGCCTCTTTTTCCTTCCTTTTGTTTCCCTATTGTCCTTCTCTAGAGCTACTATTTTTCTTAATTTGCTTCAAACTTTATCTCTTCCTTTTTGTGGCATTTTTCCTACTGTACTATGGCTAACGTTCATAATATTAAAATAGTTTCCTTGAATGTCAAAGGTTTTCGACATCCTGTAAAACGTACAAAAATGTTAGATTATTTAGGTAGATATAAAGCGGATATTTGCTTCATACAAGAAACTCATATTGAAGACAAGGTTTTGGATTTTATGAAAAAAAAGAGGGTTGATTCTATTAAATCTTCTCCAGTTATGGGTAAAAAAAATGGTGTTGTTATTCTGTTCGCAAAAGGTTACATTGTCAAATTTTAAGTAAATCTTCGGATGCAGAAGGTAGATGTGTTATAGCGAAAGTTAAAATTCAAGATAGTTATGTTTTTACTTAATGTATATGGCCCAATTGTTGATGATCCTAAATTCTGGTCCATTTTAACCACTGAAGTTCTCAAGGTAGGTAAAGTCCCACTTATAGTTGGAGGTGATTTCAACCTTGTTTCTGATCCTTTATTAGGTCGAGCCTAGCGGAAGCGCGCATGCGCTGCACGCTCTGCGAGGCATGCAGTAGTCTCGCCTCTCGCCTTCTCTCCGCCCATATTTTTGATTGGCTGGTGTAATTGTCCTTGGTAAATGCTGGCTTCCGATTTATAATGAGGCTTGTGAGTCCCTCCTTGTTACCGCCCTGTTGCCATTTGTTACCTCCCATGAGGACTGGATCTTTTACTTGTGGCATTACATGGTGTTAGACTTGGCATCTTTTGGCGTGTTTCCCCTGACTTTTTGCTTTCTGACCTCCCGGTTTTGACTCTGTTTTTGCTGGTGTAATGATTCTGCGCACTTTCCTCACTGCGGTCCAGTGGGAAAGTGCAAGTGCTCCTGTATAAAATGTGTTATGGATTGGTGTTTCCATGATTGGCCTATTTGGTTTATGTGTCAGTCCCTTGTAAAGTGCACTACGAGTGCCAGGGCCTATAGACCAAATGCTGTTGGTGGGCTGCAGCACTGGATTGTGCCACCCACGCAAACAGCCCATAAAGTGTAACTCGGGCCTGCCACCGCAGAGCCTGTGCGCGGCCTGGGGCTGCCATGTCGACTTGGCAAGTGCACACACTTGCAAGTCCCTAACCCTTCCCTTTGCTGCATGTTAGTCACCCCTAAGGTAGGCCCAAGGTACCCCTGTGGGCAGGGTGCGTTGTACGCGAAAGGTAGGACATGCCCGGGTGTGTGCGGCATGTCCTGATAGTGAATTACAGCCTAGTTCGTTTTTCACTATTGCAAGGCTACCTGTTCCCCTAGGCCAGAACGGGCGGTTTTGATTATTACAGTATATAATCCTAACTGACCCCGGGAACATGGTAGAAAGTCAAGTTTAGTATGCCTGGACTCAGAATGATAAAATGCAGCTTTTGGTGAAGTTGGTTTTAACATTCTGTGTTTGAAAATACCGCTTTTAGAAAGTGGGTATTTTCTTGTCTAACCATCCAAGCCTGCCTCTGCGAGGCTGTGTATTCCTTGTCTGGAATGTGAGTGACAGGGGCTGGGGGATGCCAGGAGACAGGGTGAGTCAGCGCAGGGCTGAATAGCCAGATCGACCTGTAGATGGGTGGGAGGGGTCGCACCTGGGCCCTGAATAGGACAGTGCCTTCCCTCCACAATGCTGGCTCCACCTCCTGTGGTGCGTCTGATGTCCCTGGCCTACTCACTGAAAGAAGGGACGGAGACTTGTCAACAAAGTGCTCCAGAACTGGTTTGGACTAGGCAAAGGCCTCTCTGCCTTCAGAGAACAAAGGAATTTGGGATATAAATATTGGGGCCCTGACCCCATGAATTTAGATCTCGCTGGAATCAAGGAACCTGCCAAGACGAAGAGCTGGAAGAGCTGCCAGGAGGAGTACTGCCCCGTTGCTGTGTTGTTGCTTTGTTGGGTTGGCCTGCAGTTGCTGCTTCTGTCTTGGGCAGTGAAAGGACTGGACTGAACTTTCTTCAAACTTGTGCTGAGTATCTCCAAGGGCCAGGAACCGAGCTGGCCTCCTGTTAAGAAGTCTCAGGGACTGCAAAGACTTCACAAGCCTCTGGATACCGCTTCTGGAACGCTGTTTCAGTCGCCACAGAGGAAGGGAACTGCAACCGACTCCGTCAACCGAATCCATCCCTGGCCGGTGACCTGTTTGCACCGCAGACCGCATCGCCCCGCTTCGCATCGCAACCCTGGTCTCACCGTGGGCGACGTCCGACGCCGCCAACATCGAGCCGCTGCTTGCACCGTGACCTGTGGGCACCGCAGTTCGCATCGCATCGCTTCACTGGGCCAGCCGGACCAGACCGACACTGTCGCTGCAACTGGCTCAAGAGTCGTGACCGCACCGCATTTGGGGCACCGCTCGCACGTCTGCGACGCACCGCTCCGACTCGCACCGCTGTCCGACGCCAGCTCCCGCACTCCGGCTAGGTCGCCTGCATCGCAACCTGTCAGCACCGCATCGAGCATCGTCTCGCCCTGCATCGCACGCCTTGGACTCACCGACTCCGTCTGCACGACGCTCATCGAGCCGCTGCCTGCACCGCATCGAGGGACACCGCACCTTGCATCGCTCCGTCTTGCACCGCAACCGCGACGAACGCCGACCGGCTCGTACACTCCGTACCAGCCACAACGAGAAAGGTACTGTAACCGAGTCTGTTCATGACTCTGCTGGCCCGTATCGACGCGGTCGGCTGGAACTGTTAGACTCTGTGGTTTTCAGCATCACGGTAGGCTCGGACGGAGCTACCGACTCGTACGAACTTTGCTTTTGTGCTATTCCTGCAAAGAAGAAGTTAACGTATCAAGTATTCATTCGTAAAGTATAGTATTGTGGATTTTTGTCGTAATTGGTCTTGTCTTGAGTATATAAAATATTGGTTATTTTTCTAAACTGGTGTGGTGTCCGTTTGTAGTGCTTACACTGTATTACTGTTGGTTATGTGCAAATGCTTTACACACTGCCTCTGAATTAAGCCTGACTGCTCGTGCCAAGCTACCACGAGGGTGAGCAGGGGTTACTTCACGAGTGTAACAACCCTTACCCTGACTAGGAAGAAGGGTCCCTACTTGGACAAAGGTGCAAGCCCTTGCCAACTAGAGATCCCATTTCTAACACACGGTCTCCTACATAAGTCGTTAAACACTATTTTTTTTTTTTTTCCAGCGCGTCAGCTTTCAATTTAGCGGCCGCGCTTGTTTATTTAATTAATTTGCCGCACGGGCAGAAAGGGAGCGTTTCTACTCACTAATCTAACAAGCATTTGCAATGCAATAGGTCTCGTATTTACGCGAGTTTGAGCTATTGACATTGCAAATAACAATGCCTTTTATTTTTGTTTTCGTTTTTAAAACATAAATAAAAGGCATTGTCATTGCAAAAGCTTGTTAGATAGATCATCTCACACTAAATTTCGACCACCTAGAGCATTTTTTACTTTAAAATCCTTTTTTAAAACTACGAAATTGGTGGATATCTGGCTATTACATTATCCTACTGAAATTGTTTTCACTTTTTCCTCTAACCCTCACAACTCTTACTCTAGACGATTATTTTTTAGTTTCTCGACAATTAATTAATTCAGTTGTTACTCCTAATATCTATAATATTGATATTTCTGATCATGCCTTGATTTCTATGGGTCTGCAACTTAATTCAGATTTTAAAACTCAATCCAGATGGCGCATGAATACTAACACTGTCCTGAATGAATAGAATAAGCCAAAAATGTTGACTGCTCTTTAAGAGTACTTCCAACTTAACCCAGAAGGCTGTACATCTATGGAGAATTGATGGGATGCTTTCAAATCCTATATTAGAGGAACCCCCATTTCTCTTATGGCACATGAAAACAAAACTTTCAATGCAAAAATTAAAGAATTAGACAAACAAATTGCAAAATTCGAGAGACTTTTTATTACTTCTAATGATCCCCAATATAAAATGAAACTACAAAAACTTTTATATGAGTTTAACTCAATTTTAAGTAAAAGAGCGGTTATACAACTATCTAACTCTAAGGTCAAATTTTGTTTTAATGCTAACAGATCTGGTCAGCTTTTGGCCAACTATTTGCGTATTAAAAAAGATAAAAACCAAATAAATTCAATTCATGGCTCCAATGGAAAAATTGCATTATCGCAAAAGATATTGTTAATGAATTTTTTAATTATTATGCTACCCTATATAATAAACCAAAATGTGAAGATCCTTCTTTGATTGATTCTTTTTTATATAAATGTGGCTTACCTAAAGTTCCTCAGTTATCCAAGGATAGATTAGATTTACCTATTACTGAAAAGGAAATTCAGTTAAATATTAGGGGGTCTATTATGATGTCGGGCGGATCGCCACCCCCCGCATGGCGGTGGCGATCCACCCGACATCATCCCCCGCCCGCCTCCCATTTCCCCCGCCATATTATGATGGCGGAGGGGTACCGTGGCAGACGGGAAGACCGTCCGTCGCTTTTCCGCCCGGTCGACTCGTCGAAAAGGGTTGAATATGGTGGCGGTGTCTGCTAGACACCGCCATCCATATTATGATGGCAGCGGGAAGCAGCCTTTCCGTGGCGGCGTTGCTGCCACGGAAAGGTATGCGGTTTCCTCAGTTGGGGGCCCGTTGCGGGCCCCCAGGATGTTGGGTGGGCACATGGGGGGGTACCTATGGTACCCCCCTGCATTTGCATGGACGACGTGGCAGGCACCGCGCGGTGCCTGCCCCGTTGTGCATGCAAATAAACACATGCCTTTTTTGTATTGCGGCGGGTGCTGCTGACAGCACCGCCTGCCGCAATGCAAAAAATGCGGAATGCACCCGCCAGTGTGGCGGGCGCATCCTAATTGCCCATGCGGGACCGCCGCACCGTTAGCGGGCGGTCCCATTTCCCGGGGTGATGGCCATCGTAATAGACCCCTAAGTCTCTTAATCAAAATAAATCTCCGGGCCCTGATGGCATTCCAGCAGAATTTTATAATGAATTTGATTTACAACCTATTCTTTATTTGTTTACACTTTTTACCTTTTTTAGTACTACAGGATCAACTTCAGGCTTTTTTACCGAAGCACTGATTGTAGTTATACCTAAACCAAACAAAGACCCGACACTTGTATCGAATTATCGCCCTATTTCCTTAATAAATCAAGATTGTAAACTATATGCCAAAATACTTGCAACCAGACTGACCTCCGTATTGGATTCCTTTATCCATCCTGATCAACCTGGTTTCATGAAAAATAGATATTCTGTCAATAATACAAGAATTTTATTACATGCTATCAAACAGGGTTCTACTTTATCCTTACCATCTGGAGTACTCGCATTGGATGCTGAAAAAGCTTTTGACAAAGTTCATTGGCAATTTCTATTCCATACTTTAGCAGCATTTAATTTTGGTGATTTGTTTATTCGTATGATATCTGCTCTTTATTCTACCCCTACAGCTCGTTTATTTATTAATGGTCAAATTTCTAATCAATTTTTCCTTTTTAGAGGTACTAGACAAGATTATCCACTATCCCCGTTACTATTTCTTCTTGTTATTGAACCTTTGTTTGTTTCCATTAGAAAATGTAATGATATCGCTGGTATTAATATTAATGAGGTCATTATTAAAACATTAGCATATGCAGATGATGTACTTTTATTTATTAGCAATCCTGATTCCTCTATTCCTCCTTTATTTGATATTATCTCATCATATTCTTTAATTTCTGGATATTTGTTAAACACCAATAAAACTGAATGTTTTCCTTTAAATCTTCACTGTACCCCAGACATGTTACCCATAAAAGAAATAATTTGGCAAAGAGATAAGTTCAAATACCTTGGCATTTTGTTCTCTTCGTCTATAAAAAAAACAATAACATTAAATTGTGAATCTATTTTAAATTACAATAAAGATTAAGAGGTCTATTATGATGTCGGGCGGATCGCCACCGCCCGCATGGCGGTGGCGATCCGCCCGACATCATCCCCCGCCCGCCTCCCGTTTCCCCCCGCCATATTATGATGGCGGGGGGTACCGCGGCAGACGGGAAGACCGTCCGCCGCTTTTCCGCCCGGTCAACGAGTCGACCGGGCGGAAAAGGGTTGAATATGGTGGCGTTGTCTGCTGATGGCAGCGGGAAGCAGCCTTTCCGTGGAGGCGTTTCCGCCGCGGAAAGGCATGCAGTTTCCTCAGTTGGGGGCCCGTTGTGGGCCCCCAGGATGTTGGGGGGGTGGAGGGGGCACATGCGGGGTACCTATGGTACCCCCCTGCATTTGCATGGACGACGTGGCAGGCACTGCGCGGTGCCTGCCACGTTGTGCATGCAAATGCACACATGCCTTTTTTGTATTGCGGCGGGTGCTGCTGACAGCACCGCCCGCCGCAATGCAAAAAATGCGGGATGCGCCCGCCAGTGTGGCGGGCGCATCCTAATTGCCCATGCGGGACCGCCGCACCCTTAGCGGGCGGTCCCATTTCCTGGGGCGATGGCGGGCGGAGAAAGTCCGCCCGCCAACATAATAGACCCCAAAGTATCTAAATGGTCTTTGCTTCACCTTTCATGGTGGAGGAGAATGGACTCAATAAAAATGACTATAGCGCCAAAAATCTTTTATTTTCTAGCTATGATTCCTAGTCAATTTCCTATGAAGTGTTATAAAATTGTTGATTAACATCTTTCTAAGTTTCTTTGGAGTAATAAGTCACCTCATATTGGCTATAAAAAAACTAAAAATGGCAAAGTGTAATGGAGGATTTGGTTTACCAGATTTTTTAAATTATCATAAAGCATTTATCTTAAAACAAAGCTCACTTTTGTTTAACCATCCCCACCTGATTAATCCTCCTGCATGGCTTCTGATAGAAAGAAGTTTGGTAACTCCATTTCCTTTGTCTGCCTTGTTAACCATGTCTAGCAAATCATTATTATTTCATAAGTCTATTATTTTGAAATCCACAAAACTAATATTAAATGATGTTGATTCACTTTTTCAAACAACTATTTCAAATACTGTAGATATGTCATTATGGTACAATCCACGACTAAAACTTTCTCAATTTGTTAAATTTTGGCAATCATGGATTAAAGCTGGTATTTTTTACCTCAAGGATATTTACCATAATAATACTTTTATATTGTTTGATGAATTACAGGCAAAATTTCACTTACCATCTTCTGATTTTCTCAAATATGAACTTTTATGTAATTCTATACTAAATTCCTTTCCTAATAATATTTCTTCAAATAGAAAGTCAGATTTAACTATTTATATTCAAACTGTATCCTCTTTGTCTCATGCTGTTTCATTAATGTATAAGAAGCTGAATGCATTTCAAGGTAACAATATTGATGCGGTTTCAATGTTTTGGAATAATGAATTCTCGACTTCTTTCTCATATGATACATGGAAAAAAATATGGTTGAATAATATTTCAGGATGGTTACCTGTATCACTTTATCAAACAAATTCTTATATTCTGTTTAATTGCTTATGGTCCCCCTTAAAGTTATTTCAGGCTAAGCTTCTCCCGAGTTCAAATTGTTGCCATTGTAACTCACATATTGGTTCGTTAAAACATATGCTTTTTGAATGTACATCTGTTTTTAAATTTTGGAATGAAGTTTGGGATGTTATACGAAAAATATTTAATATTTCCAATGGACTTTCATTTAATTTGTTGATATGCAAATCTGTTGCTCTTTCTACAGAACTGTCTGATTTAGAATATAAACTTTTTAATTTTCTATTGTCAGCTGCTCTAAAGTCTATTACAACTTGTTGGAAAGACGTGTCATTATTATCAGTTCATGCTTGGTGGTCATGGATTATTTTCACTAGAAGAGGTGCCAATCTATCTTTGAGTGGTATTACTCACAACTGTAATTCTTATAATTCATTTTGGAACCCAATTGATCATTATTTATGGTCTTAGTTATATTCCATTTTATTTTTCCCTTACAGTATAAATCACACATGTTTTAACTTATAGTAGCTCTACTCAAATTGCTTCTTACGATATTATATGCTTATTCCTATTCCTTCCTTTTTATTTTTTTATGATTTTTAAATCTATATTAGATTGTACCTGTTTTATATTCAATTATTGTTCTTCATAGATCTGTTTCTTAAACGGGTACTCTATACAGTGCTCTTTTTTGTAATGTCATTGTTTATAATATGAAAAATTTAAGAAAACATTTTGAACATAAAAAAGCTTAGGGGTGGGGGTGAAAGCACTCGCATGTGAGAGTGACTGGCTTTAAAGTCAGGACTGGCTGAGGCTGGCACACAGTGAATGGATCCAACTAGCAGGTATGAATGTCATCATGAGAAGCTAGGAGTATCGGGGTGCCCTTGAAGAGTCATCTGCTGTACATAACTTCCCCGCCCTGAGGGAAACGCACCCTCTACTCTTGCCGAAGAGCCCATGCACCTCGCTGCTAGCGGACCCTCTGCCTTGCCTGAGTCTAAGGCATTAGGTAGGAGACCACCCTCTTTCTGATAATGCTGGCTTCTGTCCGTTCTCTGGCTCTCCCACTCTCTATTTTATGTATTTATTTTTGAAAGCATGAGTTAGGGCGCGAGTGAGACAGAAGTATGTTGAACATTGATAGATATGTAAAAGGAAGTGTTTCCTCACAATAGTCCAAAGTTCTAATATGGACATGGAATCCAACATTACGTTTCAGCTGCTAGTGGAAGCTGAGGGCAGCAAAACCAAAACAAGCTTTTGTAATGCAATCGGTCTCGCCTTTGTGAAAGTTTTCAGTTTTGGGTGTTGTAAATGATTTTGTTCGTTAAATATTTTTATTTGTTTATAGTGGAGTGGATGTATGTTGTTTGTAGTGGAATTATGTGGTTTGAATTGGAATTGTTAGTTGTGGAATTGTGTGCAATAGGTTTCACCTATGTGATTAATAATAAGTTTATTTTTTTGTTAAGTTTTAGCTTGGAGAGGGTGGGTGTACCTGGTCCAGGGTCCACACGACGTGATGGACGGCGAATGCAGAGCAGGAAGTGAAAGCAGACGATGTGCTGGCCAATAAGTAGCAAATAAATTAGAACGACATTGCAATTAGCCAATGGTAAGTTCAGGTAAGTAAGGGGCGGGTTCATAGCACTTTTTTTCTTTTAAACCATGCCGCATAGTAAAGGTAGATACAACTGGAGCAATGACTCACTGAGTTAAACTCCTAACTTGTTTGAAATCTCGAGAGGGCCAACTCAGCCATTCATCCTTCCAGGGTTGACAAACTGAACACCCTGCTATTTAAAACTCACATAAACTGCAATAACAGCAGAACCATGCGTCATAGAAACATTATTAATTTTGGAAAGTGGGGCCAATAAGTAACAAATGAATTTCTGCAATAGAAGCATGTGTACAGAGAGCCTCCCTATTTTACACAATCAATGTCCTTTTTGGTATTAAATAATACACACATGCAGCTCTCGTCGGGTGCATTATACATTTTCCCACAAATGTGTTTATTTATGTGCCTTGTGTAAAGTACCGCATCCGGCAGCAGGCTCTTAATTATTAAAGCTGCCCTTTCCATGCAGTTTTTAGGGATATTTAGTAATGTGCCGTGAGCACATGACTCCTGTATCGAGAAATTGTCGTGATTTACACCGGGACATGTGAATGAAATCACCTTCCGCCATGTGACGAAGCCGTGTTCTGTTTCCGGTCTTAAAAATTAAACAGATGGAAAGAATTTGGAAGGCTCATCTTAAAGTTGTGCGTTGTGTGAGGGGCAGTGAGAACTAACAACAATGTCTCAACTGGATTCACTAAAGAAGGCAAATATATCAGCATGTACACAACATTGCAAGAAAAAGAAAAAGAAAGGGAGACTCCTGGTTATTTGTATAAAGGTGCTCATGGCATCATATATTTAAAGTACACAATTTATCATAACAGATTCAGCAGCACTGGAAACATAAATTGTGATGGCAATCAAGGTGGCAAAGTGCACATTGTGCTCGTGGTAAGAAACTAAACGGCGCAAGTGACTAGTGCAGAATACAGCGGGCGACGCAAAGTGACAAAGTGATAAAGAACTATATACAGTGATCGAGGGTTCGACACAATTGATTATATACAATAATTATACAAAATGTTTGATTCTAGAAGAACCCAGGCAAGAGATGCGCCGTAAGTTGCACTGAAAGAAAGGTCGACGGCGTTTCGGTCCTATTCATTCAGGACCATCATCAGGACCAGATTGCCCAATTTTTAGAAGTGCTGCGTACCAACCAGGGTTCAGCAAGGCTGAAGGAACCTAGTGGTAATACAGCCGAGATCTCGCTCAAATGATATCGAGGAG
Source organism: Calotriton arnoldi (assembly GCA_963921515.1). NCBI lineage: Eukaryota > Metazoa > Chordata > Amphibia > Caudata > Salamandridae > Calotriton > Calotriton arnoldi. Next base: position 1,956,741 of record CAWUFW010002590.1, on the reverse strand, counting down.
TCCAGGATGGCTAGGTATGCAGTGTCGGAGCCCCGATCAACTGCAAAGGTCAATTCAAAAAAGCCAATAGTGGAACTGTTAAATTGGTAGTTGGAGGGTTCCTGCAAGGACATAAAGGCAGGGTCGGGTCCCCGATCCACTGCGGCGGTCCAAGCAAGGGTACCGTGTAGGATATTGAAGAGGCCAACTCGAATAAATCTGAGAACTGACAGGAACCGCCACAGCCGTGTGGGGTGTGAGCCGTTTGTGTGAGGGGCAAACATTTTTAGAATGCGGCGTGAGTGGTCCTTTTTGAGGCCACAGTGGGGATTTATGGCAATTATCCATTATGCCAATTTATTCTCGTTTTCGCCGTCACGTGCCTTGGGGCGCTGAGTGAAGTTGGGCACCTTGCCTGGACAAAGAATGCTGACTCCCACTAAGTGTGTTATATAACTGTTGCATTCCAATTTTCACACATCCCTTCCACCTGTTTAATGGGGGTGATGGGCTGATTCAAGCGGCCAAATGACAGGGCAGTCATACATTTCTGTCAAGCATTCATTACACTCTAAAGTGCTGAAAATGAAACAAGCAACAATAAAATGAAGGAAAATGAATAACTTGTTGCATAAATAAACCAGAGGGCTGAAAATTGCAGGTTGCAGATTTTGCACCTGTCAATCACCACTAGCCGTAGTCGTTTAGCGAGTGTGTAAATTGCACCCGATTTCGAGTTGCACCTCCCTGAAATGATAATTATGTGCAATTTATCCCGACTGAGGATTTAGCCCATGGGCGAGATGTATTTTACAAGGACATGTCTCTGCCTTTGATTCCACTCATTGCATTGTGACTGATCTGTTACGGGTACTAATATGAGCTCTTGAAACGTATGTAAGAGAAATATCTACGGGATTTTGACTAAAAGCCTTGAGAAAGACCCAGGCTGTCAAGCCATTTAGGGGGCGAAACACGTGTCAGCTTCTGCTGCTATTGCATCTGTATCTTTGTGGAACAACTTACACTGGACAATTATGGAAATATTTACTGTCAATAAAGAGAAAATTGAAAAGCCAAGAAAGGAACTCATATGTTTTACGTTAATGGGTGGATTTACTTCATCATTTGTTACAAGTTACTGTCACTGAGGTACAGAGGTCCAAACCTCAACCAGTGATCTACCCACCCTCCTTACGCACATATGAGTGTTATTCCACAGGGAGAGAGTGTTGGACCTTTCAGCATTTGACTATAACCATTACACAGCAGAGCCTTGAGTTGTCTAAGGTGTTGATTCTACCCAGATTATTGTATTTCTTTGGAGCCACACCAGTGGTACTAAATAAATCACTCTTTACGGAAATAGAGGGCATACTTATATCCTTAGTATAGGGTACAGGTAGACACGGAGTAGCTTTACTGAAATGATACGCTCCTCTGTAAGAAGGGGACTTGGAAGTCTCTAGCTACGAATTGTCCCATGCCGCAGTTCACCTGCAGTGGTCCTTGTGCTGCCAGCAGAGGGGGACAATCCGGAGATGAGGTGATGACGGGCCCAGAAGGGCACGAGGGGCTGGACTACCTAATGGGGCTTGTACCAGCCACAATATCTGACAATATCCTTATGAAAGTGGATCGGTGGTGATGGAAGAAATACGCTTACTTACACCCCGGGTCGGTCCCATTCTCCCCAGACCTACCTACATGGTCACAACCCAAATCTATGGTCTTAAGAACCTTATATCAGATTATTAGCTGGACAAAGCCGGTGTGAGAGTGTGGGGCAACCAGGCTGGGAATGGACGCTTGGGGTTCTTTCAGACCCTGAGGGACACCTATGGTGAGCCCCAGGGCACTTCCTGTTGTACGGGGCACTGGCCCAGGTAACGAGACAGATGTGGGACACGGTACAAGACATGGCTCGCCCTGTGCTGGCGTTGATGGTACTGGCCACTCATGGGCAGTAAAGGTATTGCGTGTTTATATAGGGCACTGTGACAGCACACAGGGTGTACAACTGGGTCACTTGAGGAATGGTTGAAGAATAGAATGGGGCAAGAAGTAACGCCCCTCCCCCCCATGGGAAGGACGTCTGACCTCAATAAAAGGGTCTCTATGAATGGCAGACTACGATTCAATCTGGCTCACCGCACATACCCAACCCGAAGCGTGTGGGGCGTATGTATCTGGGCGCTTCTACTACAAGCCCTCGCTGCAGGGAATCAGGGGCAGACTTTTACCACACGGCGTGGCAGTGACCGGTGACAACGCAGCTTTGGGAAGCCCTACTCAGATATGTGGGGGAACTTTCTGATGGCGTCTTTCCCCGGATCCCAGAGAGTGATCCCTAGACATGGGACCCTTCACCAGAAAGAGCAAACACACTTATACCGTTTGTTAGTTTGCGAATGGCCTTAGCGCCTAGGCACCGCCATGGCCTGGAAACCGCCGTTGCCCACTGCCGTCAGCTTGGAGCTGCGATTGGTTACAATGGTCTCAAGTGGAAAAAACTGCATCAGGCAGGAAGGGGGAAGGAGGGATGCAGGGAAGGGGAGAAGGAGGGAAGCAGGGAAGGAGGGAAGCGGAGAAGGAGGGAAGCAGGGAAGGAGGGAAGCGGAGAAGGAGGGAAGCGGAAAAGGAGGGAAGCAGGGAAGGAGATAAGGAGGGAAGCAGGGAAGGAGGGAAGCAAAGAAGCGGGGAGGGAAGGAGGTAAGCAAGGATGGAGCGAAGCAAGGAATGAGGGATGCAAAGAAGTGGGGAAGGAGGGAAGCAGAGAAGGAGGGACGCAGGGAAGGAGCGAAACAAGGATGGAGCGAAGCAGGCATGGAGGGGTGAAAAGAAGCAGGGAAAGAGGGAAGCAGGGAAGCGGGGAAGGAGGGAAGGAGGGATGCAGGGAAAGAGGGAAGCAGGGAAGCAAAGAAGCGGGGAGGGAAGCAGGGAAGGAGGGAAGCAGGGAAGGAGCGAAGCAAGGATGGAGCAAAGCAGGCATGGAAGGGTGAAAGGAAGCGGGGAAGGAGGGAAGCAGGGAAGGAGGGATGCAGGAAAGGCAGATATTTTAGGAGGTGGGGTGGTTTTATGGAAAAGATGGAGCCTAATCGGATGGACGCCCACCAAGAGCACTAGACCGGGAAGGTACTTCGTGTTTTGGGTTAGACAGAAGTGACGGTGGAGGGAGGGTCACAAGGTACCAGAGGTGACTATATGATTTTCATGCACACCCAGGGAGAGCTGGGAGCCCCACCTCTTTTTTAATGTCTTAGGAACTGTTTAAATGTAGGACTCTCCTTTTCGCCACACTGCTGACCTGCCTGTGAATTATTACTTGTCAGTTAAACATTATGTTATTGTTTGCAATGATATTACGAATTTCTTTTTCTTTCTTTTTACTGCTGTGAATTTCAGACAAAAGAAGCCTTGGTATGACACGGTACAACTTCCTCCCCAAAATATGTTGCTAAATGAATAACAGCAGAGTTGATACTAAGTTCACCAAGTGCAAAATAACAAAACTAGAGGCTAAACCTTAGTGCTATAAAGTTTCTAAAATATTCCTCCGTTCATTAAACATGAACAGATCCACCATAACCACGGCTTTTCACATTCATTCCCTGTTTTATAATCTTGGCATCATGATTTATGCATTACCTTTATACACAAAGTCACTGCTCACTGAGTCCTGATTTTGTTTGTTGGACTTTAATAAAACATTCAGCCTCAAAAGACTGTCGGAAGGTGACGTTTTGGCAGCTAAATCACACTACAGGTCTGAAAATAGACTTATATAGACGCCCTATGCATCGAAACAACAGCTGCAGTTGGGAAGAAAAAGTGAGAGACGGATGGATGGATGGATAGATGGATGGATGGATGGATGGATAGACAGGCAGATAGATAGACAGGCAGATAGACAGGCAGATAGATAGGCAGATAGATGAGATAGACAGACAGACAGACAGACGGATAGATAGATAGATAGATAGATAGATAGATAGATAGATAGATAGATAGATAGATAGATGATGGATGGATGGATAGATAGAAGACAGAAGAATGATAGACAGATGGATAGATAGATGCAGTGAGCTATTTACAAACTGAGAGACGGATGCCCATTGCCCCAACCAACAGAGCGGGTGCGGACTAGGCGACACTCACCTGCCCTCCGGCCCGCCGGTCCCAGCCCGCCACTATCAGGTGTGCCAGCAGCTCCTCCTTGTACTTGTAGCAGACCCCCCTCACAAGGCTGGCAGCGGCCACCACCAAGGGGGCTTCATCCATGTCTAGGCTAAGAGAGAGAGAGAGATGGCGTCTGTCAATCAGACTAGAACTTCAAGAAAACAAACCTCAGGTCAGCCAGACCCAAACTATAAGAACCAGACCCTTTGTACTGTCAAAGGCAGATTTCTGCAGTCAGTCCCTGGGCCTGTGGAAGGCAGCGCGCAGCTCAAGGCACTATGGTACGTGAAGGCAGTCTGCTGCAGGCAGTCCCTGGGTCTGTGGAAGGCAGCGCGCAGCTCAAGGCACTATGGTACGTGAAGGCAGTCTGCTGCAGTCAGTCCCTGAGCCTGTGGAAGGCAGTCTGCTGCAGTCAGTCCCTGGGTCTGTGGAAGGCAGCGCGCAGCTCAAGGCACTATGGTACGTGAAGGCAGTCTGCTGCAGTCAGTCCCTGGGTCTGTGGAAGGCAGCGCGCAGCTCAAGGCACTATGGTACGTGAAGGCAGTCTGCTGCAGTCAGTCCCTGAGCCTGTGGAAGGCAGTCTGCTGCAGTCAGTCCCTGGGTCTGTGGAAGGCAGCGCGCAGCTCAAGGCACTATGGTACGTGAAGGCAGTCTGCTGCAGGCAGTCCCTGGGTCTGTGGAAGGCAGCGCGCAGCTCAAGGCACTATGGTACGTGAAGGCAGTCTGCTGCAGTCAGTCCCTGAGCCTGTGGAAGGCAGTCTGCTGCAGTCAGTCCCTGGGTCTGTGAAAGGCAGCGCGCAGCTCAAGGCACTATGGTACGTGAAGGCAGTCTGCTGCAGTCAGTCCCTGGGTCTGTGAAAGGCAGCGCGCAGCTCAAGGCACTATGGTACGTGAAGGCAGTCTGCTGCAGTCAGGTCCTGGGGCTGTTGAAGGCAGTCTGCTGCAGTCAGTCCCTGAGCCTGTGGAAGGCAGTGTTTGTCAGTCCCTGGGGCTGTGGAAAGCAGTGTCCTGCAGTCAGTCCCTGGGGCTCTGGAATGAAGTCTGCTGCAGTCAGTCCCTGGGGCTGTGGGAGGCAGTGAGATGCTGCCAATCCTACGGGCTGTGGAAAGCAGCGTGCTGCCGGTAACCCGATGGACTGTGGAAGGTGCCGTGCTACTGCTGGTGACTTAACAAAGGTTTTGTAGGAAATCAGGAGCCAACTGTATATATGATTCATGAGACTGCTGTTTGTTGCTGAGGGGAACTTCTGTCATGGCTTAATCATGCCTTTTATATGTAATTAAGGCGCTCAGTTTTCTGTTTGACTGTATTTATTTTTTAAAATGGAAAAATACAGAAAATTGGGGTTCTTTTTAGTGACTTTCCATACTGTCTTTCATCAATTCCAGGGCAACAGCTGAGCAGGCAGATGGCATGTGGAGTTAAAAAACAATGAGATTTCCTTAAATACCGACGTGTGTCAGCATCCATTTACAGTATAATGCTAATGTTTACCTGTGGGTGTATTGTCATGTAATATTTGGCTGCTTAATTTGCTAAAACACAACAAGCGTCAGAGTATGAGTGAGTATTAGTTAAATAAATGTGGAACTATATAATATTACAACTTCATTTATTGACAGAACACAAAATAAATATGGATAAATACTGATAAGATGGCCAAAAAATAAATACGGATCAATACAGACGAAATGTTCAAAAAATAAATACCATAAAACTGGGAGACCTATATGTAATTGACCAGATAAGTGCAGGTTTCTTCTGAATAACGTGGAGTCAGAGGATTTGAATTTTCGATTTTGCATTTGTGATAATTGCTCTTTTAGAAACTCCGGAGTGATTGTTTATTGTTGTGGATTACAACTGCGGCGAGTCAATAGATACATACTTCATTATGGAGAGGGGATTGGATTGTGGGACTGGTTCGCTTTAAAGAGCCCTGAGAAAGCTGCATGTGAGCTGTGAAACACGCGCTGGCTGAAAATCTGGACAACTTTGTATTTTGAAGCTGAAATCTGTCAGGAAGAATTTATGTGATAAATATAAATTTTGATGTAATTGTGCACCAATGACATTTTTGACAAAATGCAATGTTAACCTAATAACTGAAAATTGAGTTTAGTGTAATTATGTTGGCAAATTTTGGGATATTTTTGTGAACCCTAGTTAAGGAACTCCTTGTGTGAAACAAAAAATAAGGAATAAACTATTCAATAGATATGAGTGGAAGAAATTAACATTTGTTAGAAAATATTTTTGTCCTTGTTTCAGACGCCTCTTCCTTGGTGATCTTCTGTACAGGTCACACCAGAGAGGCAACTCATGTATGCATGGACGTGAGTGCACCTGGCGCTGGACATTGTAACTCCCTGCTTTACAGCAACATGTTAATTTCTACCAGTAAATGTGACATGAGGATGGGTCGTTTGTTTTCATAGGAAGACTAATAAGTACAATATTTTGAATTGATTAAATCATTAACTTCAGTGTCTCCAATAAAGTATCTACAATCCTGCTGTAGGTGCTATGGGCTGTTGGTGACAGCATGCTGCTAGTGTCCCCGGGCTCTACAAGGCAGCTTGGTGCTAGTGCCCACGGGGCTGTAGAAGGCAGCATGTTGCTAGTGCCCCAGGGCTGTAGAAGGCAGTGTGCTGCTAGTGCCCCCAGGGCTACAGTAGGCAGCATGTTGCTAGTGCCCCCGGGGCTGCAGAAGGCAGTATGCTGCTAGTGCCCCCGGGGCTGTAGAAGGCAGCATGTTGCTAGTGCCCTCGAGGCTGTAGACGGCAGCAGGGGTGGCTCCTCCATTAGGGCGGAGGAGCGCCGCCCCACTGCTTTCTCGCAGTGCGAGAAGCAGAAACATAAAATGGTATTTTAAATCCATTTTATGTTTCTGCTTCTTGCGCTGCGAGAAAGCAGAAGGCAGGGTGTCGTGTAGTTCCTATAGTACCCCTGTAGAACCTGCGCGTTTGGATAACATATACTGCGATCTTGGTGGCAGACTAACTCTGAGCACCCCCACCGTATATGTTAGCCTAGTTTGCATTAGCTAGTTCGCAGTGCCACTAGTGTCTCCTCTTATCGGGGAGAGAGTTTCTGGCAACCTTAGAACATGACAACCCTGATTCCCTCAAAATCGTGGAAACAATGTACTACCTTTCGCTCAGTCACTCGTGCTCACTTATTCGGTTGGTCTCAGAGAGTTACACAGAATAAACAGTCTGGGCGTTTCAATAAGTATTTATTGAACAGTTGTTATTCTAGTGTAAAATATATGTGCTGCGGAGACCAGCAGACAATAGCAGAGATATATTATCAGCAGTACAATAAAAGCAAAGGGATAGAACAGTTCTACCATACTGCAATAATCATGAATACATACAGGAATATAAAAGCATTATGCAAGTGCGCGTACTCCTACGATGCCTAACTAGATGTACCTGTGTGTACCTAGCATATGTGTAGGTCTAAAGCCTAACAGTCAAAAATCCCTCTAGGATTTAGTCGAACCCCCATACCTGAATAGAGAGAGTGTGGGACTCCGTCCTGGTCTCGAGTTGGACAGGGCTGTGTCAGACCACTGTCAGCTGGAGCGACTGCATGCAGGAGCCTCAGCGTCTCTGGTCAGTGTGTCAGCATGGAAGTCTCAGTTCCCTCTGTCTTACCGGGACAAGATGTGGTGTATTTATACCCTAAAGAGTCTCGGTCCTCAGTATGGTTTGTATTGGACATGAGGAAGACGTCAGGGGTGAACTTTGTACTTACATATTATGCAAGTGGTGTATTCCTAGGGAGCCATGCATAATTAATGAGTACAGTGTGGGCCTGTGTTTGGGAAAAACCCTGCTGTATTCAAAACCACAGGATAGATAACGTTCAGCCCTCAGAGCTCGTTGTGTACTAGCTGGGACCAATGTAGGTGAAAGATCATGCCTATATAAGGAATCATGACTATAATAGGACATGTACAGTTATGACCATAATTGGGCATATGCGGCTATGGCCATAATACGGCAAGTACGAATATGACCATATTAGGGTAAATATGAATACTTCCATTTTAGGGCATGTACGAACGGGTCTACATTAGGGCCTCTATGCAGGATATAACACCCACTCCTCTTCCGAATTGGATAAAAATGACCATACTTAAAATCTGGACAATTTAAAAATATTTTTAAAAGCAAGTAAAAACATGGTTCTAAAAAATCGTTAAAAATGAGGTGTTTAAAAAAAAATAAATGTTAAAATTCAGCTATTTCTAGTTGCCACTTGAAAAAGTCAATATTGTATCTCTATAAAAGTTGCATTACCATAAGCAGGAGAAGGCCATGCTTTTCTCAAGCGAAAGTGTCAATGTAAGAAAATGTTCCAAATTTAGATTGTTTGTTTTGAAACGAGCAAAGAAGCCGAATTCTTTCCCAGGACGCGATGAGCCAATTCGAGATTAAACGTCCTGGCTGAGAAGTTCAGTATTATCGGTGTTAGCTGCTGCAGACGACAAATCCAACGCCTCACAGAGAACATCAATTGCACATAGATGGAATGTAGCATAGCCAACAGTCGGAGTTGCGGCAGCTTCTGCGGCAGTTGTTACCTGGGGGCCTGTGTAGCAGTCACCTAACCCAGCAGGAGCAAACGGCACCTGTGGATTCTCCAGGAATGCACTCATCAGAATTGGAAGCCGCTGGGGACAACGCAGAGCATGGGCCTTTATGGGGTCCAGCATTGCATCCATGTCCGGAGGCGCATCCGATGGAAACGTTAGACAGAGATCCAACGTGCATTCTTCTCCGCAGAACAGGCATCGAAGAACAGGTAAGATGCAGTCTACCCAGACTGGTCTAAATGATAGAAACCAGGAGGCATTGAGTTCTCGCAGGCAAGGAATGCCCAGAAATTGTACCATGCGTTCACGGTATTTCCGCTCCAGGAGCGTGTTCACCATTCCCTCGGGAAGTGGGCCGTCCATTGCGTAGCAGCAATATTACAATCAGGATTCCTGCAATTAAGAACAAGATGAGCGGGAATCCTCCAAATACGCTTCCCAATACGGAGTGTATTAAATTTGGTATTACTCCGAGGACCGTCTGAAAGGTGCTTAACAGTCCGGACCCTATGGTCTTAAATAGGTGTACAATACCGCTCGTATCAGACATGTTGAAGATACGACTAACCATTTCTGCGAAATGAATGGGGCAGTTTGTACGTATGAGTGCCTGTATCTCGGTCGAGGTCCTTGCAACTTGAAGTTCATAGGTTTCTCGAGCGGAGGTTAAGGGCACGCGTTGCTGTAAAAGCATGGCTTTCAATCTGCTCAGAGTATCAAATTGTATGAAAGAAACGTTCAGCGAAGGCCATAGCGGCACCTCCCTGACTGTGTTCAGTGGCGGAAACAATACTTGCATACAGCAAGTAACCCTGGAGTTAACAGTGACCAGATAGGCAATGCCCGGAAGCATCCCACAGCAACCTTGATCATTTAGCATTAAGTAACTCCCATTCGAGAGCAGCTGGAAAACCGGCATGATCATGGCCGCTGGGGTCCCTGACATGTGACAAGATAAGTTCGCCACTGAACCACTGCAGGCTCCGTGTAGAGAAATATCCTGACACATGAGAGAACCGCTTAAAGCGTTCTTGCAGTTTGTACCACTCAGATACACTTCTCGATCCCCATTCCGGCATCGGTATCTATATGGTAACTCCCAATTTTCCTTGATGTATCCCTTACCCATTTTCTCATATTTGCCTGCCTGCCTTTGCTCAAGGCAAAATTGAAACTGAAACGTAGTGACCGGCAGAGTGATTTGGCCATGAATTAGCCATTCAGTTGATGTTGATTCGGCTACAGTGAATGGCAACCTTTCCAGTTTCTCAATACGCAGCATTGTATATTTGGCTCCCCTCTGTGCCATTTCTGTCTGTTTATCAGTTAGATTGTATTCTGAAAACAGAGACGTGGTGTTTATAAAATGCCAGGGCACATAGCCTGCACGCAAAGATAGCAGCGTCCAGCTCAACATCATAATAGAACATAGCTGATATTGCCCGTGTTGTAACAAGGCCAGACCTTGTTCTAGTATGTCGATCGCCGAAGACACAATGTTGCCTAAGGAGTATATCCTGGAGCTCAAAGTTGTTAACACATTATCCACTACAGCTAATGCCTTCTCTAAGTTAATACGGTCTATTTCCCGTATCCTTTCTGCGGCCTCTTGTTGTGATATTTTCCAGTTTTCATTATAATAGGCATAAAGGCCTGCACATATATGAAACGTTTCTCACGTTGTTTCCTGGGTCCTAGTAGAAAATCTCTAAGATCCATGTCAGGTTTGAGTAAGGTCAAATGGTGCTTTACCTCTGACAGTGTTGAGGTCTCTAGCCAATCAAGGCACAACTTCCCAACACTATACAATGTCACTACCCCTGGGTGTTGTCTTTGTACATAGCATGGATCTGGCCTATGGATACTAAACCCTTCGGTTGTATTCGTAAATCTCTGCTGACATTTGTTTGTGTCAATGGGCCAAACCAGCCATTCTGTCCAATCAGGATCTGATCTGTTGTACTGGAAAATGTCATCTAATTTCACCCCATGTGTAGTTGAATTCTGCCCCCACCCATCTGCGTTGGTGTTGGAAACCCCGGTGTGTTAATTTCCTTGCCTTTGGCTAATCCAAGACAGGTTGTTTGTTGCACAGTTTCATTCAGAAATAATATCTGCTGCGGAATGATGCATGCTCTAAAAAGTGCTTCTATTCCCTGGACTTGCCAGTCCCTAGAACCCCAGATCGATTTTGAATCTATTGTGTCTATCCATAGATCGTTTAGACAACTGGTTCAGAAAGGATGCAGAGTAAATATGTTTGGTGTTTGTTAACATAATTTTCTGAGCTGAAATTTTCGCCACTTTATAATAAAATGACTTTGGGTCGGATGTGTTAAACCCTGAGAAGTATGTGAATTTCTGTGCAAATGCTTGTGAACTACCTTTTGGAGGTGTTGGGCAGTGTTCCCACTGGTGGTACTCGAATACATTTCTAGGTGTTATAGATTTGTGTAAGAAATGATGACCATATTGCTGGTAACAGTACAATGTTTCATAGTCTGAAGTACCTTCTAACATTTCATTGTTCGGAAATGCTGCAGTTTTTTCTAAATCAGACATCAAATTATTCACAGTATCAGTGTCCCAATCATCAGAAAATGTACTGGAGGTAATGATATCACTTAAAGAAATTTTAAATACATGTTTAAGCTTTAAAAGTTCAGTCGGACCGAATACATCATAATCAATCTTGTCCCATACTGTACTGTCCGGTATAGGAACTGCTGTGATGTTCACTGAAGACAAGACTCTTGGTTCACGATGTGAAGACTGGTGTGGTTTTAAAATCACATTGACTCTTTGGGCTGTAGAGCTTTGTTGGAGGCATCGTCCATTAATAAGCACACTAAAAGTTATAATTAAACCTAGCCAGAAAATGAAAAATAAAATCCCAGTGATATACCATAGTTCTATCCAAGGTAACACCAGGTAACACCAGGTAAGTCTTTCTAAAAAAGTTCAAAAAGTCAGTGAGTTTCTGTTTAAGTGATATTTTGGCTGGCGTCGTTTCCGGTTCGCTTGGATCCAGTGAAAACGTATCAAAGTTCATGAAATAGCCAGAAGCAGTTCGATCAATTGTTGGAATTGCATCGGAATTTGTTGAAATCGGATTTTGCTCTTGACGAGGCATGTTGACGTAGATGTCTGTATTAGGTCTGATTGCAACTTGGTTGTTAAGTTGATTTTCATTTTGAAGATGAGCTTCTTGTTGAAGTGGAACGAGTTCCATAGCATTATTGCTTAGTCCTTCATTCCGTACAGGTGGCTCTTCAAACGTGATGAGTCTTTCTGTTTGAACTTCTTGGATTGTAGCAAGAGGAGGGCGTCTGCTACTGTGGAGTCCACGAGGCCTACTGTTTAGTGTCGGCCACATAGTGTGGTTTGATTAAATCGATTGAGACAAATCTTTTCTCCTTTTTCCCGGCAAGAGGCGGCAGCAGTACAGTTCTAGTGCTTTGGATTGCTAGGACCGGTAAAGGCTTTCTGTAGGATGGCCCAAATTCTTTCTTGTCAGCAATCTTCTCTCTGACCAGATCCCCGATTTTTGGGATCCAGATAGGTCTTGCCGTTACTGCCTTGACTTCCTCAGTGGCGGCCTGTTTCTGGAGCACGTTACTTTGTTGTGTCCTGGATTCATTTAGATCCTGTAAAACAGCCAAACGATCATGGATATCAAATGGTTTTTCATCCGCCACTGCACCGTCACAATCAAGATCAGGTACCCACATTCTTGTCCCAAATAAGACCTCGTAAGGAGTGACACCCCTAGAGAGCTTCTTGGCTGGTTATTAATCGCGCGCTGTACCCCATAAAGGTGATCGACCCATCTACCGCCCTTGCCTAATACCCTAGCTGTTAAAGATTGCTTTAAGTCTCGGTTTTTCCTCTCCACAACAGAATTTCCCTCGGGATGGTACGGAGAGGAGTTCCGCAATGCTACGCCCATTCCTTCCATGGCCTCTTTGTAAGCCCGAGAGCTAAACGCCGGACCACGGTCAGAATGTAACGTGCCAACTGCGTATGTACCGATAAAGACTCGCAAATCTTTTATAACAGTTTGAGCGTCAGCCGAGCGCTGAGGCCAAACTCATAGGAATCTAGAGCAGGAATCCACTGCAACCATGATATATTTCTTGGACCCATCAGATTGTAGGGGTCCGCAGTGGTCCAAATATACACATGCAAGAGGTTTGTCTGATTTCAGCAATGGTGTCTGCGCTGGGTATGTTACGGTGGAACTTTCATCTGCTGGCAGATGTCGCATTTCAAGACATAGGGGTCGATTCCGATCTCGGTCGGTAGGGCTCCGAATCGGATTCGGCTTTACCGGATCCGAGTCGGAGGCTGTGTTTCCGACCGATTCGTACAGTCGTCCGATCGAGCAAATACGATGCGAGCGAACGCGAAATCGCCGACCGACTCGTTTCTGGGTCCGAACCGCTCCGTCCGACTCGTTCGCACTCGATCCGTGGCACGCAATGGAGACGTTTTACGACCGAGCCAGTACGATGCACGATCCGGACAGCTGGATCGAGTCGGAGCCTCCGACACGAAAAAGCACCCGGACGCGGACTTCGGGGGTCCGTGCCGGACCCCCCTTCACCCGTAGCCGTACGAGTCAGACACAGGGGGGACCCATGGGTCCCCTATACATGCGTGTACGGTGCGGATGGCACCAACGCGTACCCACTACAGGGGGCCCCTTGTGCGCAACGTACCCATTGAGTCAATGGGAGCCCATGTACACGTCGTACGACCGGCTCCCATTGACTTCAATGGGAGTCCGACCGAACCAAGTCCGGCAGCATACGGCCGCATCGTACTCGTTCGGTCAGACTGCAGGGGTCCGGCTCGGTCGGAAAACAATACGGATCCGGTTCGGTCGGAGAGCTTTTCGACCCAGATCGGAATCGGCCCCATAGTCTTTAGTCTGCTTTGTTAACCCTGGCCACCAGTAGTGCTGTTTCAGTAGAGAAATAGTCGCTGTAACGCCTGTATGTGCAGAACCCAAACCCTCGTGTGCTGCTAGAATTAAACCTAACCTACGATCCATATTTGGTATTACTCTATCCCCCACTCCAGGAATCTGAGCATATGGAATGTTTTGTGCATCTAACTTGTAGGAGTACTTGAGTGGAAATTTCTTTGGCACTGCTGTGCTGCCTTTGCGCGAAGCATTGACAGCTACCATTATCTCGCCGTCTACCCTTGTTTTTGAATGAGTAACTGCAGCTACGGTGGCTGTGCGAACAGCCCCCTTTGCGGCTTCATCAGCCAATGAATTCCCTTCAACGTGAATGCCATCACGCTGATGACTCAGTGTATGTATCACGTGAGCCCTTGGTAGTTTGTTTCTCAACTCCACTACCTGTTCCCATAGCATTTTATGCTTAATTGTGCCACCTTTTGCATCTTTGAACCCGTTTTGTTCCCAATGATGTAGATATTCATTGTACGACTGTACACAGTAAAAGGAATGACACACAATTAGTGTGGGGAATTCGTGATCCGTATTTATAAGTGCCAGTATAAGTGCTTTGAGTTCTGCCAACTGAGCCGTGCAGTCTCCTAGAGATTGCGTTTTAGTACAGCTTGGATGGAACTTGCCATCACGCATGCGACCTTTAACGATTGCACACGCTGCGCTGTAAGCTTGCTTGCTTCCTGTGGCTGGTTGAGCAGATCCGTCAGTGTAAATAATATATTCATACTGATCGAGAGGCAAAATTTCATTTGGTAGAGGATATTCTTGTTCGTATTGCAGGAATGCTTGTGTTTTTAAACTTGGATCAAATCTGTATTCAACATCCGTTGCAGTAAGAGAATTAGCCCATTGTATCCATCTTGGATGTAAGGCTTTAGCATTTGGAATGCTAGCTTTTGTAACAGCTTCTAAAGCTGGTACTGGGGTCATGACAATTATGCGCTTTCCCGGAGCCAGAGCTCTTTCTCTTGCTACAGCGGTCTGCACTGCTGTCAGGATTTTTTTGGTTGAAGTGAAATGCATTTCTGTGTTTGTGTACAGGTGTGATTTGTATGCGATTGGTACTGTTTCACCTTCATTAAAAGTTAAATAAGTGTACCCGCATTGACCCGCTATTACTCGGATCACTAAGTGCTGTGCGTTTACGCGTGTCTGTAAATGTTTAGAAGCTATCATGTCTTCCTGTAGGGAATGCAGGATATTTGTGTGTTCCTGTGTCCATTGTCTGACTGAAAAATCAGGTTTTATTAAATCATAGAAAGGTTTTACTCTTTCTGCGTAATTCAAAATGTATGTTCGACCAAAATTTAGGAATCCCAGAATCGATTGTAAATTCTTTAAATTATTTTGGAGGTTGGAGCAGCGCACACTTCTAAAAAGTTAGCTGCCAGGCTTTTTCCCTCACTTGACAGCTCATATCCTAAAAACAGGACACTGAGGTGGGCAATCTTTGATTTTTTAAAGTTAAATTTGTAGCCCTCAGAGGCAAACCCCATAATAATGGTGCTCACCCTGGTCAAGTGCCTCGGTAAGTCATCGTCCATCAGATAAATATCATCTACGTAGGACAATGCTTCTTCATCCAAATTTAGGAGTAACTCTGTTACCCTTGCTGAAAACAACACCGGGCTATTCTTATATCCTTGGGGGAGTCGACAAAATTGCCGTTACGACCCTAACGCATTGAATGCGGTCAGATACCTGCTTTCAGGCGCTATATTTTGGCAGAAAAATCCATTTGAGATATCAAGTGTTGTTTTGTATTTTTGTCGCACAATGTTATTCATTAATGTGGCACTGTGTGCATTTTGAACTGCAAATGTCTTTGTGCAAGTGTTTAAATGTCTGTAATCTAAAACTAGACGATATGTATTGTCAGGTTTGGCTACGGGGAACAAAGGATTGTTCATAGGTGAAGTGCAATTTTCTACCACCCCCTGGTATTCTAGTCGATCTAGAATCTCCCTGACTTGTCTTTTAGCTTCCTGCTTTATAGGGTATTGCCTTTGAGCATTTGGGGAAACGTTTAACGGGATCACGTGGTGGGTTGAATCCTCATCCCAACCAGCATGATTTTTGTATAATGCTGGAGCTAGGGCAACCGCCCACTCCTGCGCATATGCATGTT
This sequence comes from Calotriton arnoldi, assembly GCA_963921515.1. Taxonomy (NCBI): domain Eukaryota; kingdom Metazoa; phylum Chordata; class Amphibia; order Caudata; family Salamandridae; genus Calotriton; species Calotriton arnoldi. The sequence continues at coordinate 1,940,862 of CAWUFW010002590.1, read as the reverse complement.
TAAGATGTATGGGAACGAGGTCGGAAAATGCTGGAAAAATTACCTTTTCTCCATTTGGGCACTCCATGACGAATGCTGGCGGCCAGTCTTGCTCTGCTAATAGGATGTCATATCCAGATGACACATTCTCCCAAAATAGACCTTTAACTTTTCTGGGCTTGTCCCCTCCATCCGGAGTGTTATCTCATGTAACTTATGTGGGACACTTACCAGAGTATCAGGTGTTTCCACCGTGATATACTCACTCAACTCCGCTGTCACCAGAAATTCCTTCAGGTTCTGGCGAGCTATCGTTACTTCTGCCGCGCTGTCTAGCATCGTTAGAGCCCATTCCCCGTTCAGAAGCTGTGTCCTCAGAATTCTGGGCATGTCTGATCTTGAGACCTGCTACCGTCTTCTTTTTGAACTGAGGTTTTGATTTTTGTTTATCCTCTTTTTTAGGTGCGTAGTCCGCAGCGCGTTGTGTGTCTCTGGACTTTGTACGCTCCTCTTGTCTGTGTTCTGACCGTCCTTCCCTCTCAGAGTTTCTTGACGAACCCTGAAAGGAACGAGAGGAACGAGTATCAGTATCCTGATACCTGTCAGGTTTTTTAATATTATCCCTATTCCTGAGGTTATACCTCCTTTCAGAGGGCTCCTGTTGAGGAGACCTACCTCTGGATTGAGATCTGTTGTCTTTAGACTTTTGTTGTTTTTTTATTTTCCCACTTCTTTTTAGAAGAAGTAGGTGTCTGCTTTATAGTGTCCTTTTCAGGACTGCCCACCAGTTGTGGTTTTAATGCTTTCCCACCTAGACTGTCTCTGCCTAATTCTGCATATGCAGTTTCAATTATTTTGGGTAGTTCGTGTTGTTGATCTACTGGACTGAACTCCCTTAGGCGTTGGCGGATCGCCACTGAAGCTGCTTCCCCCTTAATGTTAGCTAGTATTATGGCTGAGACCTGTTCAAAGTTGTTTAGCAACTTCATCCCTAAGTTAAGGGCAGGTTCTGCTCCGTACTCATTTTGTATCTGTCTCAATACGTCAGGTACTACAGCTAATTACGGGATACCATGTGTTCTGGTATAAATGGCAGCAAAGACTGAACCCCAAGAGGTGCAATCCTCTAGTTGTGGTGTGATGCCCATGGGCAAGCAGGTTGTTAGAATTCTGTGTTTATCACTGGTGGTAGTAGTCAGGAATACTGCTTCAAGCTGAGTTATTTTCTGAGCTATCCAGAATGGGATTTGTTTGCGTTTTGCTGGCATTTTGCCCATTACCGCATGTAATGTTTGTGGAGTCATTTTATTAACTGTACCCTGGACTGGAGTATCTTGTGCTGCAGCTGGTGCAGGTTGAACTGTTAAAGTCCTCATCACAAATTGTGTGAGGTTTCTGTAGATTTTAATTAAATCTCTGTGTTGTACGAGTAAGACTGGCTGTGGCATTGTGCCAATATCAGGATGTGGTGTGTATGCCGCTAATATGGGCCATGTGGCTCCTGCTCCTCCGAGCGGGCCTAATCTTGCTCTTCCATGTACGTGGGGTAGGGCGCCTTTAAACCAGTAATTATGTTCCTGGTAAGTGAGCGGAACCTCTAACTCCTCAAAAGGAGTATAGTCCGCTGGTGTTTCACCTTCTAGGTGGTAGTGAAATACATCTGTAACTGGATTCGCTGCTGGGAATGTAACCCATGAATAGAACACCTCAGTTTTATTGGATTCGTGTGCCTCAATCACGAAAATTACTTTACCACCCCTGGCTCTTAAGCCATGTTCTAGAAGTTTTATGGTGACTGCCCTTCTGTAATTTGGTGCAATTTGTATTACATCTTCAGGGTCTTCTCCTAAACCGAAGAGGTCTGTTGTAACTCTCCTTGTTACGTCTGCTTCTTCCACCATTTTTAATTGGAAGAAGGGAGATTAAAGAATTTTTAAGATAAGGTGTAAATGCACAATTGTAGGAACTAAATGTCCTTCAAGCTTGAATAACCAACAGCCAATAAATAGTATTCTAGTACTACTCAGCTGCGGCGGAGATTGTGCCCACCCACTCCAGACGTCTCTGGGGTTTTGTGAGTAGGTTCTCTGAGAATAGCACGACTGAACTACTCAGATTCTACTGTTAAATAAGTACCCAAGCAACGTTGGCGGCGCCATGTCGTGTAGTTCCTATAGTACCCCTGCAGGACCTGCGCGTTTGGATAACATATACTGCGGGCTTTGTGGCAGACTAACTCTGAGCACCCCCACCGTATATGTTAGCCTGGTTTGCATTAGCTAGCTCGCAGTGCCACTAGTGTCTCCTCTTATCGGGGAGAGATTAGTTTCTGGCAACCTTAGAACATGACAACCCTGATTCCCTCAGAATCGTGGAAACAATGTACTACATTTCGCTCAGTCACTCGTGCTCACTTATTCGGTTTGTCTCAGAGAGTTACACAGAATAAACAGTCGGGCGTTTCAATAAGTATTTATTGAGCAGTTGTTATTCTAGTGTAAAATATATGTGCTGCGGTAACCAGCAGACAATAGCAGAGATATATTATCAGCAGTACGATAAAAGCAAAGGGATGGAACAGTTCTACCATTTTGCAATAATCATGAATACATACATGAATATAAAAGCATTATGCAAGTGCGCGTACTCCTACGATGCCTAACTAGATGTACCTGTGTGTACCTAGCATATGTGTAGGTCTAAAGCCTAAGAGCCAAGAATCCCTCTAGGATTTAGTCGAACCCCCATACCTGAACAGAGAGAGTGTGGGACCCCGTCCTGGTCTCGAGTTGGACACCCAGTCAGGGCTGTGTCAGACCACTGTCAGCTGGAGCGACTGCATTCAGGAGCCTCAGCGTCTCTGGTCAGTGTGTCAGCATGGAAGTCTCGGTTCCCTCTGTCTTACCGGGGCAAGATGTGGTGTATTTATACCCTAAAGAGTCTCGGTCCTCAGTATGGTTTGTATTGGACATGAGGAAGACATCAGGGGTGAACTTTGTACATACATATTATGCAAGTGGTGTATTCCTAGAGAGCCATGCATAATTAATGAGTACAGTGTGGGCCTGTGTTTGGGAAAAACCCTGCTGTATTCAAAACCACAGGACAGATAACGTTCAGCCCTCAGAGCTCGTTGTGTACTAGCTGGGACCAATGTAGGTGAAAGGTCATGCCTATATAAGGAATCATGACTATAATAGGACATGTACAGTTATGACCATAATTGGGCATATGCGGCTATGACCATAATAGGGCAAGTACGAATATGACCATATTAGGGTAAATATGAATACGTCCATTTTAGGGCATGTACGAACGGGTCTACATTAGGGCCTCTATGCGGGATATAACAAGGGTATACCTGGTTGTGGCCGGCGGGAGGGTATGCCTGGTTGGTCTGGGTCGGGGAGGAGTGGCTTGCCCACTGTTGTGGGCCCCGACTGTTTGGTCGGCCCTCTGGGGCCAACCAAACCAGTCATGCGCACTCTACATTTTCTCTATGTAGGCTGCATGCAGCCTACATAGAGAAAATAGCCTCCCACAGGCGCCCAGCTGGGCGCTGTCCGCACCAATCACAGCGCTGCCATTGCAGCGCTGTGATTGCCTGAGGGAGGGAGGATGCATGCTTACTGTTCCAGGAAACGGGATCCGGCCAGGAGCGGAGGTGGCACGGGACCCGGTAAGGTAAGTTTAAAAAAATATATATATATTTAAACCCCCCACCACCGCTCGCGCGACCCCCCGCACCTCCACCCGCGCGTCATGTGAGCCGCGACTGGAAGGCAGCATGCTGCTGGAGGTGCATTAGCCTGTGGGAGGTTCTCTACTGTAGGTCCCCCTGGGATGTGGAAGGTACTGTGCTGTTTAAAGGCACCATGTTGCAGACTCCAGAGATATGAAGGCCACAAGTGTGAATTCTGGACCGGCCACTGCCATGGACCGTGTCCGGGTAACTCGGCCAAGGGAAGGGTGACCCCAGGACATGACCCGAAATGTAAGGAGCACACTAACCTCACAAGCAGATCTGTTTATTGCTTAGTTCAGGCCACGTGCATTGTACAGTAACAGAAAGTATGTGCATTCACAAACCTAGGCTTCAGGGTCAACCCCTAGGGTTGCTGTTAGGCAAACATCAAAGAAAGTCTTTCATCCTCTTGCGCTCCTTTATTCTTAGGACTAAAGATTCCTCTGTGCATATGTTAGAAATGGGGGTCTCTAGCTGGCAATGGTTTGCCTTGACCAAGTAGGGACCCTTCCTTCTAGTCAGGGTAAGGGGGGTGCACTTCTAAAATAACCCCTGCTCACCCACTTGGTAGCTCGGCATGAGCAGTCAGGCTTATCTCAGAGGCAATGTGTAAAGCATTTGCGCATAACACACAGTAATACAGTGAAAACACTACAAAAAACACCACCACACCAGTTTTAGAAAAATATCCAATATTTATCTCTGCAAACAAGACCAAAAAAGCTAAAAAATCCACCATACAGTTCTTAGGAATATCAATAAGCAAAAATAGACTTAAAATACAGTTCCTTGAAGTCAATAGCTCCGGCCGGGGCTATCACGGCGTTGTGAACATACAAATCCAAACAGTTCTGTCTAACCGCGGCATCGCGGGCCATCTACGGTGTCGGGAAGACCCGCAAAACAGTACCTTTCGAAATGCAGGGCGTTAGGGACCTTGCGATGAGCTCCGAATAGCCGGCGTAGGCAGGCATTGGTTCCTGAGGTCGGTGCAGGAGTCGTTACGCCCTTGAAGTCACACATGTTGCAGATCAAACTCTGTGCGGTTGAAGTCGGGAGCGCCGGCATCAGCGAGCGTCGGGGCTGCGGTACGAAGTGCACCGGTGTGGCATGCGGTGCCCTCAGGTCGCAGCTCGGTGATGGTTGTCCAGCGACATCGGTGAGACCAGGGCTGCGGTGCAAAGGGATGCAGTGCTCGTCGTGGTGCTGGCAGGTGACGGTGCAAGCAGCAGCGGCGTCGTTGTTGCTGAAGCGCTGTCGTCGGCTGACGAACCGGAGTCAATGGCGCCGGCAGGCTAAGGCTGCAATGTGGGATGGGGCAGTGCGTCGTTTAACTTACGAGCGATGGCACCAAACCACGGTGCAGGCAGCGGCATTGAGGTCGGCATGGAGCGGCACCGTCGGGGATACCAGGACGATGTTGTGAAGTGAGGCGGTGCGAAGTGCTGTGCCCACAGGTCATGGTGCACGCAGCAGCTGGGTGGAGGCATCGAATGCATTGTCGGTGAGATCAGGGTTGCAGTGCGAAGTGCGGTGGTGCCCTCTGCAGTGCCTTCAGGTCACCAAGCCGGCAGCGGCGTCGCTGACGGCGTTGGGTTGCTTTTTCTTCTGTTGCAGCACAAAACACACAGTTCCCAGTGCTGGTAGCAGATTAACTTGAAGTCTTTGCTGCTCCTGAGACATTTTGAACAGGAGGCAAGCTCTAACTTAAGCCCTTGGAGAAACTCAAACAAAGAAGTTGCAGAAAGTTCTGCCCAGTCCTTTCACTGCCCAAGACAGAAGCAGCCACTGCAGGCCAACACAGCAAATCACAAAGCAAAGTGGTAGTTTCTCCTCACAGCTTCTCCAGCTCTTCTTCTTGGCAGGTTTCTTAGTCCAAAAGAGTTCTAAAGTTTTGGGGTCAGGACCCCAATATTTATATCAATTTTTCCGTTTGACGTTTCAGGCAGAAAGTCTCTGAGTTCAGTAAAAGCCAGTTCCGTCCTCCCTGGTCCAGCTTCACTGCAGGAGGTGGAGACAGCTTTGTGCAGTGCAGACACAGCCTGTTTAGGTGCTAGTGAAAACTCCTCCCACCACTCTAAATGCACACCAGGTCTATTCCTCCCAACTACGAGTCACCCAGGAAAGGCAGGATACACTTCAACCCACCTTGGACTGTCTAGAGTGAATGCACATCCCTAGCTCCCGTCACTCCAAGACCAGACACTGAATACACAAACAAGCAGAGGCACATAGGATGGTTAGGTAAGAAAATGCCCACTTTCTAAAAGTGACATTTTCAAACACACAATTTAAAACCCATCTTTACTAAAAAATGTGTGATTAAATTCTAAGTTCAGAGAGCCTAAACTTCATTCCTCTATCTTGTCCCAATGACGAGTTATATTCGTAAGCCATTACAAAGCAACTCCAATGTTAGCCTATGTGGACAGATAGCCTTTCAATAGTGAAAAACGAAATTGGTAGTATTTCACTATCAGGTCATGTCACGCACACCAGTACATGTCCTACCTTTCACATACACTGCACCCTGTCCATGGGGCTACCTTGGCCCTACCTGAGGGGTGCCTTACATGCAAGAAAAGGGAAGGTTAGGGCCTGGGAAGTGGGTGCGCTTGCCAGGTCGACATGGCAGTAAAAACTGCATGCAGACACTGCAGTGGCAGGTCTGAGACACTTTATAAAGGCTGCTTCTGTGGGTTGCACCATCAGTGCTGCAGGCCCACTAGTAGCAATTGATTTACAGGCATTGGGCACACACAGTGCATTGTACTAGGGACTTGGTAGTAAATGAAATAGGCAATCATGGAAACACCAATCCATAACATAATTTACAGTAGGAGCACTTGCACTTTAATACTGAACAGCAGTGAGGAGGTGCGCAGAGATACTAAACCAGCAAAATGAGGTCCAATGTACCATCAAAAACAGGAGACCAGAAAGACAGGGGAAACACGCCCAAAAGATATCAGGTCTAACAACATATTATTTATTTATTATAAATATACGTAGTTTTATATAGCGCTGGCAAGACCCGAAGGTATCAAAGCGCTTTACATCAGAGCAGGCTCAACACAAATAGCGAGCAAAATCACACATTGGGGATAAAATAAAAATAAGACAAACTTTGAGCGAGGGGGAAGAGGGTTGCAGGGGAAGCATACAGGGAGACTTAGTGGCTGAGGCCATGTCTTGGCGGTCGGTTGCCATCTTGCCAGTTAAGGTTTCTGCTGAGGAGGAGATCCTTTTGCTGTCTCTTGAAGCTCAACAAGGAGGGGTACTGGGATGGAGTTCCAGAGTTTAGGGGCATTGCTCGAGAATGAGGTAGGTAGGGTTTTTGTTTGTAGACTTTGGGTGGAATAAGGAGTAAGGTATTTGAGCTTCTTAGATTTCTTGACTGGCCTGCCTCTTTTAGTTTTGAGGCACGGTAAGCTGGTTTCCCGGTGTGAAGTGCTTTGTGACTGAGATGGGCAGTTCTAAAGCTGAGGCAAGCTTCAATCGGGACACATTTCAGTTCTCTCAGCGCAGGGCAGCTATGATCATATTTTATGGTTCCTATGACCATTCTGGTTGCTGCATTGAGAGTTGTTCTAAGGGGTGCAAGGTTGGGTTTCGCAGTGCCTGTGAGGGTGGCGTTCCCGTAGTCTCTTCTTGACAGCACTATTGCTTGTGTGTCAGTTTTGAGGTCGTTGGGCGGTAGGTAAGGTTTAATTTTGTTCGGAAGTTTAAGGTTGTGGAAGGCGTTCTTCGCACTGTTCTTTATATGGTTTTTCATGTTCAGTTTTGGGCCTAAAATCTGAAGGAGTTGGCTAGGGTACGTTTGCAGTTAAGAGAGTCTATGGAGTTTAGCCATTCCCGTATTTGGGGGGACTGCTCAGACTTTGATATGAGTAGAATTTCTGTCTTATCTTGAAAGTTTTAGGTGGTTGCCAGATAACCAATGTTGTACTTCTTTGAGGGTGGCGTTTAATCTGTGTACGTCATCCAGTGAGGAGATTTCCAAATAGAGCTGGGTGTCATCTACGTATAGGTGAAAGGGGATGTTTGCTTGGTTGAGAATGAGAGTGAGGGGCTCCATGTAGATATTGAACAGTCTAGGCGGAAGGAGGGAGCCTTGGGGGACACCCTGAGTTATTGGCATTGTGTCTGAGATCTGATTTCCTATTTTATTTGTTAAGAGCAGTTTTGAATTAAAGATGTGAATCAGTGAAGGACCACCGCTTCCGCTCCGATCCTTTTTTGGAGGGAATCCAAGAGAAGCTGGTGGTCGACCGTGTCGAAGGCTGCCGATAGATCTAGGAGTATGAGCAGGCTGCATCGATCTGTGTCCAGGGATTTTTTAAGGCCATCCACTATGTTCAGAATAGCTGTTTCTGTGCTGTAGCCCTTTCTGAAGCCTGACGGATGAGGGTCTAGGTGATTGTGGTTGTCGATGTAATGGTTTAGTTGTGAGAGAACATATTTTTCTAGGGTTTTGGCTAGGAAGGGGAGGTTAGAGACCGGTCTGAAGTTGTTGAGGTTGTTCGAGTCAGGTCCCAGTTTTTTGGGGAGTGGCGTGACTTGGCAGAGTTTGAGACAGTCTGGCATCACTCCAGTCATCAGGGAGTTGTTTATGATCTTGGACCAGACGGGGATAGGGCGTGGTTGAGTTTTTTTGGCAAGGATGGGGTCCGCAATGGGGGACAAGGGTTTAGATTTAGCCGACACAGCAGAAATGTCCTTTTCCGAGATTGGGTTGAATACCCTCCAGCTTTTGGGAGTTTTGATTGCATCTTTTGATTTCCTGTTGAGTGATCATTGGTAGGGTGGTCGTGGAGGGGTGTTGATATCTGACTTTCTGGGAGGAGGGTTTCTGTTGGATGGCTGGTTGAGATCTTCAAGAGGGAGCTCTGTTTTTTAGTTGAGATCTTCAAGGGAGAGCTCTATTTTCGTAATTTTGTCATTGAAGAAATCGTCAAAACTGTCACACTGTTCTTTGGAGTTCTGAGGGTTCTTTGGTGGTGGTGTGGAGGTTTGTTGTCTGATTGTTGGACTTGGCCCTTTTTGCAGGGTTTTCCCCAAACGTATTGCTTCTTCCTCCTATTTTCTCCTGACCTGTTGTTGTTGGTTTTAGGACTCTGAGCACTTTACCACTGCTAATCAGTGCTAAAGTGCATGTGCTCTCTGTGTAAATTGTTATTATGATTGATTCTCCCTGATTGGCATATTTGATTTACTGGTCAGTCCCTAGTAAACTGCAATGAGTGTGCCGGGGCTGGAAAATCAAATACTACTAGTGGGCCTGCAGCACTGATTGTGCCACCCACGAGTAGTTCTGAAACGGTAACTCAGACCTGCCACTGCAGTGTCTGTGCGCAGTTGTTAACTGCCATGTCGACTTGGCAAGTGTACCCACTTGCCAGGCCCTAATCTTCCCTTTTCTTACATATAGGGCACCCCTATGGTAGGCCCAAGGTACCCCCCTGGGCAGGGTGCAGTGTATGTGAAAGGTAGGACATGTACTGGTGTGTTTGACATGTCCTGATAGTGAAATGCAGCCAATTTCGTTTTTCACTATTCAAAGGCTATCTTGCGCCATAGGACAGAATGGAGAATGCTTTGTAACATTTTACAAGCATATCTTCCCATAGGGATAAGATAGAAAAATAAAGTTTAGGCTCTCGGAACTCAGAATTTAATAACACATCTTTTACTAAAGATGGTTTTTAAATTGTGTGTTTGAAAATGCCACTTTTAGAAAGTAGGCATTTTCTTGTTTAACCATTCTGTGTGCCTCTGCCTGTTTGTGTATTGACTGTCTGGTTTTGGAGTGACAGGGGCTGGGGAGGTGCATTCTCTCAGACAGCCACTGGGGTGGGGGGGCGGGGTTGATGTGTGTCCTGCTTTCCTGAATGAGTCAGGGCTGGGCTGAATAGACCTGAGGTGCATTCCGAGTAGGGGGAGGAGTTCTCACTAGCACCTGAATAGGCCCGGTCTGCGTTTAGAGTGGTGGGAGGAGATTTCCCTTGCACCTGAATATGGCCTGTCTGCCGTACACAATGCTGTCTCCACCTCCTGCCGGGCAGCTGCACCAGAGAGGACAGAACTGGTTTGGATTGGGCTCAGAGACCCTTGCACCAAGAGAACAAAGACATTTTGGGGTATAAGTATTAGACCTAAAACCCCTGAACTTTAGACTGCTTCTGGAATCAAGAGGAACCTTTGCCAAGGAGAAGAGCTGGAGAAACTGAGAAGTACTGCCCTTGCTGTGTGTCTGGGGTTGGCCTGCAGTTGCTTTTTCTGCCAAGGAAAGGAGAAGGACTTTGCTGTGTGCTGTGTCCCCTGCTTGAGGATAGTCTCCAAGGGCTTGAGTAGAACTTGCCTCCTGTTTTGAAGTCTCAGGAACACAAAGACTTCACCCCCAGCTCCCCTGAACTTCTTTGCTGGGAGTTCTGACCTGCCAGGAGTGCCTGTGACTGTGTGTGGCCTCTGGAGGTTGTTTTTGCTACTGGGAGCTGGAAAGCAACGCACCAACAACAAAAATCGGCGCATCGCTCTTCTTGCGGCATTTTTTCCAACGCAACGCCATGGTGCGAGAAGAATCTCCCCCCACTGCTGCGCCGCTGCTTAAACTGACACAGCCAATGACGCCGCTGCAGGAATCGAGTGATCGCGGCTGAAGAAACCGACGCAGCGCCGCTCGACACGCCGCATCGTTTTCCGCCGCATCCTGGATTTCCACGCATCGTCCCTGTGCGGCAAGTTTTCCCTGACGCATCACCCGCAGATCGGAGTCATCTCAGAATTGACGCATCGCTTCCCCCTACAGGCTGGACTCGACGCACCGCTCCCCTGTGTCCAGCGGAACTGTCGCATCGGATCCACGAAGGTCTCAGGAATCGAGGCATCTCTTTGTTTTCGACGCTTCCCATCGCTGCGGCCTGGTGAATTTTGTCGCAACAACAGGTATTTTGCAAGAAATCACGCATCATAGTTTTCTATAGACTCAGTTGCTAAAACCTTTTGAAAGTAATTTTTCTTAATAATTGTATGTTAGTTTTTTGTCGTTTTGGTCTTGTTAAGTTTAGATAAAGATACTTTATTTTTCTAAACCGGTGTGGTGTCCATTTGTGGTGTTATCACTGTGTTACTGTGAGTGTTGGTACAAATACTTTACACATTGCCTTTGAGATAAGCCTGTCTGCTCGTGCCAAGCTACCAAGGGGGTGAGTAGGGGTTATCTAAAGTGTGTATCCCCCTTACCCTGACTAGAAGCAAGGGTCCCTATTTGGACAAAGGTACCTACCTCTGCCAACTAGAGACCCCCATTTCTAACACTGATGATAGTGGAAAGCTCTTTAGGAAGGTTTTTGGCCAGGTCTAGTGGGTTGTGGAAGAAGGTGTTTTTTCGTTCGTGACATGTTTTTTGTAGTTTCTGCGATCCCTCCTGAGCTGAACAAGGTGGGCTGTGGATTGGTTAGTTCTCCAGAGCCTTTGTGAGGCTCTTAGCTGTTGTCTTTCAGGGTTGAGGTCTTTGTTGAACCAGGATCTTGAGGGTGTGTTTCTCATCTATTTCAGTTTCAGTGGGGCTACTTGGTCCAGTATGGAGGACATCATTGAGTTGTAATGGGTGGTGAGAGGGGTTGTTGATAGGTTATCTGATGGGAAGGGAAGTAGTGACCCTATTCTTTCTTTGAGGTCTGCTAAGGGAATTTGTCTTATGTTTCTTGTCCATTAAAGGGTTTTTTGCAAGCACGTTTTGGGGTGTCGCGCTCTGTTGATGTGGAACAGGAGTATGTGGTGGTCCGACCAATCTACGGGGAGGATGCTGTTGTTAGTGTTCCTTCCTTAGCTATGATGGCATCCAGGATTGAGTCTTTGTTGTGGGTTTGACATCTGCAATGCTGGGAGAGGTTCTTATTGTTTAGGATGTAATTTAAGGATTGCATTTGAGCATTGCTTTCATCATTGCAGTGAAGGTTGAAGTCCCCTAGGAAGATGTTTTTGGTGTCCGAGAGTGAGCAGTGTGTTATCAAATCTGTTAGGTGTTCATCAAAAGAGAGTATGTTACCTGGTGGGTGGTGTAGTAGGTGACAGTTTATAGTTGTATTGTCATCCTCATGGTGATGTTGAGATATTCAAATGTTAGGCTAGAGAGTCTTTTTTTCCACATTGATGTTGTTCTTGTAAAAAATACCAATGCCTTCACCATGGCGCTCCTTCCTGTCTTTCTTGATGAGTGAGAGTCCCGGTGGGACTAGTGCGTCCATTATCGGGTGAAAGTATTGGTTGAGCTATGTTTCTGTGATGAATGCTACATCTATGTCGTTGTTCAGGATGGCTTCTGCCATGAGCATATATTTGGTTTCACTGCAGGGCTTTGGATCTTGAGGTAAGCAGGTCAAGGGGATATTAATGAGGTGTGCTGGTGGCTTGGTTGATCTTGTATGTGTGGGATTTCTCCTTAGACCTGTGATAACTTGTACCGTAGAGGAAGGGATGGTACTAAGCAGGGCCGGACTGGGAACCGAAACCGGCCCTGGCAAACTGCTCGGCCGGCCCCCCTGGGGGGGCTGAGGGGGTGCGGCCGAGCTGTTTGCAGGGGCCGGTTTCGGCCGGTTTTGTTACCGGGGCTGATATTGCCGACCTCCAGTAACAAAAACGGCCCCCCAGGGGCCCAAAACCGACCCCCACCCTGGCGGCCCACCGGGGAAACGCCCGGTGCCTACTACGGCCAGTCCGGCCCTGGTACTAAGAGGTTCCAGACGCCTCACTCAGAGACATCGTGGGGTTTGTTCTTTTGGGTCTCTGTGTTTTGTTGCTTTGAGGCTTTAAAGTCCAGGTTTGTGGTTGTGTTTTGTATCGTCTTAGGAGCGTTCTGTTCTTGCATGTAGGAGAGGGGTGAGGTTGATGTGCAGGCTTTGGATATATGTTTAGGTTTGTTAAGATATTGTTGAGGCCCTGCATTACTTTGTAGCATTATTTCTGAGTTATGTGCCCATCACCAGTGTCAGACTACATTATCTACCCTCTGTAAGGCTCTACCTTCCCCCTCAGTACCCAAATGAACAATCAAGGATTGCACACGCTGCCTAAAGGTGCTTTGACCTGAGGTAAGAACTACCAACTCTCTAACACTCACTCATTTACTATGTGAATAGTAGGGGTAGGCAGAGTGGAAGAGACTGGGCAGGAAGCCTAGTAAGGGAGGCAGGTCCAGGAAAGGACAAGAGAAATGTTCAGAGAAAAACACATCACCATTCCAGCACCCACAATGCCCCCTAACCTCTTACCTGTGCAGCTCCAGGCTGTAGTTCACCATGTCCGCCACTGCCTGTGCATCGGCCGCAGACCCCGAGAGGGCACAATAAATACGCTCATGTAGGGGGGCCAGCTTGTCAAACACTCGGTTCACCACTGAGTCTCTGGAAGGGTGGGAAGAGAGAAGGAATGAAGTTGTTAGCACTTAAGGGTCTGCATAAAGTTCACCCCAACACCTGACAGCATTGTGGACAACAAAGGGCCTCCACCCTGGCTCGTAGGGTACCACATCTCTAAGTATAACTCGTATCTGACCTCTGTGGCCTCATCACCCCAAGATACAAACGGAGATCCAACCTCTGTGGCATCTATCCCTGCTCCAGCTCTCCGGCTGGTGTATCACCCCAAGATACAGTGATATCTGACTTCTGGTACCCATCACCCCAAAAAAGAAACGGAGATCTGATCTCTGTGGTACCCCCCATCTCTGCCCAGCTCTGAGGGTCTTGCATCACCCAAAGGAACAAATTGAGCATAGCCACGGGGTGCATCATATATCCGAGATACGAAGGCAGTAAGAAATTACCTCTATACAGCGATTATCACTTACTACAACACCCAGCATCAGAGTATGTCATGGACAAAGGATGGAAACCCAGTGAGATCTGACCTCTGTAGAACCCACTCACAGTCCATCGCTCTCCAAACATCTCAGGATCCACAGGAAAGCTCTGGTTTGGTCTTTGTTAATATTATTTGCATCTTAGAGACAGAAACACGATACTGTGGCCCAACCAGGGGGAAAGAGGGGAGGTAAAGAACAAGCTTGATAGAAAGGGGAAAGCGAGCGCTTGCCTTTCCAAGTCCCAAGTCATGAAGTATCCCAGCACAGACGCAGACCCTGTGTGGGGCAGAGAGTCAAAATAGGTTGAGCTCACCACTGTCCAGGGCATGGGAAGAGAGGACAGATTCCATTCAAAAATCTATTATATTTGCCTCAGAACAATGCCAGAAAATCCTGGATTACAGCAGCTCCACCAGAACTCTGCAGTGCAAACTCTTCCTTGCTCAAGAAGAACTTGGAACTGGAACAAACAGCCATGATTTTGGTCCCTCCTTTGTACTCATTTTCCAGATAAGGGATTCTAATCCACTGTCTTAAGTTCTGGAATTGTTTTAAGGTACTTCCCTTTCAGATCCTGCCTAGAAAATACACATCTCCACTTCCCTACCAACCACCAAATGTCAGTGCTTAGGAAAATTAATCAGCAATCTGCAGCTAAAATAGCCTCAAACAATTTCTGAGGGTAGCCATGCCTCCGTCCTCCTGTACCTCAGTGTCTGGGCCCCATCCCTTAAGCTTCAGGAACACTGGCAATATCCCCCACTGTCTAGGGAAGCAGTACCCCTCGCTATCCTGTGCCAACCAGGGGCTATCCAAAATGTATCCTACTTGCCCCAAAAATCCGACAAGGATCACACCATGGAGTCCTAATACCAACCATAGCATACACACATGCACTGCATATACACAAACAGGATGTCAGAGCAAAGATGTCACATTAAAGCAGTGAGGCCGGGAGGCTGCACTTTAATTGAAACAGAGAAAGATGTCTGCTCAGTAACCGTTCGCATAAATTGGTGTGCTGACACCACCGCGTCATTCCAGCACACCGGGGTATAGACAGTAGTCCCATGTCAACATAGCAGGTTCACCTATGCAGGTCACATCACAGAAGGAGTTCTGGACCTTAAAATGACCATGAACAGGCCTAGACCTCAGTGCACATCCCCGATGAGCAGGCTGGCTGGATCAGCAACAAGCCAGGATACCAGTTTCACTTTCACATGACATCAGGTCTCTCAGCCATTGGTACATGTCAGCTTACTATTAAGGGGACATTCTCACTTGAATCTTTTAGGAATAAATATAACATAACCGATTACATGATATTTCTCATTCACACAGTTGGGGCAGGGAAGGGTCAGCTTACAATAATGCAAAATGTATGTTTTTTCTTGCTTTTTTCTTTTTTGATTCCGACCTAAACTCTGGTGATGTTTCAGCGATTTTGAAAGTGTGTTTTGGAATTTTCTGGAGACATTAGCTCATGTACACAGAAACAGAAAACAGATTTGATCCGAGGCAGTGAAAAGTTGTTGAAGGAGGGATGTTTGCAGGGAGTTGGCAAGTGAGACAGCAGGAGTTTGGAGTGAGGACTCCCCTCAGGAGAAGGAAGAGCATGAGAACCTTAGCTTATGATGATGGAGCCAAGCCAATGTGCCCACCATCCTTGACACTTGTATCAACGAGGGCCACCCCTGCCTACGTGATGTGTTGGTTCTGCTGCAGTTGCAGCAGAGTGACGGGACTAATGTTTAATATGTAGCTTGCGTTTCTCTACATAGGGTGGGCTGCTCATACGAGTCAGGAAGGTGCACCTCCCTGTCCACATGCTTCTAAACTGGCAGGTAATAGGCATGTTGTTCTAATGTGGTATCTGTGTGCTTCCGTAATGCCCTTTCATAGCTGTGAGTGCTGGAGAGCTGCGGCTGAGCCCCGAGTCACACTCATATGTTGTGCCTCATGAGACCCCTGGAGACGAATGTTGCAGCAGATCAAACTGCGAGCTGAGACACAGCAACAGGTGAGTCAAAACTTTGTCCTAGTGGCAGACACATCTCCTATGATTTGTGCTGGAAGCACGATCGTCTCACCCCAAATGTGTGCGTGTGCGTCGAATTTGTAACTCAGCTAAGAGGGCAGCAGGGCCCTCGGCAAACCTACGGTGAAGTAACTGGAGGTGAGCGCGGGTGCACTGTGACGTGGACGTGACGTAGTGTCCCTATAAAGAGGTGTGTATTGAGCTCTACACTGGAGCAGCCTTGATGGATACAAGGACAACATTCCAGATCCTGGATGAATAAATAGTATTTTTTGTACATCTCCGCCCCTGGTCTGATACTGTCCTGCCTGCGGGTGTTCCCAGAGCCACCAGAGGTAAGGAGCTTGTCAACCAGATAGGCAGGAGTGCCAGCCATGATGGCTCTTTTGAAGGTGGTGCGGACCAGCAAGGGGAGCCATGGTGTCAGGGCCGTTTCTACCATTAGGCAAGACTAGGCGGCCGCCTAGGGCGGCAAAATGGGGAGGGCGGCAAAAAACATGATAATAATGCCAGCCCTGCCAAGTGCCATGCACGCATCAGGCGTTAGACTAACTAACGCATTTCAGTGCGGTGATCCGCATCACCGCACTGAAATGGTAAGTCACGCATTATAGGCATAGCGCATGCCTGGCTGTCAAGCCGTAGCGCTTCTATCCTGAGTGAAACTAGCTGGCATGCCAGGGCACTGTGACATGCGCGCTGAGTCCTGGCATGCAGTCTTGCTAATGGAAGCGAGTGTGACCTTAATGCGCATGAGTGCCTTTCTACTGCCTCCTGTAGTCCCCAGAGGCTGGCACATGCGCATTTCCTCGATCCACCGCGGACTGCAGCAGGCTGTGATGTTTCTGGCAGCTCTACATGCGCGGGGATTTCAGAAGCGAAACGTGCACTCGGGCAAGTTAAACGTCGTTCTTATTTGGTCAATTAAACTGCATCAACCCTGCGATGACGGCCCCGGCGCTCCGGTGGGTTACCGACGGTAACAGCAGTCAGCTTTTGGGCATATGCCATCATGGGTGGCCCTGGGAGGGCCGTACTGAGAGGAGGCTCTGGGAGCCTGGGGAATAACGGCGGGAGCGGGGAGAGCCGGTAGAAGAAGCGGCACCCGTAATTAAAGGTGAGGAAGGGGCAGGCGCATGAACAAGACTTCACGTCTGGCATGCATTGGGAGCACACCCGGGGGACGCAACCTGAGACGGCCGGCGGGCCGCACAAATTCTCTCTCACTACCCTAGGCCCCCCACTAACTAAAGCTGCTAGCAGGTGCTGCCCGAGGACCACAATGGCCTGAAACGCTTTCCGGGGCTGGGACACCCTGCTCTCCTGGGATGCGGACCCCTAACACTAACTCCACCAGGGCCTGGTTGCCCGCTTCCTGCTTGCAGTGCCGCCAGGGCCTGCAACCTATATAGGCCTGTGTGGCTGAGGGGAAATCATGAAGTGCTGAGTGGAAATTCACCAAGAAATAGGCATAACCGCCTAACGAGCAATCTAGAGCTGCGTAGGGCCTGGGAGCACGGACTGAAGCTGAAGCGGGAGGGTGCCCATGCAAGGCATGTATATTCCCTGCAGTGTCCTGACTGCTCTGTACCCCATTTGTGTATGTCACTTATTGTCTGTCTGTTTCTGTGCTATTATTGTTAGTTTTAAATCCTTCACTTCTTCAAGGGGCTGTGGGCATATTCTGTCTTCTCTCTAAGGGGGCTGTCTGTCACTGGGAAAGGGGTTGGGCATAAGCCGCAAAAATACAAACCACAGCGCCACCAGTTGCGTTTTGCCTGAACTTCTTCTATTGCCCTGCCTCACATTAATGTTTTATTTTGAACGAATATTTCCCAAAAGATGATACACTTTTGTCAACTGTATTTATTTTATTTGTGAACTTTTTATAGCGCTGTGCTGCAAGCTAAAATGCATCTGGGCACTTTTTAGTCCATTTCAGAAATCCTGGAAATTTGACAAACCATTGGTCTGCAGAGCTTTACATCGCTCCACTAACTATAGCCGCTATCATACAAGCTGTAATTGTCTGTATTTTCAGACCACTGCCAATTTTTTTATATTCTAGCCTTTTGAGACCACTAGAGCAGTGGGTGGGGGCAGGTAGGTGCGCTGCTTGGTGCAATCGCAGTCTCACGCAGAGCCAGTTACTGATGGAATTTCTCAGCAGCACTAGTGCAGCGGTTTAAGATCTTAGAGTTTCTGGTTGCTCAAATGGGTGTCATTTCTGATATTTATGTTTCCCTCATGTTCATTGCTTGATTTTTGCTTGCGAGAAAGTGTCACTCATAGTCATTGAATGTCACTCATAATTACACTGAATTTATGAAAATGTCACACAAAGCAATCTGAAACCTTGGCAGCTATGTAATGCATTAATTCTTCTAGCCTGGATGACAGGGGAGAGAGTGATTGTAGTAAAAGGGAGGGGGAGGCATTTTTCAATTCTCGCCTAGGGCGGCAGAACACCTAGAAACGGCCCTGCATGGTGTTTTATCAGGGCCTGGGTGATGGGTAATTTTCTTCAGGCTGTTGGTGAGACCTTATATTTAATCCTAATATTCTGGGATCCTGATTCCGTCCTCTGAAAACGACGAGCCTCTCTCTCTCTCTCACTAGGAAAGGGTAAATCATCGATTGCATTAAAGAGACCACAGACATACATGTCCTTACATGTCTGACTCCAGGACTCCTAAGGTGTGCTGCTTTCAGCGTCCGGGTGACACCGAAAAAGACATTAAAGTCTTCTAACTTTGACAAAGGTGAATTCCTTTAAATAACATTATAAATAAATATATTATTGGCATATTTGAAACGAATTCCTGAAAACTCTTTGTGAGTCAAGCAAAGACTGCATGATTGCTCAGAGTGTTTGCAACTGAAGAGTATTTATAGTTTGTTAGAGCTCAGCTCTTCACCTGCTGGTGACCCACGAGGTCAGTCACAGCTCAGAAGGAGACTTGATCAGTGGAACCTACAAAGGACTGGTGAGTGGGTGTCTGTCACAGCTCAGAGAGCGGCTTCAGAGGGCTGGAGAGGAGGGTGTCTGTCACAGCTCAGAGAGCGGCTTCAGAGGGCTGGAGAGGAGGGTGTCTGTCACAGGTCAAAGAGCGGCTTCAGAGGGCTGGAGAGGAGGGTGTCTGTCACAGCTCAGAGAGCGGCTTCAGAGGGCTGGAGAGGAGGGTGTCTGTCACAGGTCAGAGAGCGGCTTCAGAGGGCTGGAGAGGAGGGTGTCTATCACAGCTCAGAGAACGGCTTCAGACGGCTGGAGAGGAGGGTGTCTATCACAGCTCAGAGAGCGGCTTCAGAGGGCTGGAGAGGAGGGTGTCTATCACAGCTCAGAGTGGCTTCAGAGGGCTGGAGAGGAGGGTGTCTATCACAGCTCAGAGAACGGCTTCAGACGGCTGGAGAGGAGGGTGTCTATCACAGCTCAGAGAGCGGCTTCAGAGGGCTGGAGAGGAGGGTGTCTATCACAGCTCAGAGAGTTGCTTCAGGGGGCTGGAGAGAGGGTGTCCCTCCCAGGTCAGAGAGCGGCTTCAGAGGGCTGGAGAGGAGGGTGTCTATCACAGCTCAGAGAGTGGCTTCACGGGGTTGGAGAGCAGGGTGTCTATCACAGCTCAGAGAGTTGCTTCACGGGGTTGGAGAGGAGGGTGTCTATCAGAGATCAGAGAGTGGCTTCAAGGAGCTGGAGAGGTGGGTGTCTATCACAGCTCAGAGTGTGGTTTACAGAGACCTGGTGAGGTGGGTGACTGTCACAGCTCAGATGCAGACTTGATCAATGTATCTTCAGCTGTGCCTTACAGAGTGGTAAGCAAGGTGCCTGTCATAGCTCACAGTGGGTGACGATCAGTGGGGAAAGTGTCACAGCTCAGTGTGGTTTACATAGGGCTGGTGAGCAGGTGTCTGTCAAAGTTCAGAGTGACACTTCATCAACTGATATTCCTAAAGGGCTTTTGGGAATGGTGTTTGAAGCGTCACCAGGTTATTAGAATCACAAGAGATTTCCCTAGAGGTCTGTAGGGTTGAATTATGGTATAAAATGTCTCACTCCATTCTGATGTTGACGTGTCTTCTGCTGCCAGCCTTTAAGTGGTGGCTTTCTGTGACTTGCAGTAGAAGACTTCTTCCAAACAGCTTCTGAAGGTTTGTTTTATAATATTTCACGCCATGCTTTACATTCGAAGCAGCTATTGCTGAAATCTATGATTTCTATATGAGTTGTAACTGTGACTTACCCCCCAGACACCCGGGAATCTGAGGCCACCACAACACCACCGTCAAACTCCACGGCGAGGATGGTCGTCTGCAGAGAGAGGGAACAAATAAACATTGCAACTCTGAGAAGCAGCAAAAATCCCAGCAAACAAAGAGATAGAGTTCACCTTTGTAGTGTAGTAATCCTACCTGGTGACTGAACTGTATTGAGGGAGAGACAATGAGATTGTGCGTTGTCATACCATTGGGAGCTGTGTTTGAGAGGACGCGATGGAAACTGCCCCATTGAAGCAAATGGTCAACAAGGTGGTAACCCACTCTCATGTTAGCAAAGTCAACCTTGGTTCTATGCTCTTGAAGGCGGGGACGAGGCACAAACACCTTCATAGTTTAACATTGACCACAGACTCCATCATTGAGGGACATTCCTGTGTTTCAAACCTTAATACAGCGCCTGCGCTTGGAGTCGGAGGTCTGGCTAGAGAGAAGCTATAGCTCTCACTTTCTTCGTGTCTCCTTATATTGTGCTACTTAATGTATGTGCCTACAAAAGTGAAACAATGGACGGACATTCAGTTGTTTTGTGATTAAGCAGTTCTATAGTACACAGTGTTCTGAGTCTTCAAGCTTCATGGCCTCCTCCGATGGGCCCAAGAGTCAAGAGTTTAAGGGGAGTGCTTGGTAATACATTTTGGGGTCCGATAGCACAGTGCTGAGGTTACCAGTAGTAAATTACTGTCACAACTGGAGTCTAATAACCCCTTGAACTGGGACGACGGCCTCACACTGGTTGGTAAACAGTGTGGATCCCAAAGCTCCAGTCTCACTGGACACTAACACCCCTAAATAAGGCCATTCTGATTTTGTGGATGAACATGGATGCTACTGTTTTGAACATGTGATAGGTTGGTGCCTGATGTATGTATAAAAGTTCCTGGGGTAAGAAATCCCAAAATCCGATGTCGTATTAGATACAGTATTCTGTATTTATTAGTTGCCTGAAATAAACCAAACGAACAGCCGACGCGTGTTTCGCACATATGGCCGGCAGGCCGAGGGCTTTGTCAAGGCAGAAGCTCAGTGAATCTTGCAATTATGTGGTGATTGAGGAAATGTTTCGTTCTAAAAGAAAACGCTTAATGCGTCCAGAACGAAGAGACTTGCTCAAGACGCAGGCAACTAAGAAATACAGAATACTGTATCTAAAACGACATCGGATTTTGGGATTTCTTATCCAAAGAACTTTTATACATACATCAGGCACCAACCTATCACATGTTCAAAATAATTTCCTTCAATCTGGTGGCTCTTGGGTGAAGCCACCTGATAGGCACACGCCACACCAAGAATTGGGTCCTGAACCATTGTGTGTGAACCCCGCAGCACCCACCCCCCGAATGGATGCTACTGTGCCTGAGGTCTGAGAAGGTTCGGTGCAGGCAGCATCATCAGATGTGACTTGACAACAGTAAAGACAGAAGAAGCAAGACTGATTCAATGAAGGTGACAATGGACCATCGTATGAGGGGCACTGAAGAGGGTCGCCTCGTTCGAAGATGCTTGGAGGCTGCAGCTGCACAGACAACCAAAGGACTGGAGGTAAGGCATCACTGCCAGGAATTCAAACCCAACATCTAGATGGACTTCCACCATAGAGCAGAACCCGGGGAAAGTGGTCTTCTTGAGGGGCAGGAGTCTGTCAGCAATCCATAAGAGGGTCCTGGTGATTTAACACAACTAGTAAAGACAGTAGACACATACTCTGGTATGCGCGGCTTTACTCCTGGGACCATACGGAGACCTCCAATAGATTTAAGAGGAGCCTCGTTCCATTATTGTTCTTTTCTATTCAAGAGCAACCATGGAGCCAAAAGAGTTCCACTTAAAGTTATTAGACTTCCCTGCAGTTTGATAGGACACGACCCACATCCTCACATCGAGGGAAGGTCAGTGAGCGTCTCCCTCTCAAGGACACAGGGAAAAAGAGGTCTCTCCATCGAGCACAACTCGTGGACTGCCAGTCCACTAGGGCCGCCAGTCTGAAAAGGCAGCAGCCACTCTTTCACTGAGGGATGCACTTTGGGAGCCTCCTCCACCGCTGAGTGCTGCTCTGTGGTCTCAGTCAGTATGAAGTGTGAGGCCCTCAGTCATGTTCCATGGCTGTCAGTCTCACTAGAAGTGAAGAACGAAACATGCCGCAAGTACAACTGACAATGACCCCAAAAGATAAAAATACTAACACACACATAAAATACAAAAACCACACTGAAACAAGATTGTTATATAATCAAACAATGCCACGATTACGCATGACAAAGTTACAGAACTTACCTTACGCACACTATAACGCTCCGATGAACTTCCACACCCCCACTACTGGAACCAGACCTACCCGCACCTACACTTACACCACAAACACCTACAGCACCAGGCCCGTTGAGCTCTTCCAGCAGAACTAGAGTCTGCACCTCCCAAACCATCAACCTCTGACCCTACTGGACCTTCAGCAGCAGGAAGCCATTCCCATCATCATCATCCTCACATTCTGCCAAAGAAGGAAAACAGCCCTGAAAGAGATACTTGCCCTAAATCCATGCCTTGCCATCTTTTATTCTTATTGCTCTCTTGAAAACGTGTATCACCTCCCAGGCTAAGACCAAACCTCCAGACCTTCTTGACACGAAGCTGTCCCAGAACCTACCACCGCCTGTCCATACAGAACCCACGTAGCATTCCACATTCTACACTGGAGGTCTATTACTAATGCAAAACCAAAGGGGATGATGGACGGAGTGTTGAACATTGCAAGCACTCACCCCCAGTCAACTGATCTGGGTTTAATCCATCATCATTCTTTAGCTCACTCCGCCACCCCAGTTCAGACATGGCCATATGCAAATCAGTCTGACCCTGTGCCTCATGGGAACAGTCCAGCCCGAACTGCCAAGCCATGTCTTCCCTGGACCGGAATCAAGCATCCTGGGACCGGTTTCGAGTTCATAATCCTCATCAGCCAGGCTATCTTGAATCCAGTGGCAAAGTGAGCAAGGGACCCACGTCTGGGCATACCCTGCCAACTTAGGGCGAACTTAGCAAAACCAAAGGGGATGATGGACGGACTGTTGAACATTGCAAGCACTGACCCCCAGTCAACTGATCTGGGTTTAATCCATCATCACACCACCGACCACGACCCCTTGCCAGCCTGGGCCAGCGTGAACATCGATGACACCATCAAGACCATGAGCACGATACACTCCGGCTCCCCGTCAGACCCTTTCCCGCACCACATCTTCAACAAAGCCAGCAGCTCCATCGCACCCCACCTGCGCAACGTCATCAATCTCTCCTTCGAGACCGCGACCTTCCCAGAGAGCTGGAAACACGCCGAGATCAACGCCCTACTCAAAAACCCAAGGCGGACCCGAGAGACCTCAAGAACTTCCGGCCCATCTCCCTGCTTCCGTTCCCAGCCAAGGTCATCGAGAAGATCGTCAACAGACAGCTAACCCGATACCTCAAAGAAAACAGCATCCTGGACCCATCCCAGTCAGGGTTCCGCAGCAACCACAGCACTGAGACTGCCCTCATCGCCGCCACCGACGACATCAGGACCCTACTGGAGAACGGTGAGACCGCAGCCCTCATCCTGCTGGACCTCTCCGCCGCCTTCGACACTGTCTGCCACCGCACTCTACGCGCACGCCTCCACGACGCAGGGATCCGAGACAAGGCCCTGGAATGGACCACCTCCTTCCTCGCCCGTAAAACCCAGAGAGTCCGCCTCCCACCATTCCGATCCGAAGCCTCCGAGATCATCGCGGCGTACCCCAGGGATCATCCCTCAGCCCGACACTGTTCAACATCTACATGGCCCCGCTCGCACGCATCGCCAGACAGCACGACCTCAACATAATCTCCTACGCCGACGACACTCAACTGATCCTCTCCCTCACCAAGGACCCCTCACCGCCAAATCCAACCTCCACGAAGGAATGAAGGCCGTCGCCGATTGGATGAAGAACAGCCGACTAAAGCTGAACACGGACAAGACGGAGGTCCTCATCCTCGGCTCCAACCCCTCAGCCTGGGACGACTCTTGGTGGCCAACGACACTGGGGGCAGCCCCGACACCCACCGACCACGCACGCAACCTGGGAGTCATCCTCGACTCAACGCTCTCCATGGCCAAACAAGTCAACGCGGTCTCCTCCTCCTGCTTCAGCACCCTCCGCATGCTTCGCAAGATCTACAGGTGGATCCCGACAGATACAAGAAGAACAGTCACCCAGGCCCTCGTCAGTAGCAGACTCGACTATGGGAACGCCCTCTACGCAGGAGCCCCGGCCAAGCTCATCAAGCGACTGCAATGCATACAAAACGCCTCCGCACGCCTGATCCTCGACGTACCACGCCACAGCCACATCACCCCCCACCTGAGGAACCTGCACTGGCTCCCAGTCGACAGGAGAATCTCCTTCAAACTCCTCATCCACGCACACAAGGCACTCCACAAGACCGGCCCAGCCTACCTCAACAGACGACTCTTCTTCTACGTCCCCAACCGCCAGCTCCGCTCCGCCGACCTCTCCCTCGCCACCGTCCCCCGCATTCGAAGAACAACCACCGCCGGCAGATCCTTCTCCCACCTCGCCGCCAAGACCTGGAACACCCTTCCACTCAGCCTACGACAGACCCAAGAGCTGCTGACCTTCAGGAGGCTACTCAAGACCTGGCTGTTCGACCAGTAGCGGCACCCCCCCTCTTTTTTTCCCCCAGCGCCTTGAGACCCTCGCAGGTAAGTAGTGCGATCTACAAATTCTGTGATTGTTTGATTGATTGATTCTTTAGCTCACTCCGCCACCCCAGTTCAGACATGGCCATATGCAAATCAGTCTGACCCTGTGCTTCATGGGAACAGTCCAGCCCGAACTGCCAAGCCATGTCTTCCCTGGACCGGAAACAAGCATCCTGGGACCGGTTTCGGGTTCATAACCCTCATCAACCAGGCTATCTTGAATCCAGTGGCAAAGTGAGCAAGGGACCCACGTCTGGGCATACCCTGCCAACTTAGGGCGAACAAAGCAAACACAAGGGGATGATGGACGGAGTGTTGAACATTGCAAGCACTCACCCCCAGTCAACTGATCTGGGTTTAATCCATCATCATTCTTTAGCTCACTCCGCAACCCCAGTTCAGACATGGCCATTGCTCTCTTGAAAACGTGTATCACCTCCCAGGCTACGACCAAACCTCCAGACCTTCTTGACACGAAGCTGTCCCAGAACCTACCACCGTGTGTCCATACAGAACCCACATAGCATTCCACATTCTACACTGGAGGTCTATTACTAATGTTAAATGCATGAAAAGTGATGGGGCTATATGTGATGGTTCCTTAGTGACTAGTATTCATTACATAAAAAACTAGGCATCATTTGTTCTTGTATATTTTTGCATAAACACGCTATATAATGGGTGGATACCATCCCCACTCATAATGCACTTCTTTCACTGGGCCAAACAGAATTCCCTGCTACATTAAAGACACCTACGCCAATGCTGCAGCTCACACTAGAAACTCTGGGGCTGGTACAAGCGTTGGTGGGAGGAATTCATTATTCCCCAGACCCTGCACTTTTTCAGAGGACTGCACCCTTGCTCCAAAACGTTTGAAAGGCTGTGAATCAAGCGTGCCCTGGTTATCAATGTTGGGGCAGCTAACATGGCTATACCACCAAATGGGGCAAAATATTGGAGCTGACACCTTTTCTCTTTCCCTGCAAGATAATTCGTTAAGTCTGGCCTAAGGATAGTGTTGCAAACTTCACATTTTCCAAAACAAAATCATGAACAAATATTGTGCTGCTCAAAGGTCA
The DNA here is from genome assembly GCA_963921515.1 of Calotriton arnoldi. Lineage (NCBI taxonomy): Eukaryota > Metazoa > Chordata > Amphibia > Caudata > Salamandridae > Calotriton > Calotriton arnoldi. The sequence goes on along the minus strand of CAWUFW010002590.1, from coordinate 1,915,137 downwards.
CTCCCGTATGCTCCCTCCCGCTACAATACAAAGTTAGGACACTGAGTCCCCCACACTTCAGCCATTGGATACAATCTCTTTGAGTGCGTATGCAATCGCCTGGATACCCTCACGGGTGACAAGCTTTGTGCGCTACAAATCCACGTTACGTTACAATCAGGTTCACATACACTGATTGCATGCTATTGCAAAAAAAATACAATCGCTATATTCCTTAAAAATCCTGCATGAAACATTGACCTTGACTTAAACTTTTACTTTCCCCTCCCTTATTTATTTTGAAAGCGCCTCCCTTTCCCCTCTACCTTCTGCACGCCTCCTCTGTATAAAGACTACGCTAAATCTAATGCTGGTCTGACTTGATCTATCTTTTTTGAAACCATATCCCTCCAACTTAACAACATCTATTAATTCCAGCAACCATTTGCTTCTCACATACCCCCCTCTAGTGATCCCACCCAAGTCTTTAATGCACCATAAAGAAACTGGAGTAAACGCGTGGAATGGTTTCCTTCAGCGTACAAAGAGTAATTCCAATAACGAACGGACTAACCACTAACTTTGGGATCCCGGAAGCGCGCATTATAAATGTAATTTCAATTCAATATCCAGCTAAAACAATTGTGACCCAATATAGAAATGTCTAGGCACTAGACTTTACCAGTGACTGCTGGTACCTATGTAGAGTAGGGTGTCAGCACTTACTGTGATAAAAAAATAAGAAATGTACAGAAACATCAATACTGACCCATTATCATAAACCACTCTGGCATATTTAATTATTCTATAGAAAACGAGCACAAATCATTAAACTAACAAAAGTGTATATACAAATGTATATGCCACACACTTTCAGCTTCGTGATGGTCATTGGAAGCACCAACATCTGGCTTGAGAGGGACACCTAGTAATGACTTGAGGTCTACCTCTCCTGTGCGGCTGCACCGTCCTGCTTCCTCCCAGTTTTTCTGAGTGCTTTCTCTTGCTTCATTTTTTTTAACTTCTTTCTCCTTCCTTTCCCCTCGTTTTCTGAGTTTATTTCCTGCTTTTGCCTCGTTTTTTTACTGCTTTCTCCTTCCTTTCCCCTGCTTTTCAGAATGCTTTCTCTTCCTTTTCCCTTGTTTTTCACTGCTTTTCCTTGCTTTTTTCCCTCATTTGTCGCTCCTGCTTGCTGCCTGTTTTCCAGCCTAGCCCCGCCCACTGCCTCCCAGCACCCTTCCCTCCTCGCAGAACCTACTTAATGGACGCCGCAGCGCGCCCCATTGAGCAAGCTCACGCTTAGCTCTACCGTGCTCCTGCACCGTCCTGCCCATTTTTCTAAGTGCGTTTCCTGCTTTTATCTAGTTTTTTTACTGCTTTCTTCTTCCTTTTTCTCTGTTTTTCAGAGTGCTTTCTCCTCCTTTCCACTTGATTTTCACTGCTTCTCCTTGTTTTTTTCCCTCATTTGCCGTTCCTGCCTGACATCTCTTTTCCCGCATCCCACCTAGCCCCGCCCACCACCTCCCATCGCCCTTCCCTCGTGCCAGGACCTACTTAATTAATGGAGGCCGGAGCGCGACCCCATTGAGTAGGCTCCAGGCTTAGCTCACCCATGCTGCTGCACCATCTGAATTCCTCCCTGTTTTTCTGAATGCTTCCTACTGCTTTTGCCTCGTTTTTATTTTACTTCTTTCTCCTCCCTTTCCCTCCTGCTTTTGCCTAATTTTTTACTGCTTTCTCGTTCCTCTCGCCCTTTTTTCTGAGTGATTTCTCCTGCTTTTGCCTCGTTTTTCACTGCTTTCTCCGCAAAGCAGCTAGCAACTCCAGCGCCTTGAGACCCTCACGGGTGATTTGCCGCGCTTTACAAATCCTGACTGATTGACGAACTGGATCTTTCTGAGGACTTTGCATCTGATTTGAAATGGACCTCCAGTAATTACTTGAGGTACTGCAGGTTTGTGAGTGTCTTGCCACCCTTAAGAATAAATCCTCTGTCAAAAAAAATGCGCACATATGCATATATGTATAAATATGTATACCAAGCCCCAACCTCTCAGGCTGGGCGTCCTTTCTCATCAAGGTTCGTTTGGAAGGTGTAATTTTGGATGCCCGCCGGCTGCATTTGATTTGCAACAGAGGATTTGGCTGAGTTGGTGCCACTGTTGGAACGGGAGGCCCGTCTGCTGGTTGTTTTGGAAGCACCTTGATGGCAGCCAGGGTTTGCGGGGCATTAATCCTTGCACTTCAAGAGTGGGAGAACATTGGAGGCTTTAATGAGCAGGTACTGACGTTGAGATTGTGTCAACAAGCGCACGAGGACGAGTGCTATGGATGTAATGTGAGACAGGTGCTGCCGCTTCGCCCTACACAGAATTTACTCCATTTGAGGTAAGAAAAGGGCATTGTTTGTTCATAATTATAAAACAAGGCATTCAATGACTGTGTGCTAAAAGTAAGGATGCAATGATGCCTATTTACAGTTGCAAGGCATTATGGATATTGGAGTCCTGTCAATACGGGGACATTAAGATCACCGACCTACCAACTCGAATATTGCTAAAGTGGATAGAGTACTGGTTATTAAGAGTGTCATCTGATCCCCTAAAGAATAAGGAACTGTGAAGCTTAACTACAGTGTATAAAAGTTATGTCTGCACTCTAGTCCTTCTTCACTGTTTGATTTTGCAGTATATTTAAATCCACAAGCACCTGACCTTCGTAATTTGCATATGATTAAGACCCAGATGGGTCGAAACACGTCATGCTATGCTGTTGGGTTACCTGCTATAATTAAAACTTACCTTTGCTCACTCTCGATTGGAGGGCTTGTCTTTCATGCGGTGGAAAGCGTGTGATTTCTCCTTGATCCCGTCGTCATATCCTTCAACATCACGATCCACACACCCAGACAGTCACCTGGACCAACCACGGCATAGTCAGTTTCACAATCAACATCCATCAATGCAGAAGAACCTCCACAGTGTACTCAGCACGCTGACACTGGATCAACCTAACAAAGGCACTGAAGACACTGAACAACCTAACAAAGGCACTGAAGACACTGAACAACCTAACAAAGGCAGGTTGGACATCCGCCCTCCACGAGAACAACCGGAACTCACGACTCTTAGCACAACACATCAAAAACTTCAACAAGTGTATCACCAACTGCGTCAGAACTCCGGCCCCCAAGAAATGAAGCCACATAGTAAAAACTTGAACATAAGACAGCTGGTACATGGAAGACTTCAGAATGACCAAGTGACACTGCAAACAACTTGAACGGAAATGGAGAACCAGCCAGGGAAAGTAGAGAAAGATGCTTTCAAAGCCGCCCATAGAAGGTGTCACGAGCTCATCCAAGAAACTAAGAGGAAGGCCCTAGTCAAACGAATAAGTGCAACCTCCAACAGCAGCAAAGAAATCTTCACAATCGACAAGGATTTCATCACACCCACAGCTGCCACCAGCAACATCAACCCAAACCAAGATCTGTGTAAAGACCTTTCAAATTCCTTTTGCAGCAAGATCACAACCCTATACAGTAGTCTTGCACAGCACTTACTCTCACCAGAAGTCTCCCATTACCGAACAAAGACAACATAATCACCACTTGGGACACCATCAGCACAGAGAAAACCATAGCAATCATGAAGATCCTACACTCAGCGGCGTAGCGTGGATTGCCAGCGCAAGGCAAGTATTGCGGCCCCTAACTCGCGCTGGGGTGCAAAATTTTAAAAGAAAATAAATGTCAGCAAAAGACCTGCTGCCGAACTTTTTTTCCTTTTAAAATTGTGGGCCCCTAGGAATTTTGCACCTGGGAATTAGCCTTTGTAGATTGTAGATCCTGCCACCATCACGCCTTCAACAAAGGAGCGATGCCTATTAGCAAGGCCCTAACTCCCATCCTTTCCACCTCTATCAGTACAGCCATCTTCCCGGAACCATGGAAACAGGCTGCCGTCAACGCCCTCCTAAAAAAACCCTCGGCAGACCCGACCAAACTTGCCAACTACAGACCAATATCCCTCCTCTATTAGCCATCCAAGGTCTTGGAAAAAGCCATCAACAAACGCCTCCCCAACCACATCGCCAATCACAAGCTTCTGGATGCCAAACTATCAGGATTTTGACCTAATCACAGCAAGGAAACGGCCCATACAGCAGCAAAGGACGACATCTGGATGATCCTCGATGGGGGAGGAACTGCAGTCCTCATCCTTCTATACCTATCAGCAGCCTTCAACACCACCTTCAATCCCATTCTGAAACTATGACTTCACAAGCAGACATCCAGTGACTCCCTCTGAAATGGATCTGCTCCTTCCTCACCGGAAGAACCTAAACTGTCAACATGCCCCATATTCTTCTGAAGCACGGGGAATCATCTGTGGAGTCCCGCAGAGCTCCTCGCTCAGCCCGAAACACTTCAACATCCACATGACTCCACTGGTTGATATCAAATGGTCTCACAACATAAATATGCCACATTGGCCAATGACACGCAAAGGATACTGTCCCTCTCAGACAAAACACTTGTCAAGACCGAAGTGGTAGTCTTTGGGAAAGACGCCTCACCTTGGGACTCCACCTGGTTGCCCACAGGCCTCAGTCCCACCCCAACGCCTATGCCTAGCTCACAAACAAGAAACCTCAGAATCATGATAGACAACAAACTAGACATGGACGTCCAAGTCAACGCAGTAGCCTCGTCCTGCTTGAACACCCTAAGGATGCTGAAAAAAATCTTCAAGTGGCTACTGGAGAAAAGCTGGAAAACGATCACCCAAAACACTTCACCAGCAGACTAGGCTATAGGAACACCCTGTGTGCAGGGATAACCAACCAGCTCACAAGAAGACTGCAGACCGTTCAAAATGCAGAAGCCAGACTTGTTCTCAACCTCCTGTGTCAAGCTCACATCACACCACACCTTAGGGAAGTTCACTGGCTCCTGATACACAAGTGTGCACACTTCAACCTCCTCACCCACACCTGCAAAGCACTCCACAACACAGGTCCTGCCTACCTGAATAGCCGCATTCATTTCCACCAGCCTTCTAGACACCTCCGCTCTGCCGGACTCTCACTAGCACACATCGCACACATACACAAAAGCAGAGGAGGAGGTGGTGCCTACTTATATCTGGCTCATAAAGCCTGGAAAGAGCTCCCACAGCACATCAGAGCCTCCTCCTCTCTTATTGACTTCTGCAAGAAGCTACATACCTGGTTCTAACAGTAAGCTCTCCAGGGATGGCCTCGCATACCAGCTACAAAGCGCCTGGATACCCTCATGGGTGATAAGCGTGCTATTACAACACTGATAACATAACATATGATGATGCCACACCATCTCAACTTAGTGAAGGCCTCTTAAAACACTTGCATTTGATTTGATAGGGACATCAAGTAACGACCTGAGATACGGCAACTTGTAAACTTCAAGCAGTTGGAGCTGACTCGAGAGGGGCGTCTAGTAACCACATGAAGAACTACAGCTTTGTGGAAGAGTTTTCAGGCTATTGTATCTGACTTGAGAGGGGCAACTATGAACAACTTGAGTTTTTTCATGTCTGTCTTTCCTGCATGAAGAAATAAATCATAGTAAAAAAATGTATAGGGATATGTGGTAATGACTTAAGGTACTACAGCTTTGTGAAGATTTCAAGCAGTTGGATCTGACTTAGGAGGGTCTCTAGTAGCAACTTCAGGTATTGCAGCTTTGTGAAAGATTTGTTAAGCAGTTGCTTCTGTCTCCAGAAGAAGAGCTAGTAAAGTCTTGAAGCCACCGTCCCACGCTTCTACAGTACCCGGGGCAGGTGGAAGATCCTTCTCCTACCTCGCAGCCAAGACCTGGAACAAACTCCCCCTCCGATGGAGCCCGACACTGCACCAATTCAGGAAGGACCTCAAGACCTGGCTCTTCGTATGACCCCAACGGAGCTGCTCACACCCACCCCCAGCGCCTTGAGACCCTCACGGGTGAGTTGTGTGCTTTACAAAATCCTGACTGATTGATTGAAGGAGTGGAACCTTATTAAAGACTTTAGGCTTTGCATCTGACTCAAGAGAAACATCTAGTAATAACTTGAAGTAAAATAGGTATGCATAAAGTCAGACCTATTGATTCTACCAATGCTTGTTTAACTAGAAACAGGAACTTGATCTATGTGCCCCTTTGTAGATAGAAGTGCTGTACTTTAAGTTTTTGACCCTGAGTCCTGCAAAAAATTTAACACACCAGCTAGTCACACAGAAATAAGCATGAGCTAATTTATTGTTCGTAAAAAAACAGAATGGCATTCTGAAACAGTAGCATTCAGCTTGAGGCGGTGCTTAATTTGAGCCGGATGGTTTCTGGTGCTCAGCACCGGCACTTAACTGCTTGAACCTGCACTTATGACAGCTGCCACATGGTGGAGCTGTTTGTGTAATTTAAAGATGAACAGAAAAATAGTTGCTATTTAATTCAAAATAAATTAACAGCATAACGGCCAAAGCTGCCGACCTTGGAGCTGGGGAAAGAGGTTCAAGCATCAGCGTCGCTCAACATCCTGTGACTCTGGGCAAATAACTTCATCTCCCCGTGCCTACAAAAATGAATGTGTCCTTGTGTAACGTACCTGGTGCTCATGTAAAGCGCTCCAATACCTTTGGGTCGAGTTCGTGCTATATAAAACTGCAAAAAAAACATACCTGGCATCAAATCCATTCTCCATTCTTAAAGCTTTGGCGGCCTCGAACAGCTTGAATTGTCACACTTGTAGCAGTGTGAGGGTTAGTAGTTGTGTAAGTACAGTGGCAATGTGTTGTGCAAACTGCGGTGGCCTCCTGACAAGGCCCACGCACTTTTTCTTTTACAAATTAAGTACTGGCTGGAGGGCGGGATTAGAACTCATTGATTACATTACAAGGATGGAAATTAAAGCAGAACAAAATGAAACAGAAAGTTACAAATACAGCAATGCATTTAATGTGTAACATTTATATGGTATGTGGTTAAAAATATCAGTTTCCCGCTGGCATCCATTCATGCAGAACAGTGCATTTTCATGAAAAGCTGAAGTTAGATCGGCATTTTAAAGGTAGGGGGGCTCTTTACAACACTGGCAGGTCTAGAGTCTTTTTTTTTTTTTTTTTTTTAAAGACTGCAAGTCATGGGTGCTCGTGATGCAGCTGATGTTTCGGACTGGCAGCAGCCCCACCCTCACCCTCCCCGCCTACCTTTGGAGAACAGTTTGAGTTACTTTGTAACTGACCCACAGAAAAAGGACCCCCGACCTCTTACCCCAGTCTTGATCTCGCAGGACGTACTCCAGGGGTCAGCCGTGCCCTCCATGTCTGCGCTCTCCTCTCCCTGCGTCTCTCCCGCCCCGTACCTTGCACTTCCTAGTGAGCTCCTGCCGAAGCTCGGCTGCGAAAGTGAAAGTGAAACTGTCTGAGCCGAATGCATTACAGTTCATGGTGCAGTTCTAGCGGCAGCCGGCAGAGGGCGCCGTAGGTGTGTTTATACCATCTGCTGCTCTCATCTCTCTCCACCCTCCATGCATGTAAGTGCTTGTAATTCACTTTTTGGAACCGCACCGCCTGAACGTTCGTCTGCCCAGAGACTGGTGACGCGTTAGACGCACTCACACGCCATTGGCTGACTTCACTGCACGAAAAGTTCCTGGCGGTGTGGTACAGCAGCACGCCTGCCTGGCAACTTGTGACGCGAGATGCGTCCTCTCACGTGATTGGTTCCCTTTCACGGCCCTTCCTGCCTCCGTGCGAGCCTTCAGAGAAACACCTCTCCCTAGCAACTCATGACGCCGTCAGAACTTCGACGCGATTGGTGCATAAGCACAACCCTGGAAGCGAAGGTTGGCGAGTAGGGTCTGCCTAACAACCGATGACGCGCACAAAGCTTCTACGCCATTGGTGCACGCGCAAGTGGGCGGAAGCCTGAAGATGAATGTTGGAGATGTGGACGTGTTATGCTGCATGGCTCCAGACAATAAAGTTGTGTACTTCACTTGACTTTGTCGTGTCATCCATACACAACAATGAAGAGGAGTCCCCTTGTGCCTCAGCACGGCAGCAGCTTGCATTTGCAGACACTGGCCTCAGAATGTTTGCAATCCTCCCAGGGCGGTTCTAGGATTTGTGGGTCCCTGGCCAAAACAGGAACATGCATACGATATAATTTTGCATACGATGTAACCTCACAGAAAGTGACATCCATGTGGAAGTAGGCTGCAGCAGTTTAAATTCAGGAACTTTATTTGTGTAATAAGCGTGGGACATACAGCAACCCACAACCACTGCCTCTGATGCTGTCATCCAAACTGCCCAAGTACACAGTTGAGGCAGCTTGAATGAAAACGCCAGAGAACAGAGACAGGAATAAAAGTAAACAGCGCTCGTGACAGACAAGTTGTCCTTAAAGGGGAAAGGACAACTTGTCATTTTAACAATCCATTGATCAGATTTTCTTGGATTGCCGAAGTCACTTTGCAAGCAGCCACTTACATAATCTGGACATCAGTAAAATGGCTATAAACAATTACCTTACTAAAATAAGTAGATATATTGGAAATCACTATTAAGTGCAAATACTTTAAATTAATCGAACTAGGTGGTAAAGCTAGGCCTACATATCTCCAAAACTGATCTAATTATTTTGATGTTCACTAATTGTTTCCAGAATAGAGCCTGATTTAGGACAGTGTCACTGGTAGTGTGGCATGTATAGTTCTAGGGAGGGCTTTAAGTGGGATGAAAAAACTGGGGGGGTCTCGCAAAGGGGCGTGGCCTATGTAATTAAGGGTGTGGCTTAAAAACACATAAGCTAAAAATCTGTGCTTAACATAGTGTGCCGCCCGACTTGTATTTTGCTGTTTTTGTCATAGCATCTAGATATATGATACAACAAGTAACATCATACCTACAACAAGGCAGGACTATTGGCTTTGTCAATGGTTGTTAGTTGCATAAGATAAATAAGCAGCAACTATGGCTTGTTTTATATAATATTGAAAAAGCTTCCACTAAGAGCCCTGGTGACAACATGACAATGTTGCTGCTCCCGAGTTTCAAAAAGAGAAGGGAAATCCAGAGAGAAAATTTCTCTCTTTAGAGGATTTCCCTTCTCTTACAATGCTCACCTGGCATGACGTCCGTAACTTCACCACTAGTGGGAGGAGCAGTGTGAGCATGCGCACATCGATGTGCCTGCTATCACTGAAGTCCCGAAAAGAACGAAGCAGTGTGAGCACGCGCACATCGATGTGCCTGCTGTCACTGCAGTCCGGAAAAAACGGACCGCCTCCAGGGCACAAAACAGAGCCCGATAGAGACCCGTTTCGAGGCCCCTCTAAAAAAAACTGACGGTGCTCAGACCAGGTGAGACCCGGCCCACTTAAAGCCCTGGTTCTAGGGGCAGATTTACAAGCCCCTTGCGCCACATTTGCGTCATTTTTAACATGGGAAAAATGACGCAAAAGTGGCGCAAGGGGCTTGTAAATCTTCCCCCTAGTTTCTAGGCAAGTTAGGGGCAGGTGCATTGGCCTCCAACCTACTAGGCTTTCTAAATCAGTTTACAAGTTATTTGGGCTTCCTCACCACCTTTTCCCCAGGTCGTTTGGTAAAATTGCAGCCTCTTACCTTCTCTATCTGGTTCTGCCAGTGTTACATTCATCTTTCCGCTTCTTGTTCAACTCTTTACTTCTGTTCTTTCCACCCAGCCTCGCACCTTTCTTGCTGGTCCTACCCCTCTTACATTGGCCTCTACCTCTCTGATCTATTCATCTCTTACTAAGCCTTTAACTCTCTCTTCCTGGTCCTGCCCATCTAAATTCCACCTCTCCCTTCCCGTCTCCCTCCCTAGCCTCTTATCATCTGTTGGTGTTTCTGCTCGCTTCCATCCACCTCTCACAATTGCTTGTCTCCCCACTCTGCATATGTTCTTTTGTTGGCTCTGTCTCTCATATCCATGCCTCTTATCCATATGCTACCCTTCACCTTTCATCTCTCCCCCAGACTCATAACTTCTTTCTTGGTTCTACTCCATTTACATCTACCTCCCCTCTTTCATCCTCCTGAAACTCCTGATCTTTTCTTGTTGATTCTGCCCTCTTACATCCCCCTCTATGTTCTACTCTTACCCTATCTTGTGTGTTCTGCCATCTTACATCCATCTCTCCCCTCACCTCCAGCTTTGTCCGTTCTCTTATGAGGTTCTTTAATTTTGACCCCATCTTACAGTCACCGCCATTTTTGTGTTGCCTTTACACAGGCTGCTCGATGAGCGAAGTGTCTCTGCCCTTTTGGACTGCAACGTGTCAAAAACCCCCTCCGTCCTTGTCCTTAAACCAATCTCAGACACCAGCCGGCCTAACTAATCCTTGTCTGGACTACCTAATCCCCGTATCAACTATCTGTTAGCCTTTAGTATTCTCCTCTCGCCATATCTTATCTTCTGGCCTTCGCTATTCTCTCCCTGTGTTTTCCTACTTTGTAACCTTCCTCTTGAAGCATACAGATATGTCCTGCCATTGCAAACACCGAACTATGGGTACCAGTATTGATTAACTTTGGGGGCTGGATAACACACAACATGTAAGCAGAGAGCATTCTGGTGACACAATATCTTGTTTTCAAACTCTCCTGATTGGCTAAAAAGTTGTGCGATGGGTGTATGTTTGTACAGATGTATTTCGACGATAAAAGCTTGTGAGCCACGGAGTCAAGTGGCAGTCTCCTGAGAACCTACTTGATGTACTTCTTGGACAACTGTGCTTAGCTGCAGCTAATAAACTTGGTTTTCTACGCCAACAGAGTATTCCGTGTCTCTGTGCAACAAGGCAGGTGAACCCGAAGATTTCAGGCGTGCCCTGCGCCGCCAGGGCCAAAGGCCCGGTTCTTCAATTGGCGCCCAACGTGGGGCGGCTTCAGAGGTAGCGGTTGAGCCCAAGGATCGTGAGGAGCCCCGCAGGAAAATTCCAGAGGAGGCGCCCCACACCAGCGACCCCTGTATGTCGAAGAGTGGGCCGATGGTCTTTTGAAGTGTGGCTTCTCCTTTCCCACGGCTGCTGGTGCCTGCTGCCCTGACTGCTGCCCTGCCTTGGTCCCTCTTTTGGTGATGACTGGTATTGCGAGACGTTAGACGGACCTCTGTTGGCGTGAAGAAGACATTTGTTAAGTACTGGTGGGTAGCTCCCACTCCTTTTTGTTTGTTTTTGGGTTCTTAGATTCGAAAATTGCAATTGTCGAAGCCAAGGGGTGAGTACGTTTGTGCTGTTTTGATTAGCCCCTTGTTGTTTGTAGGAAGCCAGTGAAAGTAACGATGCCTGGTTTCAGTAAGTTTAAAAAATGGTGTTGTTTTTGTTGCGATATGGACTCCCGACTGGAGGACTCTTGTCCAATTCCTCCGGCTGGAACTCCTACTTATGAGCTTTACTCTAAACATGGTATAGGCCCCATCACCTTTAAAGAAATATGGGTCTGCTATACGAAGAAAGATGGTGTTTTACAGTGGCCACATAATGGTAGTTTTGAGCCTGAAATTTTAGACAATTTAGAAGCTACTTTGTTTAAAAGAAAAGCCCGGCCGGCTATGTTTGACTCTTTTCGCCTTTGGCGCAAGGAAGCCAAACAGAAAGAAATTAAACAGGCAAAAAGAGATAGGAAAGAAAAAGATATCACTGTCATACAGGCTGCCCAACAGTTTAAAAATAATGAAATAGTTCATGCGATAGAGATCTTAGATAGGCAACATCACATGGCGATTGACAAATGTTACCCAGTGCTGCCAACTTCTTCCCCAAATCGCGATGCTGATCCTGAGAAGGATCCTTTAATGTCTCACTTATTACGATCGCCCCCGCCCTATGTACAAGGCGCTAATGCACCCCCGCTTTTGTTACCCGTCCAACAACCTGTTATTCTCCCACCAGCTCCAGCTCCTGCACCTCCAACACAGCCCTTTTGGCACTGCCACTACCGCCATTTCCTTTGCCTTCAGCTCCCTTGTTTCCAGCTCCTCTGCCTCCGACTTCTTTGCCTCAGTCTCCTTTGCCTTCGACCTCCGCTCTACCTGTTGCCTCTTCTCCTGCTCCGTCTCATACATTATCTCCTGTTTTTCTGTCAACTTCCCCTTCTATCCGTCAGCGGATGGTTGAGACTGTTTCTGGTCTTTTTTCTCCTCTCTTTGGGTCAGTAAGTCTGACTCCTGTTCTTCCCCGTAGGCAGACCCGTAGTTTACTTCCTGACTCCCAAGAACGAGATACGTTCATGGGTCTTGCTCGCAGGTGGATCCTGAGTGATCTCGAATATACTGTTCGAGATATCATGGATACTTTTGAACAGTGGGATGCCCCTGTACAAAGATTCGTTTTCAATGCCATGTGTGAAATCCTAGGTCAGGAATGGGAGGCCACGGGATTGGGTTTAGCTCCCAAGGGTTTGCTGGATATTAGGACTGATTTTGATAAAGGAATTATTGTGGGTCCTGAGGTTGAGAATGCTATACGGACACTTATTACTTTTAGATCAATGTTCTTTTCCCGGTCTTTGTCTGAACCTGATCCTTCTGTTAGGCGCAAACTGAAACACTACCCTATGCGAGAGGTTCCCCCAGTCTGGAGAGAAGAGGTTGCAGCCCAGGGTAATAATCCGCTTATACCAGCTCACTTCCAACGTATATGGGTACATGTACCTTGGAAGAGATCTGAGGTGCTGGCCCTTAAACAGTCTTTACCTGACCCCCGTAAAAACCCTGCTGGTTACTACAAGTAATTATCTCAGACTGTTGACGCTTGTATTATGAATTTGGCTGACATAGATATGTTAATGGGAAATGTTGTCCCACAACCATTGTGGGCTAGGATTCGGAAGGAGGACCACGCCCAAGAATTAGGAGGTGATTGGACTGCTATACTGGCTGCTGATGGGCTCCAAGTGGGTGGTGCTAAACCCGATAATTTAATTGCAGAACTTCCTGGTAGAATAATTACCTTAATGAAAACTATGATGCCCGCTCTGCGAGTTAATTGGGATAAGTTAGCTGCCTGTAAGCAGAAGAAGGATGAGAGTGTCTCTGACTTCTTCACTCGTTTTGAAGAAACGTTTCTTGATCACAGTGGTCAGGATATGAGCACAGAGGGGGACAGCGATTGTTCGTAGATAAATTTGTATTTAATTTGCTTCCCGAGCTCTCTAATAAATTAAAGGATTCCGAAAGTTCATGGGCTGTTTCTTCTTCAGCCCAGATATTGGCTACTGCCCAATATTACGAAAATAGGGATAAGGAGGAGAAGGACAAATTGGATAAAAAGACTAAAGATTTAAAGACGAAGGCTCTTTTACAACAGGCTTATCCTCCTCGTCCTGCTCAGCGCCAGTTTCAGCCGACTCCCCAGTTTCAGAAGGTGTTTCAGAAACCTGAGCCTTTTGTTCCACGGCCTCCACTGGGTCCTAATCAATGTGCCTATTGTAAGGAAGAAGGTCACTTCAAGAATAATTGCCCGATATTATTGCAGCGTGCTGGTGGTACGCCTGGGCCGCGAGGCCGAGGTGGCTTCCAGTCAACACCTAGGGGAGGGGCGAAGTACCATGTCCCAGGATCAACGTTCCTTTCCGCCGCAAAATTCCATGAATTATTTTGATCAGCAAAATACTCAGTCTGCCCATTATTATAATGACGATTATTAAGTGGAAGATGAGAATCAGGGTTTCTCTAGCTAGGACAGCCGTGGACAAAGTGAGGGAGTCATTTCAGTTCCAGTGGACCAAAATGGGCCTTATGTTGATGTTGTTGCGCTTGGTGTATCAGAACCATTTCTCTTGGATACTGGTGCAACGAAGAGTTCTATCATCCACTCTAAACTCCCTGGGGCACCTTTGTCTGGCTTAACAAATGTTTCTGTAGGATTTTCTGGCGCCCCGGTTCGTAACCCAGTTTCTTGTCTTTTACCTATCTCCATTGGCCCTTATGATTTGGAGGCTCCTCTTATTTTGACAACTGGTTGTGGTGAGAATTTGTTGGGGTTGGACTTGGTAAAGAGATTGTATGCGACACTGCATTGTTCTCCTTCTGGTGTACATCTTACTTTAGGCAAGAGATTAATTTCCCCGACATATTTGTCTAGAGACCTACTCCCTTCTGAATTACGTTCCCTGCCTACTACTCTTTGGGCTACAGGCCCCAATGATGTTGGTCTCTTGCAGATTCCACCCTATGTTGTCACCCTCAAGTCCAATGTTAGGTTACCTCGCATTCCTCAGTATAGAATTTCGAGTGATGGTGAGAGAGCGCTGATGGCTATCATTTATGATTTGGTTGAGAAAGGTGTGGTTGAAGAGACTAGAGGAAATGTGTGCAATAGTCCTGTTCTGCCTGTCCTTAAACGTACTGACTCTTCCCAGCCACCGGTTTATCGTTTTGTAATCGATCTCCGGGAGGTCAACAAGATCGTTGTACCCCAGTTTCCTGTCGTCCCAGGTATCACTGCTTTATTGACAATGATACCTGCCTCAGCTGCCTGGTTTACGGTCATTGACCTTAAGAATGCTTTCTTTAGCATTCCCATTGCTGAGGAAAGTAGGGATATTTTTGGCTTCTCTTTGGGAGGCCGAAGCTTCCGGTTCGAGCGTGCACCTCAAGGCTATTGTGAAAGTCCCTCCATTTATAGTCAGGCTTTGAAAACTCAGCTCGATGCTTTCACTTTGCCTCCAGGTGCCACCCTTATTCAGTACGTAGATGATCTGCTAGTTGCTGCTGATTCTGAGGAAATTTGTAAACGAGTTACTGTTTCACTGTTGCATCACTTGTCTGACCTTCATCATAAGGTTTCACCCTCTAAATTACAATATTGTCGCCAAGAGGTTACCTACTTAGGTCATCTCTTGTCGAAGGAGGGACGACGGTTGACCCCAGAAAGAATCCAAGCAATTGCACAAATGTCTGTACCATGCACACAGAGAGAGGTGCGTGCCTTTTTAGGAATTACCTCTTACTGCAGACAATGGATTCGAATTTTTCTTTGTTAGCAAAACCTTTGTTAGCACTTACCCTTAAAGATACCCCCAACCTCTTCCTTGGACAGAGGAATGCCAAAAAAGTTTTACTGATTTGCGTACTTCCTTGTGTTCTGCTCCTGTGTTGGGTACTCCGGATTACAGCAAACCTTTCACACTTTATGTGCACGAGAGAGAAGGTTGCGCGTTGTCAGTTTTGACACAACAATTTGGTGACAAACAACGCCCGTGTGCTTATTTTTCGGCTACGTTAGACCCTGTAGCTAAAGCATTACCTAGTTGTCTGAAAGCTACAGCAGCAGCAGTTTCTATTCGCCAATCTGCTGGATTGATGCTAGACAATACGCTTATTGTCATGGTGCCACATGCAGTGGATACACTTTTAAACAGGACAAAAACCCAGCATCTTACGAGCGCCCGTTTATCGGGGTATGAGCTGACGCTCTTGGCTAGTCACGTGCACATCAAGCGATGTAATACCCTAAATCCAGCTACATTGTTACCAATCCCAGTAGAGAAA
Source organism: Calotriton arnoldi (assembly GCA_963921515.1). Lineage (NCBI taxonomy): Eukaryota > Metazoa > Chordata > Amphibia > Caudata > Salamandridae > Calotriton > Calotriton arnoldi. Next base: position 1,899,614 of record CAWUFW010002590.1, on the reverse strand, counting down.
GACATTCAAGAGCAACATGATTGTTTTCTCCGTACAGAGGAGGAGACAAAAGGTAGGATTGATTTAAAAGATACGCCGCTCCTGGACCCGGATGGGATCCTATGGGTGGATGGTTCGTGTTTTAAGCTCCCCAATGGTGAAACGACTGCAGCCTATGCTGTTACCACTTTGCATATGATTGTGGAGACAGCACGCATTAGGCAGAATTCAGCCCAAGCAGCTGAATTGATAGCTCTGACTAGAGCTTGTGTATTGGCTGAAGGAAGAGAGTGAATGTGTTCACCGACAGCCAATATGCATTTGGGGTGGCCCACAGTTTTGGCCGCCTTTGGAGGGAAAGAGGATTCTTTACCTCACATGGTACTAAAATACAGCATGGTCAGTTAGTGAATGACCTTTTGGAATCACTTGCTTTACCCACTCAGATAGCAATTGTGAAGTGTAGTGCGCATAAAAGGGTCACTGATGATGTGGGTGAAGGAAACGCTTTGCGGATCAGATAGCGAAAGAGACAGCGAGAGATGTGACGAGTCATATGTATGTTGCTGGACCTGCTAGATGGGTCAGTCAAGGAGGAATGTGTGAGGACACAATAGAAAGTGTGAAAATGATTCAGGAAGAGGCTACAGAGAAAGAATTGAGTAAGTGGAGAGATAGTACGGGAATGTTGGATGCGACAGGATGTTGGATAGAATTGTCAGAACACCAACGTTGGCTGTTACCAGACGCCTATGTACTTCCAGTAGTGACTATGGCGCATGGTCCAGCCCACATCAGTGCGAAAGGAATATGCAAGCTTTTGGCTCCGGTATGGCAGAATGCAGGGATTCCTAAATGTGCAGACAATCTTGTTAAACATTGCATTGTTTGTTTGATGCACAACCCAGGGAGAGGGACACCAACCCCAGCAGGCCATTTTGCTCCCCAACGTATCCTTTTGAGGTAGTGCAGATAGACTACATTCATATGGAGAGATGCAGAAACCTAAAGTATGTCCTTGTGGTGGTATGTGCCTTTTCCAGATGGATAGAGGCCTACCCCTAAAGGATAATACTGCCTTGTCTACAGCTAAGGTCCTTCTGAAAGAATACTTCCCGAGGTTTGGTTTACCTCGAATTGTCTGGAGTGACAATGGAAGTGAATTCGTGGGTCAAATCATGCAGAAAGTATGTGCAGGTCTTGGGATTAAGCAAAAATTCCACGCGGCAAACCACCCTCAGTCAGTGGGTTTGGTAGAGTGCTATAATGGCACTCTCAAGCTTAAACTTGCAAAGATACAAGCCAGCACAGGTCTTGCCTGGCCCGACGCTTTACCTCTAGCCCTCTTGTCAACTCGAACAACTGTTCATTCTCGTGTGGGACTTAGCCCATATGAGATTGTGTTCGGACGCCCGGCTAATGTCTGGGGTGTCCCTAGACCCAAGAAGTACTCTGACATAGAATACCCAATGTTAATTGACTATTTGCATGACCTCACCACTAAATTGCGTGTTCTCCATCAGCAGGTACAAGACACCTTGCCACAGGCTTCCTCGGATCCTGGGCACACCCTCCAACCTGGCGACTGGGTGTGCCTTAAGAATTTTCAGAGGAAGAGGAATTTGGAGCCACGCTGGCGGGAGCCAAGACAGGTCCTGCTGACGACACGTACAGCCGTAAAAGTCGTTGGGAAAAGAACTGGATCCATGGTGTGCACTGCAAAGGGTACCCTTGCCTTTGCCTTTTGATCAGTGGGTCCGCGAAGGTATAGGTGATTGTGAAGGAGAGAGAGTTCCCCGGTTTGTACCTTTTGGCGATGCACACCTAGAATGGACTCGGACTGAGAAAGAGGACGATGATGTTTTGCAAGAAGCTGTACCATCGCACCTCAGAATAGATACAACTGATCCAGAGACACTTTTTCAAGACCAGACTGTGCCAAACAAGGATAGATACAATCTGAGGCCTAGAGTGGCCAAAGACATTTGAAATTTATTTTTATTTTTTCTCCCTTCGTTCCTAAACTGCATTTTTTTTATTTCTTAGATTGCATTTTTTAATTTTTTAATTGTATATATTTTCTTCCTTATGTGATACTGGACTCATCCCATTTTTGCAGGGTCGTGGTAGGAGACTTGGTTTGTGACCTGAGTAGTGGCACTAGGTCTGCAGGACTTGCAGTGTCATAGGACGGCCAATAACCACAACTGAGTGAGATAGGAAGATTGCCACGAGCAACACTTTAGGGGATGACTTCCGGTGAATCAGAAATTGATAAAAAAACAAAATGAAGGAAAAATATTGTAAATTACTATTTAATAGATGTGGCGTAGTATTATGTGTTTTAACTATGTTATGTGTTTTATTAGCTTGTGTGGGTTGGGTTATTCACACTTTGCAGCCAGCATCTGTACCTATATCTACCTCTCAGCCCATACCTTTTCGCACTACTATTTCCCCACACCAATTCTATACGCTACCAGGGCATGAACAAATTAGGAGAATGGAATATCTCAACAATTCATTCATCCAGCTATTACACCAGCATCAATTAGTAATCAATACCACCGATTGTTGGGTTTGTGGACTTTTACCCCATAATACAGATAAAGGAATGCCATATTTAGTTCTACCCTTCTCCCTAAAAGGATCTGCATGGGCTTACACCTCTATGTTTGCCAATGCCTATGAGAACCAACATCGACATCCTGTTGGTCCGTATAGGGATGGAATTGACGTTAGTCATAATTCACTAATAAAGGGAATAGTGGCTATGTCAAAACATTATAAAACATTTAGTGAATTCCCCACCGACGAGCGACAAGCATACATTGACTGGAATGTGACACATTATGTCACTAGCCTTACAGACAGAGCCAAAAGGAAAGGATCCCCACCTATATATACTGTACCCCACCAAGGTCACCTATGTCTCCAAGCCAATGGTCAAAATCCTAAGGCTCAATTGGGAAAGAGCACTTGTAATATTACATATATCTATACATCCCGAACGTCTCCACCATTGGTAGCATCTCAAGGAACATATTTCGTCTGCCATGACAGAGCCTATACATGGTTACCAGCCGATTTCTCAGGGACTTGTTATATGGCCTTTCTCCTCCCTCCAACATATACAGCTCCTTCGGGACATCACAAGACAAGGTACGGCAGAGGGGTTATTGCTTTGGAGGACACAGCAGGACAGGAAGGAGGTGACTTCCTTAAAGGATTCCTCTCATTTTGGGGCCCTATGGCCAATAGTAGAAATATCAGACATCTCATTCGGGTAGTTGAGGCAACAATAAATGAAACTGTCGGAGCACTGAGTAATATCACTGCTGAGCTTCAGGCGGATCGCCTTATGACATTACAGAACAGAATGGTGTTAGACATCATTCTCGCAGATCGTGGTGGAGTCTGTACATTGATTGGATCGAGTTGTTGCATTTATATACCTGATAACGCCCCTACAGTATACCAGGCCATCTCTAAATTGCACCACATTGCTGAGTCCATCCACCAGGACGAAGGAAATTGGTCTCTGATGGGATGGTTTTGGGAACTACTGTCCACATGGGGATGGAAGGTATTGACCTTTGTTGGAGTAGTTTTGGCCATCATCTTCTCGTGTTGCCTTTGTTTACAATGTGGCCCCGCAATATGTGGTCTTTGTGCTATTATGTGTGTCCCAAGACCCATGCCACAGAAAACGGAGAATATGAAGATGAAGATGATGTTGCAGCAACAGCTTGACGACTTCATGACCATCGACATTGATTCAGATTAGCGTGAGTCTTTGTGTATTGCCTGCGTAATGGCAAAAGGAGGGTCTGAGGTTCTTTAATTTTGACCCCATCTTACAGTCACCGCCATTTTTGTGTTGCCTTTACACAGGCTGCTCGATGAGCGAAGTGTCTCTGCCCTTTTGGACTGCAACGTGTCAAAAACCCCTCCGTCCTTGTCCTTAAACCAATCTCAGACACCAGCCGGCCTAACTAATCCTTGTCTGGACTACCTAATCCCCGTATCAACTATCTGTTAGCCTTTAGTATTCTCCTCTCGCCATATCTTATCTTCTGGCCTTCGCTATTCTCTCCCTGTGTTTTCCTACTTTGTAACCTTCCTCTTGAAGCATACAGATATGTCCTGCCATTGCAAACACCGAACTATGGGTACCAGTATTGATTAACTTTGGGGGCTGGATAACACACAACATGTAAGCAGAGAGCATTCTGGTGACACAATATCTTGTTTTCAAACTCTCCTGATTGGCTAAAAAGTTGTGCGATGGGTGTATGTTTGTACAGATGTATTTCGACGATAAAAGCTTGTGAGCCACGGAGTCAAGTGGCAGTCTCCTGAGAACCTACTTGATGTACTTCTTGGACAACTGTGCTTAGCTGCAGCTAATAAACTTGGTTTTCTACGCCAACAGAGTATTCCGTGTCTCTGTGCAACAAGGCAGGTGAACCCGAAGATTTCAGGCGTGCCCTGCGCCGCCAGGCCCAAAGGCCCGGTTCTTCACTTACTGGTTCTGCCCCTCCATGCTCTACACTTCACTTCATCTCCCTGCCCAACTCTTACAGTTCTCTTTGATTCTGCTTCTTTTACACCCACCTCTCACAATTCCATCTCTCTCCCCTCCACTTAAATTCTGCTGCTGGTTCTGTTTCTCTTACCAGCTCCCAATCAAGTGCTACCCTTTCCCTTTCATCTCTCCCTCCTCTTTGTAACACATTTTGCTGTTCTGTCCCCTTTACATCCACCTCTCCCCTTTTAACCCCAGCCTCCCATCGTCTCACTGTTTCCACTTCTCCCTTCCATGCTCTACATTTCAATCCATTCCTACCCCCGCTCTCACCTTCCTCTCTGATTCTGCTCCTCTAACATCTATCTTTCTCTTCGCTGATGCATACTTTACCTCTCATCTCTCCCCAGCCTCAAATCTTCTCTCACTGTTTCTGTCCCTTCAACAACTATTTCTCCTCTGCCTCTCTCCCCAGCCTCCTACCTTCTCTCAGTGGCCCTACCCTCTTACATCCACCTCTCACCATTCCATTTTCCTGCAATTTAAGTTCTCCTGATGATTCTGCCTCTCCTATAGTTACCACTACCATTCATGCACTACCTTTCACCTTTTATCTTTCCAACTAGTCTCAACTTTTTCACTGGTTCTACACCCTTTACATCCACCTCTTCCCTCCATGTTGGGAGGGTTGGGTTTACACACAAGTCAGGCTGGAGTAAAAAGATTTTTAGCCGTCGTGTCAAAGAATTTACAATTCTATTAAGGACACAAAGGTAAGGATTATGCCTCTCTATTCATTACTGCAAAAACACAGCAGCCAAATCGTAACAACATTTCAGTAAAAAACCAAAAACTATGTTCCCCATGAGAAGTCCCATGACATCACTCCCCTTCCACCAATCATATCTCAATACAGAGTTTATAACAGGCTGACTACATTTTCCTTCCTCTTTCTTTGCTGCTCAGCAGCCATAAGTTGAGTGTATTCCTCATTGGATCACCTGATCGCAGTTTTACCGCTGATAGTTAACTTCCGTTTTCATTGGCAGATCAGGGTTTGGTCTACAGATCAATTGATAATTTTCAGTCAGCTATCTCTGCGGGTCACCATCCTTTGGAAGGTAGACCAGGAGGTGAACATCCTTTGGTGTGTAAGTTCTTGAGGGGTATTAGTTTGATTAAACCCCCTAAACTAAAGTACTCTGACTTATGGGATGCTGATGTGGAACTTTGTTTTCTTAGAGCATGGTCAGCTAGTGAGGCTCTCTCCAGGAACCAGTTGTCAGCAAACCCTACTGTTCTTCTATGCCTTATCTCCTGTGGAGGGGTTTCGGATGTGCCTGCTTTGAATTTGAGGTAGAGTATTTTCCCCTACTGGTGTGTTGTTTTGTATATCTAATCGAATAAAACAAACTCTCGATGTGTGAGCTATCTTGCATTCCCAGACAACCATAAACTTTGTGTAGTACGATGTCTTAAGGCCTATGAAGACTGCACCAGGGAGTTTCACCAAACCCCTGGGAGTCAGGTGCTTATCTCTTTACAAAAACCTTTCCCTCCAGTGAAATCAGCCACCGTGGCCAGATGGGTTAAGTGGTTGCTGTCCGAGGCTGGCACTGATACTTCATTTTTTTGGGTTAATTCAATGAGGGAAGCTTTGGCATCCAAATCTTTTGCGTTGGGCTCCGGCTTGGAAGATATCATGGCGGCAGCTGATTGGTCCTCAGACTCTACTTTGAAAATATTTGATCATAAACCAATTGTTGCCTCTGTTGTTGTGGGTCGGCTTTGAACAAGCATAGTCCGAAGACTCCGATCCGGGCATTGAATAAAAAAAATTCTAGCTGTTGCGGCAAAGAATTTTCAATGCTATTAAGGACATGGAGGCGAGGATTACCCCACCCTTATGTATCTTATTGTGTACTTCAATGATTTTAATTGTGATTTCATTGATATGTCAAGTATGAACTTATATGTGATACAGCCCACCCTTGCATTTATGGAGTATTTTGGGGGGTTATTACGTGATGTTTTCTTTTCTCCATAGGCTCTGATGGCAAACAGGATTGAATCCTGAGATACCGCAAGCAGAGCTGGTTGACAGTCTAATGGTCTGGATTCGGTCGGTGGTCGGAGAATTGGCGACGTCTATTCATGCAGGAGGGATCTTCGGATAAAGGAGATACCAAGTTTTTCCAGACAGTTTGGTTGGATGTTCTAGTTCACCTATGTTGGACTCACGCAAAGAAAGAGGAAGGAAAATTGAGGCAGCCTATTATATACTCTGTATTGAGATATGATTGGTGAAAGGGGAGTGATGTCATGGGACAGCTCATGGGAAATGTAGTTTTTGGTTGTTTACTGAAATGTTGTTACAATTTCATTGGCTCCTGTGTTTTTGCAGTAAAGAATACGGGAGCATAATCCTTGACTCCGTGTCCTTAATAGAATTGAAAATTATTTAACACGACAGCTAGACATTTTTTCACTCCAGCCTGACGTGTGAAAACCCTACCCTCCCAACTACAATAGAATACCTCATGGGGAGAGGGCGCAGCACACACCTTATAGGTGAAGGATACATCCCTTACAGGGACAGGGCAAACCACATCCTTCACATGGGGAAGATGAGTTCCTTCACAGGGAGAGGGCACAGCACAGCCCTCACAGAGAGAAGAAGAATCCCTCACAGGGAGAGGACACAGCACAGCCCTCACAGAGAGAAGATGAATCCCTCACAGGGAGATGGAACTGCACAGCTCTCACAGGTGGAGGATGAATCCCTCACAGGGAGATGGAACTGCACAGCTCTCACAGGTGGAGGATGAATCCCTCACAGGGAGATGGAACTGCACAGCTCTCACAGGTGGAGGATGAATCCCTCACAGGGAGATGGAACTGCACAGCTCTCACAGGTGGAGGATGAATCCCTCACAGGGAGATGGAACTGCACAGCTCTCACAGGTGGAGGATGAATCCCTCACAGGGAGATGGCACTGCACAGCCCTCACAGAGAGAAGATGAATCCCTCAGAGAGAGAGGTCGCAGCACAGTTCTTACAGGGTGAGCGCACACAGCACAACCCTCACAAGTGGAGGATGAATCCCTCCCAGGGAGAGGGCGCAGCACAGCCCTCACAGAGAGATGAATCCCTCACAGGGAGAGGACACAGCAGAGTCCTCACAGGTGGAGGGTGAATCTCTTTCAGGAGGAGGGCACAGCACAGTCCTCCTAGGTGCCCTCACAGGTGGAAGATGAGTCCCTCACAGGGAGAGGGCACTGCACAGCCCTCACAAGCGGGGGATGAAACTCTGACAGGGAGAGGGCACAGCACAGCCCTCACAGGTGTAGGATGACTCCCTGATAGGGAGAGGGCACAGCACAGCCCTCACAGGTGGAGGATGAATCCCTGACAGGGAGAGGACACAGCACAGCCCTCACATGTGAAGGATGAATCTTGACAGGGAGAGGGCACAGCACAGCTCTAGTCACAGGAGGAAGTTGAATGCATCACAGGGAGAGGGCACAGCAGAGCCATCACATGTGAAGGATGAATCTTGACAGGGAGAGGGCATAGAACAGACCTCACAGAGAGAAGATGAATCCCTCACAGGGAGAGGGCGCAGCACAGCTCTAGTCACAGCAGGAAGATGAATGCATCACAGGGAGAGGGCACAGCACAGCCCTCACAGGTGGAAGATGAATCCATGACAGGGAGAGGACGCAGCACAGCCCTCACAAGTGGAAGATGAATGCATCACAGGGAGAGGGCACAGCCCTCACATGTGAAGGATGAATCTTGACAGGGAGAGGGCGCAGCACAGCCCTCACAGAGAGAAGATGAATCCCTGACAGGGAGAGGGCGCAGCACAGCCCTCACAGAGAGAAGATGAATCCCTCACAGTGAGATGGCACTGCACAGACCTCACAGGTGGAGGATGAATCCCTCATAAGGAGAGGGCACTGCACAGCCCTCACAGGTGGAGGATGAATCCCTCACAGGGAGAGGGCAGAGCACAGACCTCACAGAGAGAAGATGAATTCCTCACAGGGAGAGGGCGCAGCACAGCTCTAGTCACAGGAGGAAGATGAATCCCTCACAGGGAGAGGGCACAGCAGAGCCCTCACATGTGAAGGATGAATCTTGACAGGGAGAGGGCGCAGCACAGACCTCACAGAGAGAAGATGAATCCCTCACAGTGAGATGGCACTGCACAGACCTCACAGGTGGAGGATGAATCCCTCATAAGGAGAGGGCACTGCACAGCCCTCACAGGTGGAGGATGAATCCCTCACAGGTAGAGGGCAGAGCACAGACCTCACAGAGAGAAGATGAATCCCTCACAGGAAGAGGGCACAGCACAGCTCTAGTCACAGGAGGAAGATTAATCCCTCACAGGGAGATGGCACTGCACAGAGCTCACAGAGAGAAGATGAATCCCTCACAGGGAGAGGACACAGCAGAGTCCTCACAGGTGGAGGATGAATCATGATAGCGAGAGGGCGCAGCAGAGCCCTCACAGCTGGAGGGTGAATCCCTCACAGGGAGAGGGCACAGCACAGCCCTCACAGAGAGAAGATGAATCCCTCACAGGGAGATGGCACTGCACAGACCTCACAGGTGGAGGATGAATCCCTCACAGGGAGAGGGCACTGCACAGCCCTCACAGGTGGAGGATGAATCCCTCACAGGGAGAGGGCACTGCACAGCCCTCACAGGTGGAGGATGAATCCCTCACAGGGAGAGGGCACTGCACAGACCTCACAGGTAGAGGATGAGTCCCTCACAGGGAGAGGGCACAGCACAGCCCTCACAGGTGGAAGATGAGTCCCTCACAGGGAGAGGGCACTGCACAGCCCTCACAAGCTGAGGATAAGGCTCTGACAGGGAGAGGGCAGAGCACAGACCTCACAGAGAGAATATGAATCCCTCACAGGGAGAGGGCGCAGCACAGCTCTAGTCACAGGAGGAAGATGAATCCCTGACAGGGAGACGGCGCAGCACAGCCCACACAGAGAGAAGTTGAATCCCTCACAGGGAGAGGGCACTGCAGAGCCCTCACAGCTGGAGGGTGAGGTGAATCCCTCACAAGGAGGGGGCACAGCACGGCTCTCCTAGGTGCCCTCACAGCTGGAGGGTGAGGTGAATCCCTCACAGGTGGAGGGCACAGCCAGGCTCTCCTAGGTGCCCTCACAGTTGGAGGGTGAATCCGTTACAGGTGGAGGGCACAGCGCGGCTCTCCTAGGTGCCCTCACAGGTGGGGGGTGAGGTGAATCCCTCACAGGTGGAGGGCACAGCACGGCTCTCCTAAGTGCCCTCACAGGTGGAGGGTGAGGTGCATCCCTCACAGTTGGAGGGCGCAGCACAGCTCTCCTAGGTGCCCTCACAGGTGGAGGGTGAGGTGAATCCTTTTCAAGCTGGAGGGCGCAGCACGGCTCTCCTAGGTGCCCTCACAGGTGGAGGGTGAGGTGAATCCCTCACAGGTTGAGGGCGCAGCACGGCTCTCCTAGGTGCCCTCACAGCTGGAGGGTGAGGTGAATCCCTCACAAGTTGAGGGTGCAGCACAGCTCTCCCAAGTGCCCTCACAGCTGGAGGGTGAATCCCTTACAGGTGGAGGGTGCAGCACGGCTCTTCTAGGTGCCCTCACAGGTGGAGGGTGAGGTGAATCCCTCACAGGTGGAGGGCGCAGCACGGCTCTCCTAGGTGCCCTCACAGGTGGAGGGTGAGGTGAATCCCTCACAGGTGGAGGGCACAGCATGGCTCTCCTAGGTGCCCTCACAGGTGGAGGGTGAGGTGAATCCCTCACTGGTGGAGAGCGCAGCACGGCTCTCCTAGGTGCTCTCACAGGTGGAGGGTGAGGTGAATCCCTCACAGGTGGAGGGCGCAGCACAGCTCTCCTAGATGCCCTCACAGATGGAGGGTGAATCCCTTACAGGTGGAGGGCGCAGCCCGGCTCTCCTAGGTGCCCTCATAGGTGAAGGGTGAGGTGAATACCTCAAGGTGGAGGGCGCAGCACGGCTCTCCTATGTGCCCTCACAGGTGGAGGGTGAGGTGAATCCCTCACAGGTGGAGGGCGCAGCAAGGCTCTCCTAGGTGCCCTCACAGGTGGAGGGTGAGGTGAATCCCTCACAGGTGGAGGGCGCAGCACGGCTCTCCTAGGTGCCCTCACAGGTGGAGGGCGAATCCCTTACAGGTGGAGGGCTCAGCACGGCTCTCCTAGGTGCCCTCACAGGTGGAGGGTGAATCTCTCACAGGTGGAGGGCACAGCACGGCTCTCCTAGGTGCCCTCAAAGGTGGAGGGTGAATCCCTCACATGTGGAGGGCACAGCACGGCTTTCCTAGGTGCCCTCACAGCTGGAGGGTGAATCCCTCACAGGTGGAGGACGCAGCACGGCTCTCCTGGGTGCCCTCACAGGTGGAGGGTGAGGTGAATCCCTTACAGGTGGAGGGCGCAGCACGGCTCTCCTAGGTGCCCTCAAAGCTGGAGGGTGAATCCCTTACAGGTGGAGGGCGCAGCACGGCTCTCCTAGGTGCCCTCACAGGTGAAGTGTGAGGTGAATCCCTCACAGGTGGAGGGCGCAGCACGGCTCTCCTAGGTGCCCTCACAGGTGGAGGGTGAGGTGAATCCCTCACAGGTGGAGGGCGCAGCACAGCTCTCCTAGGTGCCCTCACAGGTGGAGGGTGAATCCCTTACAGGTGGAGGGCGCAGCACGGCTCTCCTAGGTGCCCTCACAGGTGGAGGGTGAATCCCTCACAGGTGGAGGGCGCAGCACGGCTCTCCTAGGTGCCCTCACAGGTGGAGGGTGAATCCCTCACAGGTGGAGGGCGCAGCACGGCTCTCCTAGGTGCCCTCACAGGTGGAGGGTGAATCCCTTACAGGTGGAGGGCGCAGCACGGCTCTCCTAGGTGCCCTCACAGCTGGGGGGTGAATCCCTTTCAAGCTGGAGGGCGCAGCACGGCTCTCCTAGGTGCCCTCACAGGAGGAGGGTGAATCATGATAGGGAGAGAGCACAGCAGAGCCCTCACAGGGGGAGGAGGGATCCCTCATAGGGAGGGGGCACAGCACGGCTCTCCCAGGTGCCCTCACAGGTGGAGGGTGAGGTGAATCCCTTACAGGTGGAGGGCGCAGCACGGCTCTCCCAGGTGCCCTCACAGCTGGAGGGTGAGGTGAATCCCTTACAGGTGGAGGGCGCAGCACGGCTCTCCCAGGTGCCCTCACAGCTGGAGGGTGAATCCCTCACAGGTGGAGGGCGCAGCACGGCTCTCCTAGGTCCTCTCACAGGTGGAGGGTGACTGACAGGCAATACTTGAAGTATTGTTCCACACCTTGAAGTGCTGGACAACAGACTTACAACCCAAATTCAGCATCACGTATACATTATCCCACAACAAATGCCCGTGTGTGAGTTACCGCAGTTATAATACCCCATAAAGTACATATTATCCCCTTCTTGCAGAAGCGTATATGTTATGTCCGCACTAACGTCTTTTTGGCCAGGAGGCCTCATGAAGTGAAGATCTAACCAGCGGCCAGAGCTGCCGCTTTTAGAAGTGGTGAAACAGATTCGAGTCCCTGCATCAGCTCCACATCCTGTGATCCTGGGCAAATCATGTAATCTCCTTGTGACTAAAAACACGAATGTGTCCTTATTTAATGTAGCTGGTGCTGGCGAGAAGCGCTCTACCTCCGGGTTCAGTGCACGCTGCATAGCGCTGGGAAAAAAAAGTTCTGGGCAGACATGCTTTCAGCCTTCACCATCGGATCAGCGCCGCTCCCTTCTGTCCAACAACACCCCCTCTCCCCTCCCCTCCCCAGCCCCACCATCACCCTCCCCGGTTTTCTGTTTCCTCCTTCCACGCTGAGCTCCGGCACCTTCACTTTCGGTTTCGGTTCCGGGGGAGGGTGAGGGCAGGGAGGCCAGTCACAGAGAGGACACAGCCGGCTACACGCACTCTTCATGGCGCTGCTAGATCTCTTCCGGGGGCCCCGGGACTGGACCCTGCCCCTGGACAGTACCGAGGACGATAGGAGCCGGGGGCCCTGCAGGGTGCTGCTCGGGGGCCACATGGCCCTGCCTAGGGGCCTGGAGGTGAGGAGGGGCGGGGATTCCCGGGCGGGGCAGGAGCTCTGTACCAGCTGCTGCCACGGAGCACCGAGGGCGCCACCCGCAAGCCTGGCTGTGCTTCTGGGGTCACATCATATATGCTTGTGCTGACCTAATCCCAATGTTTTGTTTTGCTTTATTGCTGTGATTGACACCTCTTATTTTATTTTACTTTTTCAAATTTCCCGTTTGTACCTGTAACGCATGTAAGTTTGTAAATCTCCTCATGTAACTTACTTGACTCTATTGTAAAGCGCTCTGACACCTTTGGGTAAAGTCCGCGCTATATAAAATTGCATAAATAAATATACATTGTAGAAATAACATCTGTGAAGGCTGATGGGCACCACCGGCCCTGACTGCAGCCCCTCTGGGACCCTTGTTACTCTCCACCACCACCGGCCCTGACAACTGTCCCTCCGGCATCCTTGTTACTCTGCTGCACCACCGGCCCTGACAGCTGGTCCCCCGGGACCCTTGTTACTCTCCAGCACCTCAGGTCCTGACAGCTGTCCCCCGGGACCCTTGTTACTCTCCAGCACCACCGGCCCTGACAGCTGGCCCCCGGGACCCTTGTTACTCTCCAGCACCCCAGGTCCTGACAGCTGTCCCCCGGGACCCTTGTTACTCTCCAGCACCCCAGGTCCTGACAGCTGTCCCCCTGGGACCCTTGTTACTCTCCAGAACCACTGACCCTGACGCTGTCCCTCTAGGACCCTGGTTGCTCTCAAGCACCACCAGCCCTGAATGCTGTCCCTCTGGGACCCTTGTTACTCTCCAGCACCACCGGCCCTGACTGTTGTCCCTCTGGGACCCTTGTTACTTTCCAGCACCACCGGCACTGAAAGCTGTCCCCCCGGGACACTTGTTACTCTCCAGCACAACCGGCCCTGACAGCTGGTCCCCCGGGACCCTTGTTACTCTCCAGCACCCCAGGTCCTGACAGCTGTCCCCCTGGGACCCTTGTTACTCTCCAGAACCACTGACCCTGACGCTGTCCCTCTAGGACCCTGGTTGCTCTCAAGCACCACCAGCCCTGAATGCTGTCCCTCTGGGACCCTTGTTACTCTCCAGCACCACCGGCCCTGGCTGCTGTCCCTCTGGGACTCTTGTTGCTCTCCAGCACCAACGGCCCTAACAGCTATGCCTCTGGGACCCTTGTTACTCTCCAGCACCACCGGCCCTGACAGCTGTCCCTCTGGGACCCTTGTTACTCTCTAGCACCACCGACCCTGACTGCTGTCCCTCTGGGACACTTCTTACTCCCCAGCACCTCCGGCCCTGACTCTTGTCCCTTTGGGACCCTTGTTACCCTCCAGCACCACCGGCCCTGACTGCTGTACCTCTGGGACCCTTGTTACTCTCCCGCTTTCACTCAGCTCTCAGGCATGTCTATGAGGTGTTTTTAAATCCAGTAACTTAACTTGTGTCACCAACTCCTGCTGTGCCTCCCTCAGCATATATGTGTTAGTATTCCTGTGTTATACGAATGTCTCTATACCTCTATGGTATATACATCTCTCTGAAATCACGTGCTGTAGGAAGCTGGCTCTGTATATACGATACCAAAGTAAGGTGTGGTTTGCACAGAGTCCAGTGGATCCCCAGAGACTTAAATAGATAATACCTTACTCTCTTTTGTTGTAGTGTGGTTGAGTAGTGAGGCTTATCAGTGTGCTGTGCTAAACATTAGTTGTACACACTCAGTGACTAAATCCAAGACCATTTGTTTTGTATAAAAATATTACTTTGTTACTTTTATTTTACAATCAAGAGAAACTCAGTTGCATGTAAGTACCAGTTTAATATAGCAATACTTTTCAGTTACAGTAGGAATGTGTTTGCAAAAGCAATAAGAGTACTTTACAGTGATACTGAAACTACTATGTGGTGCCATTCAACAGTAGCAGTAACTTAGCAATGCAAACATCAAGAAATGCAATGCAATCCTATGGGAGGAAAACAGTTATGCACATTTACAGGTAAGTACTCGACTTACACACCCAGTCTTCTGAGTTTTAGACCAACACTGGGCAAGGGTTAGATCAAGATAGGTACTGCACCACCAGCGGCACTGGGGCGGCCGGGTGCAGAGGTCACTGAGTTCAATGTTAGTCAATGGAGACTGGGGGCACCCACAGAGGTGCTGGTTGACAGTAAGTACCTGCGGTTTCAAGACACAGGCCCCGGGTTTTAGGCAAGCATGGGGGGGGCCCAAGGCAAACCATACACCACCAGCAACACAGGGGCAGCCGGGTGCAGGGTGCAAATCATGCGTTATTACGCGAAGGCTAACTCTAAAACTGGCTGTAACGAACCCTGTTGTGTTTGGTATCAAACATGTTGGAATCATACCCCAAAACGTAAACAGTGTTGGAGGTATGATTCCATGCACTGTGGGGCCCCTCTGGGAGGCCCTCAGTGCTCCTGGTACCAGTCTTCCAGACCCGGACAACAAACTATGGCTGCTGCCGACCAGAGACACTATTCTGCCCTCCTGCTGCTGAGCCAAGCTCGAGCAGGGGAAGGCAGGACAATAGGTTTCCTGTCACAGGGAGGTGTGACCAGCTCCCAGACAGGGTTTAGTGTATTGGGCTGGGTGGGGGCGCTTGCCAGCGCCACAAGACTGCTTTGAAGGGCACATTCAAGCCCTCCTTGCATACTCCAATTGGAACCAGTTCAGGGAGCCACTCTGGCGCAAAACTGACAAAGGACATGGTAGTATCCTCCCCACTGTCCAGCCCCTCCTGTGGGAGGGACTTCTGAATCATCCCAACCCTTTCCTTAGGGTACTTAAAGGCTTACCTGTGGGTGGTTCCTTAGATTCGTCGTGGGACAAGATTCAGATCCGAAACGACTTCATCTTCAACCGTCTGGGCACTTTGGACTTCGTTGGACTTCGCTTTGGGATCCGAGACTGCAACTGGGAAGACTCCTGCTGCTCCTGGTCTCGTTTTCTGTGCCTTTGCTCCATACAGGTTCTTCACAAGGCCTGTGGACACCCGAAGGAATCTCCCTTGGAGTGAAGGAGTCACTCCTCTGCATCTGCAGGCACCCCAAGGCAGCTGACCGGTCTGCTGATCCTAGGCTCCCACAGACTTCGAAAGGCTCAGCAACACAGGTGGTGGTTCTGCAACTCCCTCGAGGCCTGCCTTGTCTTCACAGCAAATTTGAAGCCAGTATCCCTCGTCGGAACCGCTGGAGCAGTACCCCTGTACACCGTGTCGACTTGCCGTTGCCAAGGCTTGTTGACTCTATCCTCCAGAGATCTTCAGGCTCCAAGAAGCTCTAGCCTCCAACATCTCCTGCAACCAATATCTTCATCTTCACCGCATCCTCTGCACCGCGGGCCTGCATCATTGGTGAGCTGCTTGAGGTCCTCTTGCGACTCCTGTGTCTCCGGCCTGTAGGTCCCCTTGAGGGTCTTCTTTGGCTCCAGTGAGCTCCCCTGTTGACGTGGACTGGCAGCTGACACCCAATCCAAACAATCAGATATAAGTCGATAAGGACACTCAATGAGGAGCAATACACCAATAGTGTGCACAAATTAGCTTTAAAGAAACAGTAAAGTAAGTATATGTGTTAGCACAAAAACAAGGTCATTCCGCACATCATGGTATAATGAATGAAATAACAATCAAAAGATCAGATTCACTAAATATACTATGGTTGTATGCACAAGTATGAAGTACGCCAAAATAGCATTTAAAAAGCTGGGCTGCTCAGTGTCTAATACCTAATTGGCAACTATGCAACAATTGTTCTTGATTTGTAAAACAACATTAATTGGCTGGCTATGAAACGCACAATAGCTTCTGCATTACATTGGCATATCCAAAGCAATCCCATAAGTATAGGAGTCAGAATGGAGCATAATACATTTGATCACAGATGCGACCCTGACACTTCAATCAATTAGAATAAAGCAGTGAAATAAAGGCCCTTCATCCCTGGGTGGAACTTAAGATAGAACTTAACTTACCCACAGTGCTGCGAAACCCTCTCCTTTCTCTCGAGCCTCTCTCTCTCGAGCGTTACAGCAAGGAACAGCACAGCCAGGTAGCAGCTACGTGGGCGATGGCAGTTTGCACAACTCCATCTGCGAGCTTCAATCCCCCATACGTGCCTGTGTGCTTAAATATCCTGAAGCTTGGCTTGTTTCAGATTCTGTTCCTTTCTCGCAATTTCTAGCTGTGTTATCAGTACTGTTCAAACTAATTAACCCTCCGCGTCACAATGTCTTCCGCAAACTATCCCTATACTACACACCTGTTTGCTTGGGGCCTACTCTGACTTACCTGCTTGTGGTGAGTCCCTTGGACATTGCTGGTCCCGACACTGCACCTTTTTTCATCTGCTACAACTGTTGCTGCTGCCAAAGCTTGTTGGTGCTCCCGCCAGGCACCGACCGACCCCCTAGCTCTCGACATCTGACGTGGGACAGCTCGTGAACGGCTCCTGGTCTTCCACAGCATTGCCTGGTCCGCACAGCTACAGCGTGAAGGTCACGGTCAACTCTCCTGCATCTTCCGACATCGGTGGGCATTCCTCTTCCATGCCTCCTGGTCACTCCTGAGTGGCATAGACTATGTCCCCTTTGCTTGCAGGTACCTCAAATCCTGAATCCACCTTTGGGTTCCACCGGACTCTTTCATCTTCTGCGCCAGCGGCATCCTCACTGAAGTCCTCAATTGTGGTTAAGGCGGTTTCCGACGTCACTTTGTACCTATGCACCCGGCTTCCCTGGTGTAGGTATCCTGGTTCCTGGGGTATCCATGGGTGGGGGTGACTCTCCAACATTCCATATTCCAAAGGGTTTCTTCAGGGTCTTCTGGGAAGGGTCCTTCTTAAAAACTGCAAGCGCGACTTACCCATTGACTTCAATTGGGCACGCGGCGTGTTCCGACTCTGCACACGGCCTCCGTGGGGTTCCTGGGTACTTACCTTGGGCGGTTCTTTGGGTCCCCAGCTCTTCTACGTCTTCTGGGTCCAGTCTTGACTTAGGTTGTGGTTCACATTCCACTTTCTTAGTATATGGTTTGGTCTGCCCCTGGAGACCACTGTGTATTTGTGCTATTTACGTCTTCTATAACTAAAGTATTGTGCGTATTGTGATTATAACTCCGGGTAGGAGATATTGCAATGTGTTAGTGAGTGTTTATCATAAATACATATTTTTATAACTACACTGTGTGGTTCTTTTTCACTTAACCTACACTATATGATTAGTTCTGGTAAAACAAGCTGCTTTACACTCTTTCTGGACGAAGCCTGAAGGCTGCTCTCCACAGCTACCACTTAGAGAGCTTTCTAAGGTTGTGTAAGGCCACTAAAATCGCCATATGGGTTGTCTGGATTAGTGCAGGGTGCTTCTCTTAAATAAGTGAGCACTATATTCGAGGCCAGCCTCCTACAACATACATACCATATGACATGCTCTCCCACGAAATAATGCAACAACTAAGCATAATATTGAAAATTACCCCGTAGGTTGATCCCTTTTGTGAATAAATTATCACCTTGTTTGAGGTGTTGGTAAAATGTCAGTGTTCAAGACTGAATTTTGGTTGTAAAAGATTGATACTGTTATGGTATTTGGAGGGAACGATTACAACACACACCTTCAAGATACTGAATCTGTCAGAAATTGGGTTATTAGTTGAGAGGGGTGAGAACCCAGCTCAAATAATACCCCACAATCCCACTCAGGGTGAACCGCAATAGTCACTAAATAAGCATGGGCTGAACCCCCTAGTAGCTATGGCACGGAGCAGACAGGCTTAACTTAGAGGCAGTGTGTAAAGGGTTTATTGCGCACTAAAACAGTAATAACGTTGAAATGCAAAACAATTTAAAAAGTCCGGAATTGGAAAAATAGATTACAATTTAATAAACAAGATGACAAAAATTCAATAAGGGGAACTGAAGATATGAATTTGTAAAGTTTTAAGCATAGATAGCTTCAAGAAGCACAAAGTGCAATGATAGTCAATGGTCGCAGTAGAACAGGACCTAGGCGCAGTTTGACGCTGACCATGATGAAGCAAATGTAGGAAACACTAACCAGGTTTGTCCTGATCAAAGATTGTGCCTTCAAACTTTAGTCCTTTAAGCCGCAATCCACCACATGAGTACAATTTGTAAGCCCCCAGGGCCTCAGGAGAGGCACCTAGAGACTCACAAGGTTGCAGGCAACAAGAGGGTGCAGTCCAGGTGCCACTAGTCAGCTGGGCAGTTGCAGGAAAAGCCACTTGTAGCTTGTTGTGTCCCTGTGGCTTGAATAGGATGTCAACCTGATGCACCTTGGAGTCCACTTTTTTGTCCTGGGTACAAGCAAGAGAGAAGCTCCAGTCCCTCAGGGCACTTCTCATGTCACAGACTGCACGGTCAGTTCTCTTCTGATCTTCCACAGGTCCAGGAATGTTCTGAAATGGGTGTCTGGAGATGCCACATTTTTGCCTGGCACAAGCTAGTAGGTAGAAATGACCCCTGAGAATGCCCTAACCAATGGGGTAAGGGTTCCCGGGGCTCACCCTACCCACTTTGGGCATTTTCAAGATGGCCGAAGTCTTTGGCCACACTAATCTCTAGTTATGAGGGCAGGGTGTGTGTGGGGGGAGTGTGGTATGGGGATCCTAGTGTCCTTCAACATTTAACACTAAAATCCAGTTTTAGGCAGTCCCATATCCAAGAGCCTTATTAGTAAATTAAATGTACATATATACATGGTTCCATGTTGAAAGGAGGAGCACAGGCACTTTACTACTGCTTTGCAGGGCAAAAGTGCACAGAGTTCTATAGCCAGCAAAAACAGTGTTCAGTAAAAAGTCAAATAAATCCAGGATGGCCCTGCAGAAAGGGCAAATTTCCAACAGTACCCATTCAGAATCCCATTTTAGGAGTCGGGAAAATGTTTCCAACTCCTAAAATGGGATTAGTACATCTAGTCCAATTTACTTAATTTAATCTTTGGACCTGGGCACAGTGCTGCTGAGGGGGCTTCAAAGCAGGGCAGAAAACTCCAGATTTGGTCGCCAGATCTAGATTCATATTTCTGCGATGGCATTCAGAGCTGGGCAACATCTTCTAGATGTTGCCCCAGATCTGGACCTATTCCTACGTGGCTTTCAGACCTGGGCGCAATTCTCCGAAGGTATCATTCAGACTTAAGTAGAATGCATCTAAAGTGGCCTTAAAAATCAGACACTGCTCTAAATGTGACTTCTAGATCTGGACCAGTAATCCCATGACCTGGTAACAGTACTCCAGATGTTGTTCCCAGATCCGAAGAATACTCCTCAGGTGTCCTCCAGACCATGGAACAGTACTCCCGAGGCAGCCTTCACATCTGGGCACAATACTCCTGAGGTGTCCTCCAGACCATGGAACAGTACTCCTGAGGCATCCTTCACATCTGGGCACAATACTCCTGAGGTGTCATCCAGACCTTGGGACAAGACTCCAGATGTTGACTTCAGAACAGTACACTATGCTTTAGATGTGACCTTCAGCGTTGAACCAATACTCTTGAGGTGGACGTCAGACCTCCACGAGTACTCCGTCAGACCTGGGCACAGTGCACCCCATGTGGCCTCCAGACCTAGGGAGAAATCTCCAGATGTAGCCTTCAGAACAGCACACCATGCTTTAGATGTGACCTCCAGACCTCGGCCAGTGTTCTTGATGAAGCGTCCAGACCACAGCACATTTTGACTGATGTGAGCTTCATAACTGGGTAAAATACTCCCAAATGTGGCCATCAGGCTCCAGGTATACAGGCAGGCTTGTGGCTTAAAGGTTAACTGGTCCAAATCGACATTTACACCATTTCAGGAGACGCACAAAGACATAAGGAGAGCAGCAGATTTACAATGGGCTGAGGAACATGTTTAATACCTAGGCAGAGCAAACACAAGGAGACGATGGACGGAGCGCTGAATACCTAGGCAGACCCATAGCAATCACCAGGCAATGGGCAAGGAATCTCAATATCACCCCACAAATCTGAGTGTGCCAGGACATGGACATGTTACAGGGCCTCCCCCTCAGTGTAGCAGGTTGGGGGGAGGGGGGTTATTCACAATGGTTCCCCTTCCCCCATTACTTTATGCCCTCAGAATTTTTTTTATGACATGCCACACACATATTTTTGCTCACTACAGAGCAAACTTTCCTGCAGGGATGAAAATGGGAAATCACATTTTTGTAATTGCATTTATATAGCGCTTCTGTCTTTCACACTTCATCATTCACTACACTGCTAAGCGCTGTGTCCCATAACACGATAACCGCACCTCGGTGGTCATCATGCATGACATGGAAACACTTCCCACACAGGATCAAAACAAAGACAGCATCCTTCCATCCACACACCCTACACTGTGTAGAGTTCGATCATTGTAGTCAAGTGCTTCAGCACCCTACCTAAGGGTAGTAAGCGCTATATAAATGCTGCAATACAGTGCAGTACAATAACGAGCTGGGGCAGGGGTTCCTTCTTGAATTACAAATCGCAAGTGTGTACTGAATCCATACGATGGGGGGTGGCTGGGGATAGCAGATGCCATGTTGTATTCTTGGGCCAGCCATATTGTCCTGTTTAATGATTGGTTGTTCGCGGACCATGCAGACCCCCTAGTAACTCTAGAACTGATGGTTTTGGAGAAACATTGTGCACTTCATTTGTAAGACCCCTACAAGCGCCCTGATCTCCTTCTGGCCCCAGACGTTCCTGTCGAGTTGGCATCAGGCTCTGATGTGGATTAAATGGCACAGGGTGCTCCCGGCAGAGACCCCGCTATGGAGCGGTCATTGGCTAAAATATACAGTAAATTTGGAGCACTCCCGGTCATGGGACACCATACGAATCTCTAGGGTGGGCGGTGTCTGGGAGGGAAGCGGTATGCAAGCATTGGTTCAATTCGCCAAACTGTATTCTATGCAAAGAACACGATTTTACTGTTGTCTACAAATACTTCACACACTAGAGACACACCAAGAACAGCTGCAGGCCCTGCCCGACCACTGGAGGCAAAAATCAGCATGGTAGAGTTGAAGAGGAAGAGGGTGTCATAGTTGTATGGTACACCTCCAGCCCCATGCAGGCACTGAAAGAAAGATGGAAGCGAGAAATGGCCCCCCTGGAAGATGAGGATGGGGCGGAGGGTGAGCTGGCCCCTAGAGTGTTGGTGAAGGGTCATCCAGCTTACATACCTTCATATGGTCTACTACAGCCCCACCACGCTCAATAAAATCAAACACGGCCTCGACCCCCACTGCCTGAGGTGCAAAGTGGAGTTGAGAATGTTCCATTGTACAATATTGGATACGCATTTATGATATTGTGACTTCGGAGGTGAGACAAATGCAAGAAGAACAATTGATGGACGGAATGCAGAACAATGTCATACATTCACCCCAGTACAGAGATCTGGGCCTAAATCCATCGTTTTTTTGCTCACCATGCCATTCCAGTTTGAACCAAGCCATATGCAAACCAGTCTTGACCCTGCGCCCAATGGAAACAGTCCAGCCCGAACTGCCAGGCCAGGTCCTCCCTGGACTGGAAACAAGCATCCTAGGACCGGTTTTGGGGTTTCACCCCTCTTCAGCCAGGATAGCTTGATTCTAGTGGCATGGAGAGCACGGGACCCACGTCTGGGCATACCCGTCCCACTCGGGGTGACAAATGCAAAAACAACAGTTGATGGACAGAATGCAGAACAATGTCATACATTCACCCCAGTACAGAGATCTGGGCCTAAATCCATCGTTTTTTTGCACACCATGCCAATTCAGTTTGAACCCAGCCATATGCAAACCAGTCTTGACCCTGCGCCCAATGGAAACAGTCCAGCCCGAACTGCCAGGCCAGGTCCTCCCTGGACTGGAAACAAGCATCCTAGGACCGGTTTCGGGGTTTCACCCCTCTTCAGCCAGGATAGCTTGACTCCAGTGGCATGGAGAGCACGGGACCCACGTCTGGGCATACCCGTCCCACTCGGGGTGACAAATGCAAAAAGAACAATTGATGCACAGAATGTTGAACAATGTCTAACATTCACCCCAGTACAGAGATCTGGGCCTAAATCCATTGTTTTTTTGCACACCATGCCATTCCAGTTTGAACCCAGCCATATGCAAACCAGTCTTGACCCTGGGCCCAATGGAAAAAGTCCAGCCCAAACTGCCAGGCCAGGTCCTCCCTGGACTGGAAACAAGCATCCTGGGACTGGTTTCGAGGTAACACCCCTCATCAGCCAGGATAGCTTGACTCCAGTGGCATGGAGAGCACGGGACCCACGTCTGGGCATACCCGTCCCACTCGGGGTGACAAATGCAAAAAGAACAATTGATGCACAGAATGTTGAACAATGTCTAACATTCACCACCAGTACAGAGATCTGGGCCTAAATCCATCGTTCTTTTGCACACCATGCCAATTCAGTGGAGGGACAGCCGGTTCTGCCAGAGCCAAGAATGGTAATACTGGGCTGGATGGATGAATGGTGTTTAGACAGAATATCGGAAACAAAACAAATGTGGAACAAAATATTATGTCAATAACATTGAAGACAAAAATATTGTTCAGGTAAGTTTATATAGGTAAGCAAAGTTTTACTATATACAACTCCACATATATGCACCGTGACAATATATATATATCTCCAAGAAATAGTAATAAGAATAGTAAATCTATACTTACCTATTTGCACTTACCTTCTCGATATTTTGGTCTTAGATATTTTTGACAGGATGTTCTGTCCACACAATGTTTTGTTTCCGCTATTTGTCAGTGACCCAGATGAATAGCGGGCGCGCGAAGCATTCGACTGGTGGTGGCACACTGCACATCACTGGAGTTCAGAAATGGCTCCCTCCGTGACAGAACGGGCCCTCGCAATGGACTACTGCGCTAAAGCAGAGTAATTTGTGTTTGAGTAGATGGGATGTCCAGAAAAACATTGCAAAATATGGGACAAATGGTGTAGACATTCCTCTGACACCAGTTTATGACATTTCTAACGGCTACCGTATATTCTAGGCACTGGAGAAGTTGGAAATGCTGTATCGTTTGCTTAAATCCTCAAGGTTTTTTATGCTCACACATTTTAATAACGACAAAAAAGTTTCATTAGAAAGTACTGGCTGTCTGTCTGTCTCTCCTTCCCCTTCCTCTTGATTCACTCCTTGACCCAGTGCTTATAGTGTGTGTGTCTCCTTCTCCAGCCTGCCCGCTTCCTTCAGTCGTGCACCCATGGCCACAATGGTGCAAAGATTGAGCTCTGGCATGGGACGACGACCCTGGCCTTCAAGTTCCAACACGGAGTGATCGTAGCTGTGGACTCCCGCGCCTCCGCTGGCAGTTACATAAGTGAGTAATATCTTATTCACAAGAACAAGATCACATGTGGAGTCAGTTCACCATTCTCACAGACAGATCACAGGTTCAAGCCACAGACAGCAGAGATACCCCTCATATCACAAGGAGCTCACATGTGCAGGCCTTGGACAGATGAGTTACAATTCAACCCACACCCATCTTAAAGGTTCAGGCCTTGGACAGCAGAGCTACACCTCAGGTCACAGAGATCACAGGTTCAGCCCTCAGACAGCAGAGCTGCACTTCATGTCACACTGAGCTAACAGGTTCGAGATACATAGATTACAGGCTCAGCCCCCAAACAGCAGAGCTATACCTCAGATCACAAATATCACAAGCCACCTACAAACAGCAGAGCTACATCTCAAGACACACAGATCATAGGAGTGTCCGTCATATAGAAGAGCTGCACCCATCTTAGGTCACAGACATCACCGTAGGCCCTAAGACTGCAGAGCTACATCTCAGGTCATACATATCACAGAATCGTCCCCAAGATAGCCGATTTACACCTCAGGTCACAGATTGTAGCCTCAGTTGTCAGACAACAGAGTCACATCTATCTCAGGTTACACAGACCACAGGCTCAGCTCTCAGACAGCAGAGCCACACCTCAGGTCACAGATCACAGGCTCGGCTCTCAGACAGCATAGCCACAGCTCGGGTCACAGATCACAGGCTCAGCTCTCGGACAGCAGAGCCACACCTCAGGTCACAGGCTCGGCTCTCAGACAGCAGAGCCACACCTCAGGTCACAGGCTCGGCTCTCAGACAGCAGAGCCACACCTCAGGTCACATATTACAGGCATGGCTCTCAGACAGCAGAGCCGCACCTCAGGTCACAGGCTCAGCCTTCAGACAGCAGAGCCACATCACAGATCACAGGCTCGGCTCTCAGACAGCATAGCCACTCCTCAGATCACAGATCACAGGCTCGGCTCTCGGACAGCAGAGCCACACCTCAGGTCACAGGCTCGGCTCTTAGACAGCAGAGCCACACCTCAGGTCACAGGCTCGGCTCTCAGACAGCAGAGCCACACCTCAGGTCACATATTACAGGCATGGCTCTCAGACAGCAGAGCCGCACCTCAGGTCACAGGCTCAGCCTTCAGACAGCAGAGCCACACCTAAGGTCACAGATTACAGGCTTGGCTCGTAATACAGCAGAGTCACACCTCAGGTCACAGATCACAGGCTGTGCTCTCAGACAGCAGAGCCACACCTCAGGACACAGATCACAGGCTCGGCTCTCAGACAGCAGACCAACACCTCAGGTCACAGGCTCGGCTCTCAGACAGCAGAGCCACACCTCAGGTCACAGATTACAGGCATGGCTCTCAGACAGCAGAGCCACACCTCAGGTCACAGATTACAGGCTCGGCTCTCAGACAGCAGAGCCACACCTCAGGTCACAGATTACAGGCATGGCTCTCAGACAGCAGAGCCGCACCTCAGGTCACAGGCTCGGCCTTCAGACAGCAGAGCCACACCTCAGGTCACAGATTACAGGCTTGGCTCGTAATACAGCAGAGTCACACCTCAGGTCACAGATCATAGGCTCGGCTCTCAGACAGCAGAGCCACACCTCAGGTCACAGATCACAGGCTCTGCTGTCAGACAGCAGAGCCACACCTCAGGTCACAGATCACAGGCTTGACTCGTAATACAGCAGAGTCACACCTCAGGTCACAGATCACAGGCTCGGCTCTCAGACAGCAGAGCCACACCTCAGGTCACAGATCACAGGCTCGGCTCTCAGACAGCAGAGCCACACCTCAGGACACAGATTGCAGGCTCGGCTCGTAATACAGCAGAGCCACACCTCAGGTCTCAGATCACAGGCTCGGCTCTCAGACAGCAGAGCCACACCGCAGAACACACAGATCACAGGCTCGGCTCTCAGACAGCAGAGCCACACCTCAGGTCACAGATCACAGGCTCGGCTCTCAGACAGCAGAGCCACACCTCAGGTCACAGATCACAGGCTCCGCTCTCAGACAGCAGAGACACACCTCAGGTCACAGATCACAGGCTCGGCTCTCAGACAGCAGACCAACACCTCAGGTCACACAGATCACAGGCTTGGCCCTCAGACAGCAGAACCAAACCTCGGGTCACAGATCACAGGCTCGGCTCTCAGACAGCAGAGCCACACCTCAGGTCACAGATCACAGGCTCGGCTCTCAGACAGCAGAGCCACACCTCGGGTCACAGATCACAGGCTCGGCTCTCAGACAGCAGAGCCACACCTCAGGTCACACAGATCACAGGCAGTAGAGCCACACCTCAGGTCACAGATCACAGGCTCAGCTCTCAGACAGCAGAGCCACACCTCGGCTCACAGATCACAGGCTCGGCTCTCAGACAGCAGAGCCACACCTCAGGTCACACAGATCACAGGCTCGGCTCTCAGACAGCAGAGCCACTCCTCAGGTCACAGATCACAGGTTCGGCCCTCAGACAGCAGAGCCACACCTCAGGTCACAGATCACAGGCTCAGACAGCAGAGCCACACCTCAGGTCACAGATCACAGGCTCAGACAGCAGAGCTACACCTCAGGTCACAGATCACAGGCTCGGCCCTCAGACAGCAGAGCCACACCTCGATCACAGGCTTGGCTCTCAGACAGCAGAGCCACACCTCGGGTCACAGATCACAGGCTCGGCTCTCAGACAGCAGAGCCACACCTCACGTCACAGATCACAGGCTCGGCCCTCAGACAGAAGAGCCACACCTCAGGTCACAAATCACAGGCTCGGCTCTCAGACAGCAGAGCCACACCTCAGGTCACAGATCACAGGCTTGGCCCTCAGACAGCAGAGCCACACCTCGGGTCACAGATCACAGGCTCGGCTCTCAGACAGCATAGCCACACCTCCGGTCACAGATCACAGGCTCGGCCCTCAGACAGCAGAGCCACACCTCGGGTCACAGATTACAGGCATGGCTCTCAGACACCAGAGACACACCTCAGGTCACATATCACAGGCTCGGCTCTCAGACAGCAGAGCCACACCTCAGGTCACAGATCACAGGTTCGGCCCTCAGACAGCAGAGCCACACCTCAGGTGTCACAGGCTCGGCTCTCAGACAGCAGAGCCACACCTCTTGACACACTGAACACAGTCATGGCCCTCAGACTGCCGAGCTACACCTCAGAACCCACAGACCACATGCTAAGCTTTCAGACAGTGGAGGTTCACCTCAAGTCACTAGCTCGGCCCTGAGACAGCAAAACCACTCCTCAGGTCACAGGCTCAGCATTCAGGCAGCAGAGCCACACCTCAGGTCACAGATCATAGCCTCAGCTTTCAGGCAGCAGAGCTACTCCTCAGGTCGCACAGATCACAGGCTCAGCCATCGGACAGCAGAGCTACACCTCAGGTTGCAGATGAGAGAGCTCACCCTGGGGTTGCTGCTCCTGTCTCTGACATCTGTTTCTGGGTTTTGTTTCTTAACTTAACTTACTCAGCATGAAAAAAGTGTGCTCCCCAAACACTTAAACAGTTCTCTGTATCTTCAATATTCGTTTTGTGCACTCACCACACCCTCTGTCCACCCACTTACCATGCCCTCTTTCCACTCACTGTGCCCTCTGTGCACTCACCGTGCCCTCTTTCTACTCACCATGCCCTCTGTGTTCTCACTGTGCCCTCTTTCCACTCATCGTGCCCTCTGTGAACTCACCGCGTCGTCTGTGCACTCACCGTGCCATCTGTGCACTCATAGGGCTCTCTGTGCACTCACCGTGCCCTCTGTGCACTCACCGTGCACTCTGTGCACTTACTGTGCACTTAGTGCACTCACTCTGCCCTCTGTGCACTCACCGTGTCCTCTGTTCTCTCACCTTATCCTCTGTGCACTCACCGTGTCCTCTGTCCACTCACTGCGCCCTCTGTGCACTCACTGTGCACTTAGTGCACTCACTCTGCTCTCTGTGCACTCACCTTGTCCTCTGTGCACTCACTGTATCCTCTGTGCACTCACCGTGCCTTTAGTGCACTCTCCGCGCCCTCTGTCCATTCACCGTGCCTTTAGTGTTCTCTCCTTTCCCACAATCTGTTCTCCACACCCTCTATTTGCTCCTTATGTCTGTGTTCCCCCTTAGGAACCTCCTTGCACTGTTCTTACTTTAGGAGCATTCTCTGCACCTGTGTGTGCTTTCCGTACTTTCAGTGTGCTCTTTACATGTGCAATAACACAGGCTTTTTGCATGTTTCTCCCCAGGTTTTGCCTCCATTTTGACCACTGGGTACTGGTGTAATGGCTCTGAAATGGCCTGTGCCCTGCTAATAAGGACTCCGTGCATGTGCTCTGACCCTTAAAATGGTGCATGTTTAATAGGCTTGTCCCCTATGGATATAACCTAACTTACTTGCAAGTCCCTAGTATATGGTCCCAGGGGTACTCAGAGCCTGTAAGTTAAAGTGTCTGCAGTGGACTGCATCACTGGTTGTGTCACCACGGGTACAATGTAAACATGTCAGACTGGTAGAGCAGGTTTAAACTGCTAACTCGACTCTGCCATTCAAGGTAATGGTAACGCCCAATCTTTGCTTTTTTGATATATATAAGTCACCCCTAGGTAGGCCTATGAAGCCCTGAGGCAGGGTGCTGTATATTAAAAAGTGGAACATGTACTTTTACATGTTCCCACAGTAAAAACCCTAAATTGTTGTTACTGTAGAAAGGCTAGTAGCCCCACTGGCAAGTACAGGGTTTCAGGCTGACATCTCAGCCCTGCTAACTTCTGAATGGGACTACTAAGGTTGGTACTGTAAGCTATCAAAAGAATCAGTGCATTAAATCAGATTTCATTTTGAAGTTGAAAGTAATGTCACTGGTGGGCAAAGTGCAACTTTAGAAGTTATCACTTTAGTTGCCCAAGGTTTCCATTGTTCGTGAACAGTTGTACTTTGGGGTGTATCCTCCAGACAATTTTCTGCCCTCCTGGAGAGGCGTGCTTACAACTTCCAGGAAAGGACACGATAGAAGCCTGCACAGAAGAGAGGTCTTACCCACCTCCCTCCCGCAGGAAGGCACACAGGTGTTGGTCGAAAAGGTTAGCTTCAAAGGAGAAGCCGCCTTTTAAGGGCAAATGGGCAACACTTGGGAGAGGGACTGCTCTATTGTTTCGGCAGACAGGCTGTCACTAGGGACATGGAAGGGGAATCCAGTTGCCGAACCGGTTTTCCCGGGCCGTGTAGCCCCCTTGGTAGCCACACCCCTGGGATGGGCTCAGGAGCTCTGGACATCAATGCTCTTGTTTCTCTCATCTGCTCTCTTGTTTCTCTTGCTGTCGTTCCTTTCTCTGCCATCTTGTCTCTGCCACCTGAACCTTTGCCAGGTGTGCTCCTGTCTCATTTGCTGTCTTGTTTTCTGTCTCTTTTGCCTGATCTCTTGTTTCGCTTGTCTTTTCTCTTGTATCTTCCACCTACTCTCTTGCTTACAATGCCTACTGTCTTGTCTCACATGCCTAGCCACCTGTCTACTGTCTATTTTTATCTACCCCTTTATTTCTTCCACATGCTCTCATGCTTCTACCACCTGCTTGTCTGTTTCTGCTGTCTCGTTTCTCCCACATGCTCTCGTTTCTTCTATCTGCTTGCCTGTTTCTGCTCTCTTCCTTCTTGTTTCTATCACCTGCTCTCTTGTTTTTCCACCTGCTTGCCTGTTTCTGCTCTCTACTGTCTTGCTTCTCTCACTTGAGCACTGATCTCTCTCATCTGCTCTCTGGCTCTCTTGTTTCTCTCCTCTGCAGGCACCATACACTTTAACAAGGTTATCGAGATTAACCCCTACTTGCTGGGCACCATGTCTGGGAGCGCCGCCGACTGCCAGTTCTGGGAGCGCGTGCTGGCCAAGGAATGCAGGTAAGATTTGGGGCTGGTCTGGGACCATGGACGCCTCTGACCCCAAAACTGTTGGCTAATTTGGGCTTTGACCCCTGACTTCCAGAACTATTCCAATATTTAGTCTGTGATCACTCAAATGCCGGTTACTACTTCTAGCCTACAGCGTCTTGAGTCATAAAACTGTCCAAAACATTGTTTGTAATAAAGGCCTGTGCACAACTGTAGGATTAAAAAATGCAGAGCTACAAATGTCCCAATAGAAGTGTTGTGATTTCCATTTAGTTAATTTAGAAATAGTCAAATTTAGTGGTAAAAAAGTCTAAATTTACCTCTGACGGGTAATTGAGTACAAATTATACCTAACCCTGACCCTAAAGCCAACCTTAGCCCAAACCTCACATTTTACCCTAACTCTTACGCAGTTCATTAATCTAGCCTTAACCCGGTCCCTACCCTAAGCCTCACCGAGCCCTGTTCACACCCCAATTCTGAATCCCAGCCCTGTCCCAATCCTAGCTTCATTTATTTTCCTTCCAACCGTTATACGTAATACATAATTTAAAGCGCGTCCCTTACTCTAACACTTATGTAAACCCTTTAGCTGTAATACTAGTGTATTAAAATAAAGTTTTCATTTTTTCTAAATGTTCAAAAACAAGTAAAAATATAAACGTTCCAATAACAATTGTTTAACAAATTCAAATGATCATTTCTTAATTTTAATTATTAATGACCTACATGTATGGCTCAGTTTTATATAATTATACTTTTTATCACTACATTTTCACTATAGACCTCCAAAACCTCTTACATTGTGGCCGCGGAACTGTTTTTACCACTCCTGCCCATGCCCTTTGACCCCACAGAACTTCCCTATACTCCAACACCCCGTGATCTCTGACCTTAATCAGTTCTCCAATATAGCTTGTAGCCTATAACTTCTGACCACACAGAGCTATGCAATACCAGTTTTATCCCATGATCCCTACCCTGCCGTCTGGTCCGATCACCCTTCAAGCACAGTCACTGTCCAGTACCTTCTCTAGCTCATGTCTTCAAGCCCTACCGAGCTGTCTTAGACCTCGTCCCCCTAGACCTCTGAGCCCACTAAGTTGTCCAATATCATTTCGAACCCATCATCTATGTCCCCACACAGCGATCCACCATCTCTTACTGTCCATGACCTCTGAACCCACAGGGGAGCCCAGTATATGGTCCAGCCCATTACCTCTTCCTCTAGAGAATTCTTGATTACATCTTCAAACCCATATGTTATTTAGCTAATGGAGCTCCCACACTTCTTCCAGCCAATGACCTTTGACCCTATTGAGTTGTTCAATACCCCTTACGACCTTTGGACTTTGACCCGATTGAGTTGTCTATTACCTTTTCCAGGCAATTACTGCTGAGCCCGATGAGTTTTCCAATGCATCTCCCAGTCCACGACTTCTGACCCTATTGAGTTACCCAATACCTCTTCCAGCCCATGAGCTTGGACCCCATTGAGTTGTCAAATATCTTGTTTAGCCCATAAACACCGGTCAGAGACAACTGCCAGGACGTTTTATTGACCATGACTCCTGGGTCCGAGCACCGTCCAATACCTCTTCGACCACAGATCTCTAGGCATGTAGATAAGTTCAGCACTCCTCATCTTATAACCTCTGACCCCACAGAGTTATCCAATAATGTTTGCACTTTGTGCATTCTTCAGACCCTAAGAACTCACTCTATACTGTCATTATCTTTATCCCACAGAACGGTGAAATATCCACCATGATCCCTGACTCTACAGACTGGAACAGCACTTTCTCCAGCCAATGACTGTGGAAAGCACTGAACTGATTACTTGAGCTTCTGGTATCTCAGGCGCCACAGGCCAGTCCAAAGCCTCTTGACACCCATGACCTCCAGATCCATTGAGCTGCTCAATACTAATGTTAGATCATAAACAAATCTGTCCAATACTCCTCCATCCCATGCCCTCTGACCCCATAGAACCTTCCACTGCCTGCTCTAGCACATGACCTCTGACCCTGGAGATCTCTCCAGCAGCACCTGCAGCCCATGCCCTCTGACCCCATAGAACCTTCCACTGCCTGCTCTAGCACATGACCTCTGACCCTGCGGATCTCTCCAGCAGCACCTGCAGCCCATGACCTCAGACCCCATAGAACCATCTGCTGTCTGCTCTAGCACATGTCCTCTGACCCTGGAGTTCTCTCCAGCAGCACCTGCAGTCCATGCCCTCTGACCCCATAGAACCTTCCACTGCCTGCTCTAGCACATGACCTCTGACCCTGCAGATCTCTCCAGCAGCACCTGCAGCCATGACCTCAGACCCCATAGAACCATCTGGTGTCTGCTCTAGCACATGACCTCTGACCCTGGAGATCTCTCCAATAGCACCACCAGCCCATGACCTCAGACCCCATAGAACCTTCCACTGCCTGCTCTAGCACATGACCTCTGACCCTGGAGATCTCTCCAGCAGCACCTGCAGCCCATGCCCTCTGACCCCATAGAACCTTCCACTGCCTGCTCTAGCACATGACCTTTGACCCTGCAGATCTCTCCAGCAGCACCTGCAGCCCATGACCTCAGACCCCATAGAACCATCTGGTGTCTGCTCTAGCACATGACCTCTGACCCTGGAGATCTCTCCAATAGCACCACCAGCCCATGACCGCAGACCCCATAGAACTTTCCACTGCCTGCTCTAGCACATGACCTCTGACCCTGGAGATCTCTCCAGCAGCACCTGCAGCCCATGCCCTCTGACCCCATAGAACCTTCCACTGCCTGCTCTAGCACATGACCTCTGACCCTGGAGATCTCTCCAGCAGCACCTGCAGCCAATGACCTCAGACCCCATAGAACCATCTGGTGTCTGCTCTAGCACATGACCTCTGACCCTGGAGATCTCTCCAATAGCACCTGCAGCCCATGACCTCAGACCCCATAGAACCTTCCACTGCCTGCTCTAGCACATGACCTCTGACCCTGGAGATCTTTCCAGCGGCACCTGCAGCCCATGACCTCAGAACCCATAGAACCTTCCACTGCCTGCACTAGCACATGACCTCTGACCCTGGAGATCTCTCCGGTAGCACCTGCAGCCCATGACCTCAGACCACATCGGCCTGCACAGTGCGCCTTCTAACCCGTACGATGTGACCCCAACAACTGGGTCTTTGACTCACAAGCTTATTGAGTGCCTTGTTCAGTCTTTGGTAGAACAAATACATACATAGATCTATTAACCCAATTCAGTCACTCTCATAGGGGTACAGGAGTATAACATTCAGCGAATCACAGGGCCCTGTTCAAACATCATAATACAGCAGAAGTTACAGTCTGGTGCAGACGGCACAAGGTGCAGAAAGTCTCAGTGCATCTTGAAAACATCACATGTTTGACTCAAGGGTAGATGACAGCCCAGAGAGTAAGTCGACGTTTCGACCAAAGTGGAATAGAGTTGCGGGCTTCTTCAGGACAGTGACCTCAATGTAGCAAAATGCTCTTCGATCTTGAGTAACAAAATAGCCAACCCTGTACAAACCTGGGTCGCCCGGCACTATAGATACAGTGTATCTGAAATCGCTCCACCCCGCGATGGCGCGCAAATGTTGACTTATACTTGAGCTGTCATTTACCCTTGCGACAAAACTATGATGTTTTCAAGTTAACTTTGAATAAGCTTTGGTGTAGAGTGTCCCGAGACCCTGAGTTTGTATATAAGTATATATGTAAATATATCTCAGGCACTGAGTGCCTCATGCACCTTGTGCCATCCGCACTAGACTGTAACATCTGCCATGTTTTCAAGCTGTCCTGCCACTCCACCCTCACCGGTTGTTCCCCTCTCTTGTCTCAGGCTGTACCGACTGCGGAACAAGGAGAGGATCTCGGTCTCCGCCGCGTCCAAGCTGCTGTCCAACATGATGTGTGAATATCGAGGCATGGGACTGTCTATAGGCAGCATGATCTGCGGCTGGGACCAAAAGGTGAGTGGTAGACACAACCCCACTGTGAGAAGGGCAGGGACACTGAGACCCTATGAAGAGTGGAAGCTTCTAGCAAGGAACTTGAGAGTGGACTGCAGGCCTGTGAAGAAGGTTAAAAATAACAGCCAGTCAAGTATTATTTCTGTCAAACGTCTTAGAATCTGGCATTACGTACAGCACCTAAATAAAAAGTGAGGGTCCAATTCACAAAGGCAAAGTTAGACCAAGTTAGTAAAGTTCCTACTTGTGAAGTTACTGGTTGTAACTTACCTTTGTGAATACTGAAAAGTGGTAAACTTAGACTTTTGATCTAACTTTACCTTTGTGAATCGGTCCCTGAGCTTGTTGGTATTGGATTATTCAGTTTGTAATCAGTCTATTGTGTTTTATTTTATTTTTACACCAACACCTCAGTGCACTCTGGGTAATTTTCCATTAGGAAGATGGCTGACACTAGTGGGAGACATATGCTTTGAATCCAGGGCAGTACTGGGTACTGGACTGTGTCTGTGGTAGGTACCGCTGTTTACCACTGGTGTCCCTGGGCCTCAGATGCTCTTACACTCCATGTGGAAAACCAAGACGCCACCTTTTTGTACTTGATGCTCGAACGTCACCAGAGGTTTGCAAACAAGGCTTACTCTAGGGGGTAGTAGTGTGGTTAAAACAGACATACTCTGTAACACCAGTGATTACACAATACACTCAATGTCCAGTCAGAAGTATTCTTTCATAAACAACAGGCATTTTATTTACCTCTAGGAAAGTAGGGCAGATGGGACTTTAAGTGAGCTGGGTCTCTCTGGGTCTCAGACGCGGCAGGATTTAAAAGTGGACTTTAAAACAGGTCCTTTTCAGGCCCTATATTCATATTACGAGCTTCACACAAAAAAGATCATTGATTTATGGACACTGACAGTAAAACCCATTTAGTGAATCCCTGTCAGCCACAAAGTTCCTGTGCACATTTCATATATTTTACTTAGGCCCTGATTTAGATGTTGGGGGACGGGTTACTCCGACACAACGATGATGGATATGCCATCCGTCGAAGTATAAATCGCATTACATCCTATGGGATTTATATTTCGGCTGACCGGATATCCGTCACCATTGTGCCAGAGTGACCCGTCCGTCGAGATCAAAATCAGGCCCTTAATCTTCCATTCCAGAAGAGTCTATTCTTTCCAGGAAGTTGTGTGTCTGCATTTGTTTTCGTGAAGCTTATTCTTCTTGTGCAGTGAGCACTGTGAACTGAGTCCACTCATGTGAGTTCAGGTCGTGGGTCATGATTCTGACCTCAGCAGTTGAGGCTGAAGGTAGCGCAAGTTTGTAATAGCGCCTATCAGTGGGTCATAACGGTGTTCAGAACACAGGCTCCTCCGATCCTTGGCCTCTCAGCAGAGGGCACAAAGCAGTAGCCTCTTGTGCCATAGGTGATTGTGAGTCTGTGTGAAAGCGTGTGAATCAGGTACAAAGCTGTGGACAGGCCGAAGTAAAAGAAAATGCAGTGCTTAGAGGTGAGTGGGAGCTGTTCGTAGTGGGGGTGGTGACGTGAAGGAGATGAAAGGACGTCCATGCTGGAGAGGATGAAAAGAGGGTGCTGAAGAGGAAAGAGATGAGGTGTGAGATATACAGATGTAGGATTTCAGAAAGATGTGGGGAGGAAAGTGATGTTCGAGTGAGACACTGCAGAAGAAACGGGTGTGAAGGGAAGACTGTGAGTGGAGTGAGACACTGCGAGGACCACTGCTCCTTCCACAGACCTTAGGAAGGTTTAATTAAGTCTCATATTTTCAGAATTAAAATATTTTCAATTCTGATTATTCACATCAAAATCATTGTTATTGCTTGTCTATCTGATACCGGTAATAATCATTGGCAAAGCCTGTAGGCCTCGCTTCTTTTAGGGGCATGTCTGTAACTGTGTGATATGTATGGATGCAATAACAAAACAGTCAGAGAGAAGCATCAAAACACAGGTCAGTTGACACGCTATGGAAAGTAAAGCATTTTAGTTTAACTTTTGAAGTCATTCCCATATTTACATAGGCCACGCCTCTTAGAAGGGACTCTAAGTTACGATTCTTCAGCAACGCCCCATTTAGAAACCCCCTTTATTATCCCCTCAAAACTCTGAGGGCAGGTAGTATTTGTGATAGCCCAGAACATCAGAATGCCCTAACACCTTTTAGGCCGTTGATATCTGTAGAAACACAAGTAAAGCTCTTTTGTGTTTAGGTGCTTTCTTAATATAAATAACAGTGCGACGGCCAGTGCGATCCTCTGAAGACAGGTGTGGCGTTGTCAGAGATCTGTGGAAACTCTTGGATTCATAGTCTTATACGCTGTAACATAACAGAACTCACTACGGCCAGTGCTATCCTCTAAAGACAGATGTGGCGTTGTCAGAGATCTTTGGAAACTCTTGGATTCATAGTCTTATACGCTGTAACATAACAGAACTCACTACGGCCAGTGCTATCCTCTGAAGACAGGTGTGGCGTTGTCAGAGATCTGTGGAAACTCTTGGATTCATAGTCTTATACGCTGTAACATAACAGAACTCACTACGGCCAGTGCTATCCTCTAAAGACAGATGTGGCGTTGTCAGAGATCTTTGGAAACTCTTGGATTCATAGTCTTATACGCTGTAACATAACAGAACTCACTACGGCCATTGCTATCCTCTGAAGACAGGTGTGGCGTTGTCGGAGATCTTTGGAAACTCTTTGATTCATAGTCTTATACGCTGTTACATAACAGAACTCACTACGGCCAGTGCGATCCTCTGAAGACAGGTGTAGCATTGTCGGAGATCTTTGGAAACTCTTGGATTCATAGTCTTATACGCTGTTACATAACAGAACTCACTACGGCCAGTGCGATCCTCTGAAGACAGGTGTAGCGTTGTCAGAGATCTTTGGAAACTCTTGGATTCATAGTCATACACTGTAACATAACAGAACTCACAACGGCCAGTGCTATCCTCTGAAGACAGGTGTGGCGTTGTCGGAGATCTTTGGAAACTCTTTGATTCATAGTCTTATACGCTGTTACATAACAGAACTCACTACGGCCAGTGCGATCCTCTGAAGACAGGTGTAGCATTGTCGGAGATCTTTGGAAACTCTTGGATTCATAGTCTTATACGCTGTTACATAACAGAACTCACTACGGCCAGTGCGATCCTCTGAAGACAGGTGTGGCGTTGTCAGAGATCTTTGGAAAATCTTGGATTCATAGTCTTATACGCTGTAACATAACAGAACTCACTACGGCCAGTGCTAT
This sequence comes from Calotriton arnoldi, assembly GCA_963921515.1. NCBI lineage: Eukaryota > Metazoa > Chordata > Amphibia > Caudata > Salamandridae > Calotriton > Calotriton arnoldi. The sequence continues at coordinate 1,862,464 of CAWUFW010002590.1, read as the reverse complement.
CCTCTGAAGACAGGTGTGGCGATGTCGGAGATCTTTGGAAACTCTTGGATTCATAGTCTTATACGCTGTAACATAACAGAACTCACTACGGCCAGTGCTATCCTCTGAAGACAGGTGTGGCGTTGTCGGAGATCTTTAGAAACTCTTGGATTTATAGTCTTATACGCTGTTACATAACAGAACTCACTACGGCCAGTGCTATCCTCTGAAGACAGGTGTGGCGTTGTCGGAGATCTTTGGAAACTCTTGGATTCATAGTCTTATACGCTGTAACATAACAGAACTCACTACGGCCAGTGCTATCCTCTGAAGACAGGTTTCGCGTTGTCGGAGATCTTTGGAAACTCTTGGATTCATAGTCATACACTGTAACATAACAGAACTCTCTACGGCCAGTGCTATCCTCTGAAGACGTGTGGCGTTGTCGGAGGTCTTTGGAAACTCTTGGATTCATAGTCTTATACGCTGTAACATAACAGAACTCACTACGGCCAGTGCTATCCTCTGAAGACAGGTGTGGCGTTGTCGGAGATCTTTGGAAACTCTTGGATTCATAGTCTTATACTCTGTAACATAACAGAACTCACTACGGCCAGTGCTATCCTCTGAAGACAGGTGTGGCGATGTCGGAGATCTTTGGAAACTCTTGGATTCATAGTCTTATACGCTGTAACATAACAGAAGTCCCTACGGCCAGTGCTATCCTCTGAAGACAGGTGTGGCGTTGTCGGAGATCTTTGGAAACTCTTGGATTCATAGTCTTATACCCTGTAACATAACAGAAATCACTACGGCCAGTGCTATCCTCTGAAGACAGGTGTGGCGTTGTCGGAGATCTTTGGAAACTCTTGGATTCATAGTCTTATACCCTGTAACATAACAGAACTCACTACGGCCAGTGCTATCCTCTGAAGACAGGTTTCGCGTTGTCGGAGATCTTTGGAAACTCTTGGATTCATAGTCTTATACGCTGTAACATAACAGAACTCACTACAGCCAGTGCTATCCTCTGAAGACAGGTGTGGCGTTGTCGGAGATCTTTGGAAACTCTTGGATTCATAGTCTTATACTCTGTAACATAACAGAACTCACTACGGCCAGTGCTATCCTCTGAAGACAGGTGTGGCGATGTCGGAGATCTTTGGAAACTCTTGGATTCATAGTCTTATACGCTGTAACATAACAGAACTCACTACGGCCAGTGCTATCCTCTGAAGACAGGTGTGGCGTTGTCGTATATCTTTGGAATCTCTTGGATTCATAGTCTTATACGCTGTAACATAACAGAACTCACTATGGCCAGTGCTATCCTCTGAAGACAGGTTTCGCGTTGTCGGAGATCTTTGGAAACTCTTGGATTCATAGTCTTATACGCTGTAACATAACAGAACTCACTACGGCCAGTGCTATCCTCTGAAGACAGGTGTGGCGTTGTCGGAGATCTTTGGAAACTCTTGGATTCATAGTCTTATACGCTGTAAAATAACAGAACTCACTACGGCCAGTGCGATCCTCTGAAGACAGGTGTGGCGTTGTCGGAGATCTTTGGAAACTCTTGGATTCATAGTCTTATACTCTGTAACATAACAGAACTCACTACGGCCAGTGCGATCCTCTGAAGACAGGTGTGGCGTTGACAGAGATCTGTGGAAACTCTTGGATTCATAGTCTTATACGCTGTAACATAACAGAACTCACTACGGCCAGTGCTATCCTCTAAAGACAGATGTGGCGTTGTCGGAGATCTTTGGAAACTCTTGGATTCATAGTCTTATACGCTGTAACATAACAGAACTCACTACGGCCAGTGCTATCCTCTGAAGACAGGTGTGGCGTTGTCGGAGATCTTTGGAAACTCTTGGATTCATAGTCTTATACGCTGTAACATAACAGAACTCACTACGGCCAGTGCGATCCTCTGAAGACAGGTGTGGAGTTGTCGGAGATCTTTAGAAACTCTTGGATTTATAGTCTTATACGCTGTAACATAACAGAACTCACTACGGCCAGTGCTATCCTCTGAAGACAGGTGTGGCGTTGTCGGAGATCTTTGGAAACTCTTGGATTCATAGTCTTATACGCTGTAACATAACAGAACTCACTACGGCCAGTGCTATCCTCTGAAGACAGGTGTGGCGTTGTCGGAGATCTTTGGAAACTCTTGGATTCATAGTCTTATACGCTGTAACATAACAGAACTCACTACGGCCAGTGCTATCCTCTGAAGACAGGTTTCGCGTTGTCGGAGATCTTTGGAAACTCTTGGATTCATAGTCTTATACGCTGTAACATAACAGAACTCACTACGGCCAGTGCTATCCTCTGAAGACAGGTGTGGCGTTGTCGGAGATCTTTGGAAACTCTTGGATTCATAGTCTTATACTCTGTAACATAACAGAACTCACTACGGCCAGTGCTATCCTCTGAAGACAGGTGTGGCGATGTCGGAGATCTTTGGAAACTCTTGGATTCATAGTCTTATACGCTGTAACATAACAGAACTCACTACGGCCAGTGCTATCCTCTGAAGACAGGTGTGGCGTTGTCGTATATCTTTGGAATCTCTTGGATTCATAGTCTTATACGCTGTAACATAACAGAACTCACTACGGCCAGTGCTATCCTCTGAAGACAGGTTTCGCGTTGTCGGAGATCTTTGGAAACTCTTGGATTCATAGTCTTATACGCTGTAACATAACAGAACTCACTACGGCCAGTGCTATCCTCTGAAGACAGGTGTGGCGTTGTCGGAGATCTTTGGAAACTCTTGGATTCATAGTCTTATACGCTGTAAAATAACAGAACTCACTACGGCCAGTGCGATCCTCTGAAGACAGGTGTGGCGTTGTCGGAGATCTTTGGAAACTCTTGGATTCATAGTCTTATACTCTGTAACATAACAGAACTCACTACGGCCAGTGCGATCCTCTGAAGACAGGTGTGGCGTTGACAGAGATCTGTGGAAACTCTTGGATTCATAGTCTTATACGCTGTAACATAACAGAACTCACTACGGCCAGTGCTATCCTCTAAAGACAGATGTGGCGTTGTCGGAGATCTTTGGAAACTCTTGGATTCATAGTCTTATACGCTGTAACATAACAGAACTCACTACGGCCAGTGCTATCCTCTGAAGACAGGTGTGGCGTTGTCGGAGATCTTTGGAAACTCTTGGATTCATAGTCTTATACGCTGTAACATAACAGAACTCACTACGGCCAGTGTGATCCTCTGAAGACAGGTGTGGAGTTGTCGGAGATCTTTAGAAACTCTTGGATTTATAGTCTTATACGCTGTAACATAACAGAACTCACTACGGCCAGTGCTATCCTCTGAAGACAGGTGTGGCGTTGTCGGAGATCTTTGGAAACTCTTGGATTCATAGTCTTATACGCTGTAACATAACAGAACTCACTACGGCCAGTGCTATCCTCTGAAGACAGGTGTGGCGTTGTCGGAGATCTTTGGAAACTCTTGGATTCATAGTCTTATACGCTGTAACATAACAGAACTCACTACGGCCAGTGCTATCCTCTGAAGACAGATGTGGCGTTGTCAGAGATCTGTGGAAACTCTTGGATTCATAGTCTTATACGCTGTTACATAACAGAACTCACTACGGCCAGTGCTATCCTCTGAAGACAGATGTGGCGTTGTCGGAGATCTTTGGAAACTCTTGGATTCATAGTCTTATACGCTGTAACATAACAGAACTCACTACGGCCAGTGCGATCCTCTGAAGACAGGTGTGGCGTTGTCAGAGATCTGTGGAAACTCTTGGATTTATAGTCTTATACGCTGTTACATAACAGAACTCACTACGGCCAGTGCTATCCTCTGAAGACAGGTGTGGCGTTGTCAGAGATCTTTAGAAACTCTTGGATTCATAGTCTTATACGCTGTTACATAACAGAACTCACTATGGCCAGTGCGATGCTCTGAAGACAGGTGTGGCGTTGTCGGATATCTTTGGAAACTCTTGGATTCATAGTCTTATACGCTGTAACATAACAGAACTCACTACGGCCAGTGCTATCCTCTGAAGACAGGTGTGGCGTTGTCGGAGATCTTTGGAAACTCTTCGATTCATAGTCTTATACGCTGTAACATAACAGAACTCACTACGGCCAGTGCTATCCTCTGAAGACAGGTGTGGCGTTGTCGGAGATCTTTAGAAACTCTTGGATCATAGTCTTATACGCTGTTACATAACAGAACTCACTATGGCCAGTGCGATCCTCTGAAGGCAGGTGTGGCGTTGTCGGAGATCTTTGGAAAATCTTGGATTCATAGTCTTATACGCTGTAACATAACAGAACTCACTACGGCCAGTGCGATCCTCTGAAGACAGGTGTGGCGTTGTCGGAGATCTTTGGAAACTCTTGGATTCATAGTCTTATACGCTGTTACATAACAGAACTCACTACGGCCAGTGCGATCCTCTGAAGACAGGTGTAGCGTTGTCAGAGATCTTTGGAAAATCTTGGATTCATAGTCTTATACGCTGTTACATAACAGAACTCACTACGGCCAGTGCGATCCTCTGAAGACAGGTGTGGCGTTGTCAGAGATCTTTGGAAAATCTTGGATTCATAGTCTTATACGCTGTAACATAACAGAACTCACTACGGCCAGTGCTATCCTCTGAAGACAGGTGTGGCGATGTCGGAGATCTTTGGAAACTCTTGGATTCATAGTCTTATATGCTGTAACATAACAGAACTCACTACGGCCAGTGCTATCCTCTGAAGACAGGTGTGGCGTTGTCGGAGATCTTTGGAAACTCTTGGATTCATAGTCTTTTACGCTGTAACATAACAGAACTCACTACGGCCAGTGCTATCCTCTGAAGACAGGTGTGGCATTGTCGTATATCTTTGGAAACTCTTGGATTCATAGTCTTATACGCTGTAACATAACAGAACTCACTACGGCCAGTGCTATCCTCTGAAGACAGGTGTGGCGTTGTCGGAGATCTTTGGAAACTCTTGGATTCATAGTCTTATACGCTGTAACATAACAGAACTCACTACAGCCAGTGCTATCCTCTGAAGACAGGTGTGGCGTTGTCGGAGATCTTTGGACATTCATCATAACAGAGGTCCCTACGGCCTGTCCTAACTTGTGAAGACAGGTGTGGCATTGTCAGAGATCTTTGGAAACTCTTGAATTCATAGTCTTATACGCTGTAATATAAATAACAGAAGTCCCTACGGCCAGTGCTATCCTCTGAAGACAGGTGTGGCATTGTCGGAGATCTTAGGAAACTCTTGAATTCATAGTCTTATACGCTGTAACATAACAGAACTCACTACGGCCAGTGCTATCCTCTGAAGACAGGTGTGGCGTTGTCGGAGATCTTTGGAAACTCTTGGATTCATAGTCTTATACGCTGTAACATAACAGAACTCACTACGGCCAGTGCTATCCTCTGAAGACAGGTGTGGCGTTGTTGGAGATCTTTGTAAACACTTGGATCTATAGTATCATACGCTGTAACATAACAGAACTCACTACGGCCAGTGCTATACTCTGAAGACAGGTGTGGCGTCGTCGGAGATCTTTGGAAAATCTTGGATTCATAGTCTTATACGCTGTAACATAACAGAACTCACTACGGCCAGTGCTATCCTCTGAAGACAGGTGCGGCGTTGTCGGAGATCTTTGGAAACTCTTGGATTCATTGTCTTATACGCTGTAACATAACAGAACTCACTACGGCCAGTTCTATCCTCTGAAGACAGGTGTGGCGTTGTCGGAGATCTTTGGAAACTCTTGGATTCATAGTCTTATACGCTGTAACATAACAGAACTCACTACGGCCAATGCTATCCTCTGAAGACAGGTGTGGCGTTGTCGGAGATCTTTGGAAACTCTTGGATTCATAGTCTTATACTCTGTAACATAACAGAACTCACTACGGCCAGTGCTATCCTCTGAAGACAGGTGTGGCGTTGTCGGAGATCTTTGGAAACTCTTGGATTCATAGTCTTATACGCTGTAACATAACAGAACTCACTACGGCCAGTGCTATCCTCTGAAGACAGGTGTGGCGTTGTCGGAGATCTTTGGAAACTCTTGGATTCATAGTCTTATACGCTGTAACATAACAGAACTCACTACGGCCAGTGCTACCCTCTGAAGACAGGTGTGACGTTGTCGGAGATCTTTGGAAACTCTTGGATTCATAGTCTTATACGCTGTAACATAACAGAACTCACTACGGCCAGTGCGATCCTCTGAAGACAGGTGTGGCGTTGTCGGAGATATTTGGAAACTCTTGGATTCATAGTCTTATACGCTGTAACATAACAGAACTCACTACGGCCAGTGCTATCCTCTGAAGACAGGTGTGGCGTTGTCGGAGATCTTTGGAAACTCTTGGATTCATAGTCTTATACGCTGTAATATAAATAATAGAACTCACTACGGCCAGTGCTATCCTCTGAAGACAGGTGTGGCGTTGTCGGAGATCTTTGGAAACTCTAGGATCTATAGTCTCATACGCTGTAATATAAATAACAGAAGTCCCTCTGTCGAGGGCTATACTCTACAGAAAGGTTTGGCATTCTCGGTGATCTTTGGACATTCATCATAACAGAGGTCCCTACAGCCTGTCCGATGTTGTGAAGAAAGCTTTGGCGTTGTTGGAGATCTTTGGAAACTCTTGGATCTATAGTCCTATACGCTATAATATAAATAACAGACGTCCCTCTGGCGAGGGCTATCCTCTACAGAAAGGTTTGGCATTCTTTGGACATTCTTCATAACAGAGGTCTCTACGGCCAGTGCTATCCTCTGAAGACAGGTGTGGCGTTGTCGGAGATCTTTGGAAACTCTTCGGTCTGTAGTCTTCTATGATGGGCTTTGGGACATATCTTGAACTATGGGACAGACACACCAGTCAACATAAATGAATGTGTCAAATTCCTTCTCCCACCTCCCCTTTGTAAGCAGAATCATGGACCGGGAGGCAACACGTAAACTCCAAGAGTTTGTTTATCTGGGCGCAGAACAGGGGTGGGAACAGAGTTGGTGATCATTGATATTTAGGAGGATTTGATCTCCCCTCTTCACAGTGGCACGCCAGAAGCTCCTATCATGCTCGACCTGCCTCCTTCTTACAGAGGACTCACCCGCTGTGTGTTGTGAAGCACTCATATGGCGAGGAACTGAGTCCTGTTCCAGTGTCCGTCAAAGCTGCAAACAATCTACCGCCTTTTGTAGTTAAAACACTGCATTGAGCGAGATTAGCGATATGATTCTTTTTAACCACATCAACAATACTCTTGGACTACTGGAAACAGCAAACTCGAAAGGAAGTGTCTCCAACATTTGGTGGCGGATGAAAGAGGCATGAGGTGGAGTCAAGACTACCCAGCCTTTGTATTCTGCAATCCTAGCATTGGCACCAATCTTAGAAACTCCTTGGACTCTTATTCTTGTACAAACGAATCTCTGCCTTGTTCTCAAAGAGCTTCATTGGTTATCAGTAGCAGAAAGTAAGGTTTAAACTTCTGTGTTCAGTCTTCAGATCACACAGCAGAACTGGTCCAGTCTGCCTTCACCAGCTGACACTGCATGTCATACCTGATCAGACCATGAGGTCAAGCAGAGCAAATGTAGTGACGCAAACAAGGTTCACTCAGAAAACTCGAGGAGGGAGAGCGCGTCACGTCGAGGGTACACAACTCTGGAACTCTCTACGTCCTGATCTGAGGAATGAAAGAAGCCTTGTAGCCTTTCTAAGACGAAGCTTAGAACAAGGTCCTTTGTAGCCATCACTGGGATCAACCCTCGCGTGAGGCATTGACCCCCTGGACCAATGCAGCCGAACCTTCTTCAGTGCTCAAAACTGAAGACATCTGGATTCAGGCAGAAACTCATAAGATAGAGTACTATCATTAGAGGTGAAAAGTGTCCTCTTGACTGACATGGGCTCTATACATAGCAAACACATTAATAAAGGAACAACTATGATGCATCTTGCATTTGTTCTACTTTCTTGCCGTCTCCAGTTCTAAAGAGAGGCAACTGAGTGGGTTTGAGCCCAAGTAACTGAGAATCTGTCAAAGTAATCCAGTGCCAGAGTTCCCTTTCTGAGACAGTACTTACCGTGCCCCGCTTGGCAGGCACCGATGGCTCAGAGGGCTGAAGGGTCCTATTGATACTGAGAGACCAGACTGTGGTGTCTGGAGCACCGATAAACAGGATTACTCCCTATAGGAAATTCCAAGTATGCGGGTGGGTCATTCTGGGCAGGGACGGATTTATGGCACCGTCTTTAACTACTCCTCGCTGGCCAACTCTTTGTGCTCTAGACTTGTTACTTCCACTCTTTCACCAGCTGGAACTGAGGCACTGGAGATTAGGGCCAAACTGGACCTTCATACAGTGATACATTGAGAACAGTTGGGGATGCAGGCATGGACCAGATGGTTAGTCCATGGCCACTGGAACAGGATGACCAAACTCGGCCAACCAGAGAGCTGGGGTCAAGAGAAGAAACCTCAGGGTCCTTCTTGAGCTGGAAGTGGCAGTGCCATGCTCACACACAGTCAAAGGTATCACCGGAGGGTCGCGGCTATGCAGAGTTACAACAGTGGTAGCCCTGGATGGCTATCTGGAGGACTTCTATAGTCTTCGTTGCACAGAGGACTCTGGGATAGGGCTGACCACTAGGAGACAAGGGGCTCGGTTCACGCTCGCTGCCTGCATCATGAAAATATAGGATGTGTATCACCTGTATTGTAAAAATATACTGGCCCCACACCTCTGATATACAAAAATACTGTATTTGTAAAGGAACAACGGTCCCTACAGTGAAACAATTTGACACAAGTAACTAGAATGAATTTAGTAATGACACAATGAGTTAATATGTCAAATTAAAAGATATGTTTATTAACAGTCACAACGCCAAAAGGAACAGACATGCTAATGTGCTTAGGCAAACAAACGTGACAAACATAGAAAATAATTTGTTTATGTCACAATTCAAATTACCAAAGGACACCCCTGTCAATTTAAATACACAAAAAAGGGTCTAAAAGCAAAGTCGACGACGTTTCGATCCTTTCCAATTGTAAGGATCATCATCAGGATACTTTAGAATGAATGCCTCAGATACAGCGCTGCTTTGATCCATTCCCAGGGCTGTCCTAGCACTGACACCCATCTCTCTTCCTTCTACGATTGATTCCAGGCTCCCTCAACCAAGTTTTATCCTGGCACTGACACCCATCTCTCTTCCATCTATGGCATCGGGCTGCCACACTCATGTTCTATCCTGGCACTGACACCTGTCTCTCTTACTTCTAGGGTCCTGGGCTCCCGCATTTAGTTTCTATCCTGTCATTGATACAAGTCTCTCTTCCTTCCTAGGGCCCTGGACCCCACACTCTGGTTCTATCCTGGCACTGACACCTGTCTCGCTTCCTTCCTAGGGCCCCTGGGCTCCCACATTCTGGTTCTATCCTGGCACTGACATCCGTCTCTCTTCCTTCCTAGGGCCCTGGGAACCCACACTCAGGTTCTATCCTGGCACTGACACCCGTCTCTCTTTCTTCCTAGGGCCCCGGGCTCCCACACTCAGGTTCTGTCCTGGCACTGACACCCATCTCTCTTCATTCCTAGGGCCCTGGGCTCCCACACTCAGGTTCTATCCTGGCACTGACACCCATCTCTCTTCCTTCCTAGGGCCCGGGCTCCCACACTCAGGTTCTGTCCTGGCACTGACACCCATCTCTCTTCCTTCCTAGGGCCTGGGCTCCCACACTCAGGTTCTATCCTGGCACTGACAACCGTCTCTCTTCCTTTCTAGGGCCCTGGGCTGTACTATGTGGATGACAATGGGACGCGTCTGGCTGGACCTCTGTTCTCCACTGGCTCTGGGAACAGCTACGCCTATGGGGTTCTGGACAGTGGCTACCGATATGACCTTACAGTGGAGGAGGCCTACGACCTGGGCCAGCGAGCCATCTGTCATGCCACGCACCGTGATGCGTACTCCGGCGGCTACGTTAATAGTGAGTTACCTAGAACGACTGGCACGTGAGCTGTGTGACCTGGCTCCCTGTGTCCTGGGAAAGTGTTCAACCATAATATTGACTCAAAAATCTAGTTGGTCATTAATATTGTTGCCAAAATATCCTGATAACCAGAATATCAAAAGACATAATATTGTTTTTTATTATTTATTTGGGGGGGAAAGGTTTTTTTTGGGGCCTTAGGGGTATGTAGATATGGAGCACAGGCTTTTTAGGGTTATTCGGGGGGTCAGTAATTTTTTAAGGCTTAGCAGTGGGTAATGATGTTTGGTTGCTAAGAGAATTTTTAGGATTCAGAAGTAGATATTAGGTTGTATGACAGAAGCATGCATGGCTAAACCACGCATGCCTCTACTCTGCTGCCCCAACAACTAATGTGTCTTCACAACGCATTCCTTTACCACGCATGCCTTTACCACGCAATTTCCTTATAAAGGCATGCTTGGTAAAGGGATATCTGTGGTAAAGATCACACCTCCGTCCTGAGCCCTAAAAACAGCCTCGACCCTCCCCCCGAGCCCTAAAATCAACCCAACACCCAAGCTCTAAAAAAAAACCTAACCCCCGAGCCCTAAAAACAACCCTGACCCCCAGCACTAAAAACAAAACGACCCCCCTGAGTCCTAAAACAACCTGACCCGCCCAGAGCCCTAAAAACAGCCAGACTCCCCCAAAGCCCTAAAAACAACCCCGAACCCTCCTGAGCCCTAAAAACAACTCCGCCCCCCCAAGCCCTAAAAACAACCTGACCCCCCCCCTGAGCTGTAAAAACGACCCCATCTATAAAAACCACTCCCAACAGCCCCAAAACCCGGCCTCATTTCCCAGACCACGTCCCGGAGCTCCCTCTCCCGATCCTTCCTCTTCCTGTGCCCTCCCATCAGCGCATCTAGACCGCGCACTGCCTTAACAACGCATATGCGGGGTTAAGGCAAGTGTAGTTCTGCTTGTGGGGAAACGGCACGTGTGGCTCAGCTCGTGTTGTAAAGGCCGTTTCTCTAGATAGTAAAATGGTTAAGGGATTGTTAAGGTTCAGAGGTGGTAGTGATTTTGGGGCGTTAGGGAAATATTAAGATTTCAGAGATGGGTGCTATTAGAAGGGAAGGGATTTTTTAGGGTTCAAGAACGGGTCATAATTCGGGTTCTAAGAGTTTTTAGGGTTCAGGTATGGGTTATGTGTTCATAGTTAAGAGGAAGTTTTAAGGGTTTGGGCTTCAAAATGAACATAACTATGAAACATTTAGTAAATTTATTTAATTAAAAAACTAAAAATATTTTAAAAGTTTATAAAAGTGGGTTGTAAATAGTTTAAAATTGTATTCATATAACTAAATATTTATCATTTTTTAAATATGTTCAATAGAATGTAATATTAATATGTTTGAAATCAATAATGTAAATAAAATGTGAAAAAGTGTTTTTTTTAAAAACGTTCCTCAACTTTGTAAAGTAATTATAAAGTAAAATATTTTGTACTAAGTATATTAACCGATGTGATATTTTGTTTAAAAGATGTTTGTAGTCAATATTTTAGTACTGTAGTATGTAAAGTCAAGGTAAATTTGATTCCTTTGCACTTTGACATTTCTTGCGCAATATGTTTGTGGTTGATATTATGACATACAACCAGAGGGAAGTGTGCGGTTTACAAACCCTTTTCTAAACCACGCCTGTTGGCACCCTCCATCACATGAGCAGCCCCACAAGGTACATGGAATCTTTTGAAAAGTCTGTTTTACTACATTCACTAATTTCTTTGCCATGACCTAGGAGGAGGGATAACTCTTTCTGGTCAGACTTCAGTCTCTCCTCTGTCCTAAGCATGCAGCATCTCCCTCTGATGGAAGAGTTTAGCTGAGGAGAGTTCACTTATATCGAAGACAAAGGGCCTGATTTAGATCTTGGCGGAGGGGTTACTCCTTCACAACGATGACGGATATCTCGCCCGCTGAAAAATAAATGCCATTACATCCTATGGGATTTATATTTCGGCATATGGAATATTCGTCACCGTTGTTACGGAGAAACCGGTCCGCCGAGCTCTAAATCAGGCCCCAAGTCTCTCTTATCAGAATCCCGTCTCGCCACCATGTTTTGGTGGGGTAATGGATTACCCTTGTACAAGCCCCATCTCAGAGGGCTCTGTCACCGCGTGGCCTTGCATGGCTCCTCATTTCCAATGGATAAGCTCCCCCTAATCTCCTGAAGGCCCCTGATGGGTCCTCTCTTACCCTCCTCTAAGCTGAGTCTTCTAATAAAGCCCACGTTTGCCTCGTGGCTTCTGCCAGCTCCTCTATACTCAATGCCCCTCTGATCACAGCGTCCGCTCTTCCCTCATGTCTGGCAGATGTCATAGGAGGGTTCATCTGTAATCCAGGACGAGCGGCTCATACCTGGGAGAGCTCCTGTTTTACCCATGTACATGCCCCCACTGATCACTGAGCCTGCTCCTGCCTTAGAGAGCTCCCTTCTTACCCATGTGCAAGGCCCCTCTGATCGCCGAGCCTGCTCATACCTTGGAGAGCTCCCTCTATGTACAAGCCCCCACTGATTGCCGAGCCTGCTCATACCTTGGAGAGCTCCCTTCTTACCCTTGTGCAAGGCCCCTCTGATCGCCGAGCCTGCTCATACCTTGGAGAGCTCCCTTCTTACCCTTGTGCAAGGCCCCTCTGATCGCCGAGCCTGCTCATACCTTGGAGAGCTCCCTTCTTACCCTTGTGCAAGGCCCCTCTGATCGCTGACCCGCTCATACCTTGGAGAGCTCCCTCCATGTACAAGCCCCCTCTGATCACTGAGCCCGTCCATACCTTGGAGAGCTCCTGCCCCCTTTGATCGCTGACCCTGCTCATACCTTGAAGAGCTCCCTCCATGTACAAGCCCCCTCTGATCACTGAGCCCGCCCATTCCTTAGAGAGCTCCCTTCATGTAAAAGCTCCCTCTGATCAGAGCCCGCTCTCCCCTCACGCCTTTGGCAGGCTCCTCTCTCACCGTGCGTAAGCTCTCTTGCGTCTTTCTGTTCGCAGTGTACCACATGAAGGAGGATGGCTGGATTAAAGTCTGCAGGGAAGACGTCAGCGACCTTCTTCACCACTACCAATCGGAGAAGCAATAGATGGGAAGGAGTCGCCAGCTTCATCCGTCTTCAAAGCCCGGATCCAGGTGGACGTCGGATATGTCCGTGGGCTATGTCCAGACCCTTTTCCCTCAGTTCTCTGGATGCTGATCCATAAAGCACGTGCAGTGCTTCCTAGCTTTACTTACTGCAAAATATAAATAAAGTTTATTGAGCCAAACCTCCACATCTGTCACTGGTGATGACTATCCATTTGCAATGTTTAATATTAATTTTCCTGTGGGCTACAATGCTTAGTCTTGAGAGTTGATTGACAAGCATTGGCACATCTCAAGTGAATGACAATGTAATTGGCAGAGCCGGTGTAATATCTAAAGCCCCCTTCAATTTCTCAACCACCCCTTCTCACTGAGGAAGAACCGATCAGTTTCTTCTCAACAGTATCCAGACGACTTGCAAATGCGCTTGTTCCATATAGTCAAGATTTTAATTTAGGTTTGGTCACCACCAGAAGACGATGTAACATTGTGGGGTCACCAGGTGATAAAGGGAACCCCTCCTTTGGTGGACAGTTTGGCATTCATCGGAGCGCCGGCACTGCTGCCTAATCTTGGCACTGTCGGGTCGTCTTGGCATTGGTGGGTGCTGATGGATATCTGGGACACTGAAGGTCATTCTCTTGAGAGCACCCTTGTCTTTCAAGGTCATCCTGGTATAAGTGGGCACCCACTGCTATTCTAAGGAAAAACGACATTGGTCAAGAATCATTGGGGCATATGTACAAGCCCCTATCGCCACGGAAACGTCACTTTTAGTGACGTTTCCGTGGCGATAGGGGCTTTGCCTTATTTACAAGGAAGCATTAAGCCACTTAATGTGGCTTAACGCTGCCTTGTAAATAAGGCCCCCTTTCACGCTATGCTTAGCGTGAAAGAGGTGGGCAGTGGGTGTTGTGTTGGGCGTTCCACCGCAACACCCATTAATTTTGATGCTGCCCCCTGTTTACAAGGGCAGCGTAAATAGGAGGCAGCGCCAAAATTAAGACCAGGAAAAACCTCGTCTTAAGTTGGTGAAACGAGGAGAAATACTTTATTTCTCCTCATTTTTGCTGTTTTCATGTGTGCTGCCTTGTGCAGCACACATGGAAAAAGCAAAACGCCTTGGATTGTTTATGTACAGCAGTGATACTCAAAGTACGGCCCGGGGGCCTCATGCGGCCCTCTTGACTTTTACATGCGGCCCTTTGAGCAGAAGCAGCACTGGGCTGCTGTTTACTCGACTCAAACCTAACATGAAAAAAAAGTTAAATATACAGCAAACACTTATTTAAAGGTTAATTGCAGTTAGGGAAAGGAAGTAACTACATCCTTACCTTTAGGAACACCTTCATTTTTAAAGACAGCCACTAGATATACATGCTTTGCTTCCCCTAAACCCACTTAACACCCCCCGCTGGTATCAGTGCTGCCCTCGGTCACACCAAAGACCAAACTTTGTGGCCCCCGGGAAAATGTTTGAGAGTACCCATGATGTACAGGAAGGTCCCCCTTCTTGTACATAACCAATCCGTTAAAAAAAATGACATTTTGTAACTTCCATGTGTGCTGCATTAAGCAGCACACATGGAAGTGACAAAATGGCATTTAAAGATTGTTTATGGGCAGGAAGGGACACCTTCCCACACATAAACAATCTTCCCCTGCACGCAGACACCCTTGCACTATGGTGTAAGGGTGCCTGCGTTGGCGCTACACTTCTAAGTGTAGCGCCATTGCAGGGGGAAACGCAAGGCTGCACCATATCGTTGTAAATATGGTGCAGCCCTGCGTTTCTGAAGTGGCGGAGAGAGGCGTTAAGCCATGACGGCTAATGCCTCACTCCACCACTTCCTTGTACATATGCCCCTTTGTTTGTTCTTAGAGTGTTGGTTGGTACTCGGGATTTGTTGGTATTCGTAGCCTTGGCAGATGATCATGTCATTGGCAGCGACTCATGACAGTGGTAGATGCTCTAACAGTGGTGGGTATGATATGATCGACATTCATTGGTATTTTTTATACTGATCTGTGATCTATTAAAAGGAATTTATATAGTGAACTATCATTGGCCAAATGAGTTTTTCCTTCAGTCAAAATTTACTGTATTGACTGATTGTAAAAGTTATTTACACACAACATTTAAACAGATAAGTTTCGAAAAGCTTCGCAAATTTTTGGAGGCTTGGTTTGACCTGAAGATTAAAAGGAAGGCTCTACTAGAGTTTAGCAGATGCAACAGGAAAGGATTTATCATCTAGCCAGAATGATTTAGTCTTTGGAATATCAAGGCTGGATTTTAGCTTACGAGTCGCGAGTACTATATAAACTTGTCAGCCAGAAATCCTAGGCTACATTCATTCAATGCATAGTGAGTATTAAGGGGTTCTCGACTTTACTGCGCCTGCTGATTTCATGAGCACTATTGAAAAAGGGTGGTGATAAAGGCATTGGCAAATACACAGGCACGTAATGTGCATTATTGCATACTCATGACCGGTGTGAACACTTGAGAGTGTATGTGAATATATAGTATGTATGTGCTACTTATATAGCATTTATCAGCCAAGGGGCAGTGGGGCTACTTACAGGGGTAAAGGTACTCATGTAGTCTATAGGAGCGGTAGCTGGTTTGTTGGCTTTCACTACATTGGGATGTAGCATTTGTTAAAGCGGCGAGACTTCACTCTTTCCTGATTTAGAGAGGCGAGGCTTCACTCTTTCCTGATTTAAAGAGGCGAGACTTCACTCTTTCCTGATTTAGAGAGGCGAGGCTTCACTCTTTCCTGATTTAGAGAGGCGAGGCTTCACTCTTTCCTGATTTAGAGAGGCGAGGCTTCACTCTTTCCTGAATTAGAGAGGCGAGGCTTCACTCTTTCCTGATTTGGAGAGGCGAGGCTTCACTCTTTCCTGATTTGGAGAGGCCAGGCTTCACTCTTTCCTGATTTGGAGAGGCCAGGCTTCACTCTTTCCTGATTTAGAGAGGCGAGACTTCACTCTTTCCTGATTTAGAGAGGCGAGGCTTCACTCTTTCCTGATTTGGAGAGGCGAGGCGTCGGTCTTTCCTGATTTAGAGAGTCCAGGCTTCACTCTTTCCTGATTTAGAGAGGCGAGACTTCACTCTTTCCTGATTTAGAGAGGCGAGGCTTCACTCTTTCCTGATTTGGAGAGGCGAGGCTTCACTCTTTCCTGATTTGGAGAGGCGAGGCTTCACTCTTTCCTGATTTAGAGAGGCGAGGCTTCACTCTTTCCTGATTTAGAGAGGCGATGTTGTGTAGCTCCTATAGTACCCCTGCAGGACCTGCGCGTTTGGATAACATATACTGCGGGCTTGGTGGCAGACTGACTCCGTGCACCCCCACCGTATATGTTAGCCTAGTTTTGCATTAGCTAGCGCGCAGTGCCACTAGTGTCTCCTCTTATCGGGGAGAGATTAGTTTCTGGCAACCTTAGAACATGACAACCCTGATTCCCTCATAATCGTGGAAACAATGTACTACCTTTCGCTCAGTCACTCGTGCTCACTTATTTGGTTTGTCTCAGAGAGTTACACAGAATAAACAGTCTGGGCGTTTCAATAAGTATTTATTGAACAGTTGTTATTCTAGTGTAAAATATATGTGCTGCGGTAACCAGCAGACAATAGCAGAGATATATTATCAGCAGTACAATAAAAGCAAAGGGATAGAACAGTTCTACCATATTGCGATAATCATGAGTACATACATGAATATAATAGCATTATTCAAGTGTGCGTACTCCTACGATGCCTACCTAGATGTACCTGAGTGTACCTAGCATATGTGTGTAGGTCTTAGAAGCTAAGAGCCAAGAATCCTCCTAGGATTTAGTCGAACCCCCATACCTGAATAGAGAAAGTGTGGGACCCCGTCCTGGTCTCGAGTTGGACACCCCGTCCGGGTTGTGTCAGACCACTGTCAGCTTGAGCGACTGCATGCAGGAGCCTCAGCATCTCTGGTCAGTGTGTCAGCATGGAAGTCTCGGTTCCCTCTGTCTTACCGGGGCAAGATGTGGTGTATTTATACCCTAAAGAGTCTCGGTCCTCAGTATGGTTTGTATTGGACATGAGGAAGACGTCAGGGGTGAACTTTGTACATACATATTATGTCGGTGGTGTATTCTTAGAGAGCCATGCATAATTAATGAGTACAGTGTGGGCCTGTGTTTGGAAGAACCCTGCTGTATTCAAAACCACAGGATAGATAACGTTCAGCCCTCAGAGCTCGTTGTGTACTAGCTGGGACCAATGTAGGTGAAAGATCATGCCTATATAAGGAGTCATACTATAATAGGACATGTACAGTTGTGACCATAATTGGGCATATGCGGCCATGACCATAATAGGGCAAGTACGAATATGACCATATTAGGGTTAATATGAATACGTCCATTTTAGGGCATGTACGAACGGGTCTACATTAGGGCCTCTATGCGGGATATAACAGCGAGGCTTCACTCTTTCCTGAATTAGAGAGGGCAGGCTTCACTCTTTCCTGATTTAAAGAGGCCAGGCTTCACTCTTTCCTGATTTAGAGAGGCGAGGCTTCACTCTTTCCTGATTTAGAGAGGCGAGGCTTCACTGTTTCCTGATTTAGAGAGGCGAGTCTTCGCTCTTTCCTGAATTAGAGAGGCGAGGCTTCACTCTTTCCTGATTTAGAGAGGCGAAGCTTCACTCTTTCCTGATTTAGAGAGGCGAGGCTTCACTCTTTCCTGAATTAGAGAGTCGAGGCTTCACTCTTTCCTGATTTAGAGAGGCGAGGCTTCACTCTTTCCTGATTTAGAGAGGCGAGGCTTCACTCTTTCCTGATTTGGAGAGGCAAGGCTTCACTCTTTCCTGATTTAGAGAGGCGAGGCTTCACTCTTTCCTGATTTAAAGAGGCGCGAGGCTTCGCTCTTTCCTGATTTAGAGAGGCGAGGCTTCGCTCTTTCCTGATTTAGAGCGGCGATGCTTCACTCTTTCCTGATTTGGAGAGGCGAGGCTTCACTCTTTCCTGATTTAGAGAGGCGAGGCTTCACTCTTTCCTGATTTAGAGAGGCGAGGCTTCACTCTTTCCTGATTTAGAGAGACGAGGCTTCACTCTTTCCTGATTTAGAGAGACGAGGCTTCACTCTTTCCTGATTTAGAGAGACGAGGCTTCACTCTTTCCTGATTTAGAGAGGCGAGGCTTCACTCTTTCCTGATTTAGAGAGGCGAGGCTTCACTCTTTCCTGATTTAGATAGGCGAGGCTTCACTCTTTCCTGATTTAGATAGGCGAGGCTTCACTCTTTCCTGATTTAGACAGGCAAGACTTCACTCTTTCCTGATTTAAAGAGGCGAGGCTTCACTCTTTCCTGAATTAGAGAGGCGAGGCTTCACTCTTTCCTGATTTAGAGAGGCGAGGCTTCGCTCTTTCCTGATTTAGAGAGGCGAGGCTTCACTCTTTCCTGATTTAAAGAGGCGAGGCTTCGCTCTTTCCTGATTTAGAGAGGTGAGGCTTCGCTCTTTCCTGATTTAGAGAGGCCAGGCTTCGCTCTTTCCTGATTTAGAGAGGCGAGGGTTCGATCTTTCCTGAATTAGAGAGGCGAGGCTTCACTCTTTCCTGATTTAGAGAGGCGAGGTTTCACTCTTTCCTGATTTAAAGAGGCGAGGCTTCACTCTTTCCTGAATTAGATAGGCCAGGCTTCGCTCTTTCCTGAATTAGTGAGGCCAGGCTTCGCTCTTTCCTGATTTAGAGAGGCCAGGCTTCGCTCTTTCCTGATTTAGAGAGGCGAGGGTTCGATCTTTCCTGATTTAGAGAGGCGAGGCTTCGCTCTTTCCTGATTTAAAGAGGCGAGGCTTCACTCTTTCCTGAATTAGAGAGGGGAGGCTTCACTCTTTCCTGATTTAGAGGCGAGGCTTCACTCTTTCCTGATTTAAAGAGCCGAGGCTTCACTCTTTCCTGAATTAGAAAGGCGAGGCTTCACTCTTTCCTGATTTAGAGAGGCGAGGCTTCCCTCTTTCCTGATTTAGAGAGGCGAGGCTTCACTCTTTCCTGATTTAGAGTGGTGAGGCTTCGCTCTTTCCTGATTTAGAGAGGCGAGGCTTCGCTCTTTCCTGATTTAGATAGGCGAGGCTTCGCTCTTTCCTGAGTTAGAGAGGCGAGGCTTCACTCTTTCCTGATTTAGAGTGGCGAGGCTTCGCTCTTTCCTGATTTAGATAGGCGAGGCTTCACTCTTTCCTGAGTTAGAGAGGCGAGGCTTCACTCTTTCCTGATTTAGAGTGGCGAGGCTTCGCTCTTTCCTGATTTAGAGAGGCGAGGGTTCGATCTTTCCTGATTTAGAGAGGCGAGGCTTCACTCTTTCCTGATTTAGAGAGGCGAGGGTTCGATCTTTCCTGAATTAGAGAGGCGAGGCTTCACTCTTTCCTGATTTAGAGGCGAGGCTTCACTCTTTCCTGATGTAAAGAGGCGAGGCTTCACTCTTTCCTGAATTAGAAAGGCGAGGCTTCACTCTTTCCTGATTTAGAGAGGCGAGGTATCACTCATCCTGATTTAGAGAGGCGAAGCTTCACTCTTTCCTGATTTAGAGTGGCGAGGCTTCGCTCTTTCCTGATTTAGAGAGGCGAGGCTTCCCTCTTTCCTGATTTAGAGAGGCGAGGCTTCACTCTTTCCTGATTTAGAGTGGCGAGGCTTCACTCTTTCCTGATTTAGAGTGGCGAGGCTTCACTCTTTCCTGAGTTAGAGAGGCGAGGCTTCGCTCTTTCCTGATTTAAAGAGGCGAGGCTTCACTCTTTCCTGAATTAGAGAGGCCAGGCTTCACTCTTTCCTGAATTAGAGAGGCCAGGCTTCACTCTTTCCTGAATTAGAGAGGCCAGGCTTCACTCTTTCCTGATTTAGAGTGGCGAGGTATCACTCATCCTGATTTAGAGAGGCGAAGCCTCACTCTTTCCTGATTTAGAGAGGGAGGCTTCACTCTTTCCTGATTTAGAGAGGCCAGGCTTCACTCTTTCCTGTTTTAGAGAGGCCAGGCTTCACTCTTTCCTGATTTAGAGAGGCGAGGCTTCACTCTGTCCTGATTTAGAGAGGCGAGGCTTCACTCTTTCCTGATTTAGAGAGGCGAGGCTTCACTCTTTCCTGATTTAGAGAGGCGAGGCTTCGCTCTTTTCTGATTTAGAGAGGCGAGGCTTCGCTCTTTCCTGATTTAGAGAGGCGAGGCTTCACTCTTTCCTGATTTAGAGAGGCGAGGCTTCACTCTTTCCTGATTTAGAGAGGCGAGGCTTCACTCTTTCCTGATTTAGAGAGGCGAGGCTTCACTCTTTCCTGATTTAGAGGCGAGGCTTCACTCTTTCCTGATTTAGAGAGGCGAGGCTTCACTCTTTCCTGATTTAAAGAGGCGAGGCTTCACTCTTTCCTGATTTAGAGAGGTGAGGGCTCGATCTTTCCTGATTTAGAGAGGCTTCCCTCTTTCCTGATTTAGAGAGGCGAGGCGTCGCTCTTTCCTGATTTAGAGAGGCGAGGGTTCGATCTTTCCTGAATTAGAGAGGCGAGGCTTCACTCTTTCCTGAATTAGAGAGGCGAGGTATCACTCATCCTGATTTAGAGAGGCGAAGCCTCACTCTTTCCTGATTTAGAGAGGGAGGCTTCACTCTTTCCTGATTTAGAGAGGCCAGGCTTCACTCTTTCCTGTTTTAGAGAGGCGAGGCTTCACTCTTTCCTGAGTTAGAGAGGCGAGGCTTCACTCTTTCCTGATTTAGAGAGGCGAGGCTTCACTCTTTCCTGATTTAGAGAGGCGAGGCTTTGCTCTTTTCTGATTTAGAGAGGCGAGGCTTCGCTCTTTCCTGATTTAGAGAGGCGAGGCTTCACTCTTTCCTGATTTAGAGAGGCGAGGCTTCACTCTTTCCTGATTTAGAGAGGCGAGGCTTCGCTCTTTTCTGATTTAGAGAGGCGAGGCTTCGCTCTTTCCTGATTTAGAGAGGCGAGACTTCACTCTTTCCTGATTTAGAGAGGCGAGGCTTCACTCTTTCCTGATTTAAAGAGGCGAGGCTTCACTCTTTCCTGATTTAGAGAGGTGAGGGCTCGATCTTTCCTGATTTAGAGAGGCTTCCCTCTTTCCTGATTTAGAGAGGCGAGGCGTCGCTCTTTCCTGATTTAGAGAGGCGAGGGTTCGATCTTTCCTGAATTAGAGAGGCGAGGCTTCACTCTTTCCTGATTTAGAGTGGTGAGGCTTCACTCTTTCCTGATTTAAAGAGGCGAGGCTTCACTCTTTCCTGAATTAGAAAGGCGAGACTTCACTCTTTCCTGATTTAGAGAGGCGAGGCTTCACTCTTTCCTGAATTAGAGGCGAGGCTTCACTCTTTCCTGATTTAAAGAGGCGAGGCTTCACTCTTTCCTGATTTAGAGAGGTGAGGGCTCGATCTTTCCTGATTTAGAGAGGCTTCACTCTTTCCTGAATTAGAGCTGCAATGGAGCAGTCCTAATGGAAATGGGGATGTTGATCCAGATCCTGGAAGACCCTTCTGCCTCGCATTCCTTTTTTTTACACTTCTTAGTCTGCTGTGTGATGGTGTCCTGGCTACGGGTGTGCCAAGATCCACCAGAGTTGGTGAGCTTGTCTGCAAGATCGCTTTGTAAATGATGGAGCTCGGTATGAAGATGATGCGGGCCGGCAAGGAGTGCCAATGGAGTTCAGACTGGATGGGGGTGATCTGATCAGGTTTCTTCGGGCTCCGGATGAAAAGTGCTGTAGCCTGTAGGATGCCTTCAAGTGGGGCCAGTGTGGAGTGTGGGAGGCGTTATCAGCATACAGATGCTTTTTAATAGTAACCGTTTAATTGTCTTAAGAACAGAGAGGTGGTAGAAGCCTTTTTTAGCACTCTGTTCCTTGATGGTGAGGCTGGTTTCCAGGGTGAATCCAAGTGACTTGATATTCTGTGAAAGTTGGGTTTTGAAGCCATCAAGATGCGTGTCATTTCGCCAGGTTTGTACTATTTCTTGTTTGTTGTTCTTGGCAAATAACAGGAATTCTGTCATGGTTGTGATTAGCTTCAGGTAGTTATTGAACATCCAGGCATGGATGATGTGCAAACAGCTTGTGAGGTGTTGGATTTCTGATGCAGAGGAGACTTTCAAGTAGAGTTTTGCATCATAGGCCTATCAGTGAATCTTGATGTGGTTGTCTGTGCGTAGAGCACCGAGCAGCTCCATGAAGAGTTTACAGAAGAGCGTGGACAGTATGGAACTCTGTAGGACTCCGCAAATGATAGGGATCTTTTGGGGCCAGAAGGTGTCCATGTGGACAAACGGCTGTTGATTGGAAAGGTAGGAAGAGAACCAGTGGACACTGCCAGTGAGTCCCCTATGAGACTCCAGAGTGTGGATCAGGGTGGGATGGTCGACTGTGTTTAGGTAACTGACAGGTCGAGCAATATCAGGAGACAGGGGTCATCCTTAACAATGGTCAGGAGGGCATCATTTGTGATGTGTAAGTTAGCTGTCTCCATGTTGGAGCATGATTTGAAAGTATGCAGTCTTTGGCCCACAATTGTAATAGTGACGGACATTTCGCCACCTGCTCTGCAGCACTAAATTAAACAGCGCTGCAGTTCTAGGTGGCTCAATGTCTGTTAGCAGAATGAGGATGGAATGGGAGGTTGGGGGGGATAAAGCAATCACCGCAGGGCAAACACTGGCATCAAGAGTTTGTTGGTGTTTGTCCCTCAGTGAATTGTCTGCCAACCTGATTTAAAGCGAGGTTGCTTTTTCTATGACATTGTCTAAGAGGAGTAAGTGACATGATGGCCAATAGTTGGCGAGGTCATTGCGGTCTAGTGCAGGTTTCTTTAGGAGTAGGTGGATTTGGCCTGTATTAGGAGCTTCTGGGAAATTCTTTGAGCTGGTGGTGTTGGCCATGATGAGATGGGGGGTGGAGCCTCCCTAGAGAGAGCTTTGAAGAAGGATAAGGGTAAGACATCAACTTCATAAAAAGTTGAGTCGAGTATGTTGGCAAGATCAGCAAGAGATCGGGCTTTGAAGAATGACCGTTGCAGAACTCTGCAAGAAGGGTTGGGTGTAAGAGGAGAAGCAGGCTGTGTTTTGTCAATGTGCTGTCCGATCTGAATGCAGCACACATAGAAAGAGGAAACAATGAGGAGGAATAATGTTATTTCTCCTCGTTGTGCCTCCCCTACGCCAACCCTGAGGAGCCGGAGGCTTTTGACGCATTCCCAGGTTTACGAAATCTTGTAAATCTTGGAATGTGTCAAATGCCATGGGTGTCACGTTGGAACACCCACCGTATTGCTCATGGCACGCCTCACCATCACAGGGTGAGGCAAAGCAGTGACTTGCGCGCCATTGCCTCAGTTCATATCCACAAGGCCATGAAAAGCCATGCAGGGTGGTTTTACGTGGCCTTGTTGATATGGCCCTGCAGTGTGCGCCGCCAGAACGTCACTTTTAGTGACGTGCCGGCGGCGCAGGGGCCTTGTAAATGAGGTCCTGAGTGAGTGCACAGCATACTGGACTGATTAAAAAGAGGTTGTCGGATATTACAGGTACACTCCCGAATGACAACAATGTGTAAACTCTCACAGTAACAGTCGAGGCGATGTTTAAGGAGTTGTATTATTCACAGAGTTCTAACATGTTTAAGATGTTGCTGTCAATGAAAATGCTGAATGCTGAAATCCTACACGATCCACTCTCCAGATTATAATTATACACAATAGTTATGATGATGTAATAATCATATGACGGAAAAGTAGTGAAATTGAATGTGTTGTGGATGATGGCATTAAGCTTAAAGACAATAAATAGAGTTAAAAAAGGTGTTTTACTATTCCAGACACTCTATTATAGTTTTGAATTACTGTAGTCATTCCAGGAGCAGGATTACAGTTTTATTAGCTTTCGTATAGTTTACTACTGTAGGTACAGTCTTAGCAGGCCTAGCTTGATATAGTTCCATCTACTATTCTAGGTACAGGGTTACAATTTTGGATTACTATAGTCATTCCAGCCTTATTATTACAGCTTTGGATTACTATAGTCATTCCAGGCTTAGTATTACAGCTTTGCGTTACTATAGTCATTCCAGGCTTAGTATTACAGCTTTGCGTTACTATAGTCATTCCAGGCTTAGTATTACTGCTTTGGATTACTATAGTCCTTGTAGCCATTCCAGGCTTAGTATTACAGCTTGGGATTACTATAGTCCTTGTAGTCATTCCAGGCTTAGTATTACAGCTTTGGATTACTATAGTCATTCCAGGTTTAGTATTACAGCTTTGGATTACTATAGTCCTTGTAGTCATTCCAGGCTTAGTATTACAGTTTTGGATTACTATAGTCATTCCAGGCTTAGTATTACTGCTTTGGATTACTATAGTCATTCCAAGCTTAGTATTACAGCTTTGGATTACTATAGTTATTCCAGGCTTAGTATTACAGTTTTGGATTACTATAGTCCTTGTAGTCATTCCAGGCTTAGTATTACAGCTTTGGATTACTAAAGTCCTTGTAGTCATTCCAGGCTTAGTATTACAGCTTTGCTTTACTATAGTCATTCCAGGCTTAGTATTACAGCTTTGGATTACTATAGTCCTTGTAGTCATTCCAGGCTTAGTATTACAGCTTTGGATTACTATAGTCATTCCAGGATTAGTATTACAATTTTGGATTACTATAGTCCTTGTAGCCTATCCAGGCTTAGTATTACAGCTTTGGATTACTATAGTCATTGTAGTCATTCCAGGCTTAGTTTTACAGTTTTGGATTACTATAGTCATTCCAGGATTAGTATTACAGTTTTGGATTACTATAGTCCTTGTAGTCATTCCAGGCTTAGTATTACAGCTTTGGATTACTATAGTCATTCCAGGTTTAGTATTACATATTTGGATTACTATTGTCATTCCAGGCTTAGTATTACATATTTTGGTTTACTATAGTAATTCCAGGGTTAGTATTACATATTTTGGTTTACTATAGTAATTCTAGGCTTAGTATTACAGCTTTGGGTTGCTATAGTCCTTCCAGGCTTAGTATTACATTTTTGGATTACTATAGTATGTCCAAGCTTGGTATTGCAGCTTTGGATTACTACAGCAATTCCAGGATTAGTAGTGCAGTTTTGGATTACTATAGCGATTCCAGGTTTAATATTACATCTTGGGTTACTACATTATTACAAGCTTAGTGTCACATCTTCCAGACTCAGTATTGCAGTTTTGGATTACTGTAGTCGTTCCGGGAACAGAATTGTAGATTTGGAATGATATAGTTCTAGCTACTCTCCCAGGTACAGTGTTACAGCTTCGGGTGACTGCAGCCGTTCCAGGCACAGTAATGCAGCTTTCCATTGGTACAGTCATTCCAGATACAGTATTACATCTTACAGCTTTGGACTGGTCTAGTACAAATTATCATTCCAGACAGAGGATGATCTTTATCTAGATGCTATGATTTTCCTGGGTCAGGACAAATCTCTGTTGCTTAAACTGGTGCAGGAAGCTGTGGTCCTAACTCAGGATTTGGGGTTTGTAGTCAACAAGGAGAGCTCAGATCTCCTTCCTTGAAGGCAGGTGGAGTTTTAGTTTTTTCCAGTGCACTCTGAGAAGAAGGTTCTGTCTCTTCCAGGGGCAAAGCTGAAGTCAAGCAAGAGGGAGTTGCGGTTGATGCTCACTCAGCCACGGATTCCTGTATGGCAGTTGGTAATATTGGAAGGTCTTCACTCCTCTTCAGTTCAGGTGATTTTCCAAGGTCCTCTTTCTTGCAGGGCACTTCAGAGATTAAAGATAAGACTTCAAAGAAGGGGTCTGCAATATGCAGAGATGGTTCCTTTGGATGAAGAAGCAAGGAAGGGCATAGGGTCGTGGTTAGACTATATAGACGTATAGAACGGAAGAGACATTTTTCCTATGTCCCAGGGTCATTAAAAAAAAAATCATTATTAGAATTTAGACATCAAGACAGAACAGCAATAATCAAGGCAGTGGCATAGTGTAATAGGCATATCGCTCACATTAGTATATATAACATGAAAAACACCGCAATATACGTATAAGGCATCCTCAAGGATCATATATGAAGAACAACGTCCCAAGGACTCAAAGACCTCAATCAGTTCCACGTAGGGGAGGGAGCCGTATACACTACATTTTATTCCATATAGCGATACCTGCTAATGGTACTCACATGGTCACAATGACCAATGAAGTGTGTTAGACAAAACGAACAACAATCAGGGCAACAGGGGGCAGTCATGGCAAACCAACAGCACTGGGCGGGTGGGGGGCAAAGGGGGGGTGACAGATGGTGTCTAGAGGATGCCTTACATCCGCCTCTAAACCCTCTAAAGGTCCCCAGCGGAGCACTGGTCATGTAAAACAGGGAATTAGAAACTCTCTTGGATCCCGCCATGTTCAGGAGGTGGCATCCATTTTATCTTGTAATTTAAGAACATAGTTGTCCCAGAGTGTGGCACACCCAGCCCCACCTCTCACAAGTATTCCCCTGGACATAACATCAGCCTCAGCTGACGCCCATTCCAGTGCCACCCGGAGCCAGCAGGTAGTCAGAGGTGGCTGCAGGGCTTTCCATGACATTGCTAAGAGGCGCTTGAAAAGCCCCATGACCAAATCAACAAATTTGAAGTAATATTTAGTGTGCCTTGTACGCTTCGTAATACCTAATAGGCAAACTAGAGGATCTACCGGTAACTGCACCTCAATAACCTCAGTAACATGAGCCATGACTGGTCCCCAGGTCTGCAACGGGGGGGGGGAACATTCCCACACCATGGTAATAAAAGTTGTGTCACAGTGGCCGCATCTAGGACATGCTGGAGTCACCCCTGGAAACATTCTGTGGAGATGGTGCGGGTGAGGTAAGTGTGATGCAAGTAATTAATCTGGGTAAACTTCAAGCAAGCATTACGGGAAACCCGTTTCCCCTGTGTAAGTGCCATCCCCCACTGTTTAGAGGTCAACTCAGTATTCAGACATGCGTCCCACGTGGGCTTACTAATCAGCGCCAGACTCGTATCCTTCACCTGTAGGGCACCCTGTAGGACTGTAACAGCTCTACGTCCCAATCCACGCATCAGTATACATTGTT
Source organism: Calotriton arnoldi (assembly GCA_963921515.1). Classification (NCBI taxonomy): domain Eukaryota; kingdom Metazoa; phylum Chordata; class Amphibia; order Caudata; family Salamandridae; genus Calotriton; species Calotriton arnoldi. The sequence continues at coordinate 1,835,213 of CAWUFW010002590.1, read as the reverse complement.
GTCCGTCATGCATAGCAGGGGCCTCCTGTCCCATCGTCCAAATATTTCTCATCTCAAGGATCAGGGCATTATACATCAGGAATTGTCCAGCCCCCAACCCAGTACTGTTCTGCAGCTCCTGAAAGGAGCACAAGGCCCGTCTGTGAACAGGTTCAACACCAATCAGTTCACTCACCGGCATGTGAGGAGTCTTCACTTCAGAGATACCTGTTGGGGTGATCTTACAATGGCATCGGCAGAGTCCTCATCGGAGACTACAGAACTAGGAGAGCCGTGCACAGATTCCTGATCGGTGTCGGGATGCAGGGCCCAGTTCCCACCATGTAACAAAACCTCTGCCACCACCAGTGCATGCTCCCTAGCAGCTTGCTCACTGGTTGGGCGTGACCTGGGCCCCCTCTGGTGACGCCGACGTCATGGTCGTCACATCTGACCATCCCCTCAGATCCTCTCCCCCCAGCTCCACAGGGACCTGCACCCCCTTGGCGTGAAGCCACGCCAGGCCTCGCCTGGCCTGGAGAAGAAATGAGTCTCCCCAGCATCCACCACCCTGAGCCGCACGGGAAGAGCGGAGCATGAGACAATCCTAGATTCGCAGTTGCTCCTTCACTGAACCAAAGGTGTTGCGACCAGTAGCAGCTGGCAACATTAAAATATGGTGGGGCACCATGCTCAATAAACTCACCCTATTTGTTGCGCTTGCACGCAGGGCCCCGTTTCTCCTTTGCTCAACTCGGCGGTGACTAGGGGTAGTCCAGCGGAAAGGGAAGGACTTCCTCCCTTGTGGAAAACTGAAACCAACTGTAGGAAGGTAGGATCCTTCTGCATGGTTACCCCCACTTTTTGCCTGGTGTTGCTGTGTTTTCTGACTAGTCTGACTGGGATCCGGCTAATCAGGACCCCAGTCTCTGTGCTTCCTCCCTAAATTGGCTATGGTAAGTACTTTGGTACATTCCTAATTGGCTGCTGGGGTACCCTAGTATATGGTACTAAGGTACCTAGGGCATAGGTACACCAGGGGTACACCATGGGCTGCAACATGTATTATGCCACCCGTGAGGGACCCTCCAAACTCTGACTACAGGCCTGCCATTGCAGCCTGTGGGAGTTGGTGCTTGCACCTCTCACCAAAGATATGTTTTCTTATATCTTACATCACTGCTCCTAGAACCTGTAAGTCACCCCTCTAGCAGTCCTTTTATGTCCCAAAGGCTGGGTGCTCTGTTACAAGTGTGAGGGTGCCCCTGCATGAGCAGAACACCCCTACAAACCCCGGAGTCCATTCTCCAGGCTTTGTTAGTGAATCAGGCATTATGATACATTGAGTGGCCATGCGTCATTTTGCGATGACCATCTCTAAACTGGCTGAAATGAACCTGGGCGTGTTTGGTATCAAACATGTTGGAATCATACCCCAACAGTCTTGCCACACGATCCTGCAGCTCCCTGTGAGCAGCTTCACCGGTCCCAGGTCGCCAGGGAGGCCGCGCAGCCAAAACGTAATGCTCCAGGCGAAGGCCAGGGATGTCCAAGCAAGGGAGAAAACAGCTCTAATGAAGCATCAAGATGCGGGCTACGTCGACAGGTAAGCAGCTAGAGTGGATGGCTCTTCAGTATCAGGATATCTGGACAGTCAGAGCGGAGCTTACGGGAGTGCGACCGCCATCTTAGCCGCATTGGCCACGCCCCCATGTCCCCGGATCTTGTATTAACAATCTGACGGAAGTCTAAGAGGTCAAGATGTGCTTTTATTTTTTCGCAGCTTTATAAAGAGCAAACTGGACCCAAAGCGCTTTACATGAGCACCAGTTACATTACACAACGTCACGTTAGTTTTTTCGACTTGGAGATGTTTTAAGTGATTTTCCCAGAATCACAGGTTGATGCTGAGACTCAAACCTGGTTTCCAAGTTCCAAAGTCAGCAGCTCTGGCCATAACGCCATATCCTATTTAACTGCAGGAAGATTGTCCTGAAGGGAATCATTAATGCACATGCATTGCTTAGAGTTTCTTGCATGATTCTTTGCAATTCAAAGCCTTTTAAAGCACACGGTGAGATGTGCAGTACTTCTGCAAATGGACAATCTGATGGTGGTCAGATACATATGCAGGCGAGGAGGGACAAGGTGAAGGATCCTGGCAAAGTTGCCACTCTAGGAGGGGATTCCCTTGATGGCCGGATATTTTCCCGGACCATGCACCATGGGGGTGGGCTGGGATTCAAGGAGTCTGAATGACAGCAGCAACTGGCAATTACACCCTCTGGTCTTCATGGCCATTGTAGAATTGTGGGGTCCCTACAAAACAGATCTGTTTGCCTCAAAACTGACAACTCGGTTGGACAAATATTACAGTTGGAGGCCAGAGTCAGAAGCATTGGCTATAAATGGCTTTCTGCAGGAAATGTTTATGGTTTTACACCTTTCCTTATGGTTCCCAGTTATGTTTTTCATGCTTGTAGACACTTAGTGTGGTTGACAACTGTGACTCCTCTGTGATGGATCAGACACGCTTCCCATCTCTTCTGGAAACATCATCAGATTGTTCAGTTCTGATCCCAGTATTACCAGTGCTGCTGAGGAATCCTAGTGGGCAATACCACAATTTAGTTCTCTAGGGCAAGGCAGTGCTGTTGGCTTGGAACATCTCAGTGCGTTTAAAGAATTTCCAGACTTTGTGAGGCAGCTTGCAAACATCAGGGCATCATCGGCAAAAGGCATAACTAGAACTTATATCAGCTTGAGGCTTCTGGTGCGAGGAATGGGATATTGATCCCATTTGTTCAGATTTCACAAATTACTTGGCGTCCTTGGCAGCAGGTCAGAGGCCCTGCAGGATGGTTAATACATACAGGTCTGCAATTTCAGAAGGGCACTAGAAAGTTGAGAGTAAGCCACTAGGGGAGCATCCCATGGTGTGTAGATTGGTGAAAGGGATTAGGTAGGAGAATCCTCCTAAGCCTCGATATTCTACACTGTGAGATGTACATTTGCTGTTGCAACTCTTTCAGTCCTTGGAAGACAATGACACATTATCATTTATACATGCGGCAGCCAAACTGGTGACATTGCAATGTTTGGTCTCTTTTAGAAGGGTGTCTAACATGAGGGCTTTGGATGTATTTGCAATGTAATTTTTGCCAGTTATGGTATACTTTACAGGGCGTACAAAAATGAATCTACTATTATTGGTTTTCCTTCTTTTCCCTCACACCCTTAACTGTGTGTGGTAAGGCGGTATACCAAGTGTGGTCTATGGTGGGATAGGTAAAGCAAGATCTGGTCGAGGAGTATGGTAAATGTAGGGATGGGTAAAGCGAGATCGGGTTGAGCAGTGTTTTTTCTTCAAATGGGTCAAGAGAAGGTTGCGGGTTGTAGTCAATGGTGGTGACCAAGACTAAGAGGGTCTGGTTGATGAGGGTGGCCTATGTTGGGGTGGTCAATAGAGGTTGTTAGACTTGACCCCTCTGCAGGGACACCCCCAAGCATTTTGCCATCACCCCTCCTGTTTTCTGAACCCATTTTTGTTGACGTTTAGGACTCTGTGCACTTTACTACTGCTAACCAGTGCTACAGTGCTTGAACTCACTCCTTAAAACATGGTAAACTTGGCTTACACCCAATTGGCACATTTAATTTACTTATACATCCCTAGCACAGTGGACCACATATACCCAGGGCCTGTAAACTAAATGCTCCTAGTGAGCCTGAAACACTTATTGTACCACGCATTTAAGGAGCCCTTTAAAACACTCATCTCAGGCCTGCCATTGCACCCTGTGTGCAGTTTTATGGTGCCAATTCAACCTGGCAAAATATACCTTAAATAGCCCATAGGGCAGGGTGCATTGTATTTAAAACATTAGACATGTTCTTTTAAGTTTTACATGTCCTGGTAGTGACAAACTCCTGGATTCGTTTTTTACTACTGTGAGGCCTACCTTTCCTATAGGATAACATTGGGTCACCTTATTATATTAAAAAAGTGTTAACTTTTGATGGGGAGCAGGTAGAAATATTCTGCTAGGACTCAAATGAATTGTAATTTAAATTCCCCTTTAATAGTAAAGACAGATTTTAGATTCCAATTTTGAACCTGACACTTTTAGAAAGTTGCAAAAAGAACAATTGATGGACAGAATGCTGATCAATGTCAAACATTCACCCCAGTACAGAGATCTGGGCCTAAATCCATCGTTTTTTCGCTCCCCATGCCATTCCAGTTAAAACGACTTGCGCTGGATGGTGCTCTAACCTAAGGAATAGTATGATTTACTATTCCAACACCTTCCCTACTGTACGTAGACTGGAGTTGGAATAGTAAATCATACTATTCCTAAGTCCAGCGCCCTCCAGCGCAAGTCGTTGTAACGACTTGCGTTGTAACGAACGCAATGTAAAATACCGCGTTGTAAATGTATGCGATGTAACATCATACATTCTCCTGGGACTGGTTTCAGGGCATCACCCCTCATCAGCCGGCTAGCTTGACTCCAGTGGCATGGAGAGAACGGGACCCATGTCTGGGCATACCATCCCACTCGGGCTGACAAATGCAAAAAGAACAGTTGATGGACAGAATGCTGATCAATGTCAAACATTCACCCCAATACAGAGATCTGGGCCTAAATCCATCGGTTTTTTGCTCACCATGCCATTCCAGTTTGAACCCAGCCATATGCAAATCAGTCTTGACCCTGTGCCTCATGGGAACAGTCCAGCCCGAACTGCCAAGCCAGGTCCTCCCTGGACTGGAAACAAGCATCCTAGGACCGGTTTCGGGGTTTCACCTGTCGTGTGGTTTGTGGCCTCATTGTCTGCATTGCTAAGTTGGCTTAGGCCTGGATGCCATGATGCCTTTTTGCGCACGTTACTTTGTGACTTTGTTTTTCCAGCCTCTGCTTGTGCCCGGCTATATTAGTACTGTCTGCCTTTCTGTCTTTCACCTTTTCTCCTATTCCCTGTGGGTTTCGTCTGCACAACATGTACAAGGTCGAAAAACAACGTCCCTTGTTCTTGCTGATCTGGCCAGTCCATCGCACTTAGACATAACACTAAGTACAGCTGCACTGGAGAAATTTGTGTGCTTTTAATATTGTGATCTCGCTGTTTGGGGGACTCGGAGAAAAACCTTTCCAGAGAGAAGAGCTGTGCTTGTCTGATGATGTAAAACTTGCATCTAGATATTGAGGTATGAGGGTGCGCCTGACAACGCCCAGAGGTCTTCCATTTTTATAATAAACTAGTTAGTAGCACGGGGAGGGTGGTAAGGTCATTTAGCCCTATATCCACTGCCTTATGAAATGCTTTCCCCGTTTGTGTTCTATGGAATTGTAACCATGCTTATTATTTTATCATTATGCATTATGTTGATAGTACTGGCACGTGTACTGTATCTTAGAGCACGATAGTTGAAATAAACAGTTTAAACTATACTGTGTCTCTTACTACGCACGTTGTGGACAGGTATGAGTGAGTTATGGAAGGGTGTTCTTGCTCCCGCGAGTCCTGAGAGAGAGAGATACCGTGTTTTGGGTTGTCTAATCATTGGTAGTATCTGCTAATGAGACGCTAAAGCTAGTCGGATTGGGATTGTGGGTACTAAGGTGCATGGTTGGTTCACCACTATACTCCGAGGTCCTATTGTCCTGTGCATAGCTCTGTGTATGTGCAGAATCCCTACAACATGGCGCCACCAACGTAGTGGGCTGCTTATCTGCGAGACGCTTGAGTAGTGCTTGTCCACAACTCCCTTCGCATACGCTTCCGGAAACATGTGTGAGGGTGAATTCTCCTATATTGACGTTTTTATAGGTTCTTTCAAGCTTGAGGTTATTAAAAGGTGTTTAAGTAACCCCTATATTGTGCTGCCTCATATTAGGTTGTCGATTATTTCTGGCCTTAATGGCGGATATAAATATACCGGCACATAGCCGCGCTGCGCTCCGGGCTCATCTACACGGGTGTCTCACTCATCTTTGTGGTGCAGGCTGACCCGGCCCGCCATTTTGAGGTGTTTTACTCTTGGGTCACTTTTCCGGCGGTAGATGGAGCAGACGATTTGTTCCATGAGTACACTATCACTGCCCTACCCAATGCTTATCGGCTTTATCAGGCTCTCGAAGTACCACTTACGGCATGGCAACACCGTATTTGAATTAATGGCGCCCTCCCACACCCGGTCACACCGGTTCGTTTAGGCCCCCTATCTATAGAAGGGGCCACTTGGCCAGTTTTGGCCGGGTATACCCCACATCCATGTTATTTGACGATTGCGGTCGCTGAACTGCATGAGTTACATACGTCTTAGATAAGGGTGGGCGGCAAATTCCGTTCCGCTTGTGGAACTTGCGAAATTTCGGCATTTCCGCGTTCCGCGCGGAACGCGGAAATGTCGAAACTTCCGCGATCCGCGGCGGAACGGAATTCGGGTGCAAGAGAAAGCACTGAAGCAGGTGCCCGAGTTGAAGCTCAAATTCTGTAACGCATTAATCAGCACAAAAAATTCGTGAGCAAGGTCGAGGCTAAGCAGGAGTGCTTTCTGCCCATATCTACCGTCAAACATTAGTTGTAATCCCCGATGGAGGTCTTTGCATCCTTGATTTTCCCGAGCGCAATCCCCGTGTAGGTCCAGTGACCAGGAGGTTCTTCCTCCTCATCTGCTGCTCAGATCCTGCTCTGACCCGTTATAAACAAGAGGCATGTGAACAACAGGCCTAGAAGCCCCGCCCGTTTGCCCCCGCCCCACATACACTAGTGGTATGCACCGTCTTCCCGCCCTTTCCCCAGAATGATGGACAGCGTAATCAAAGGACCCTGGCGCTTTCGGCGCGGTGGCAAAGTTACAGACACACAGGTCACTGGGGTCAATTCTTCTGGACCTTTACGCAGCTGTAGTGTAAGAAAGGCACTATACATTTACCCAACGAGGTAGCACTTACCGATTAGCCAGTAGAAAGTACTCCAGTTGAGTAGAGGTATTGCACAAAACGGAGGCATCTTCGTGGATAAATATGCAGGGCAGGTGTGCAGAATTCGTGAGCGTGGTTAAGCAGATGTGCCTTCTCTCCATTTCCAACGTGAAAAGTTAGCTGTAATCCCCGATGGAGGTCTTTGCAGCCTTGATTTTCCCGAGCGCAATCCTCGTGCAGAATTCGTGAGCGTGGTTAAGTAGGTGTGCCTTCTCTCCATTTCCAACGTGAAAAGTTAGCTGTAATCCCCGATGGAGGTCTTGCATCCTTGATTTTCCCGAGCGCAATCCTCGTGCAGAATTCGTGAGCGTGGTTAAGCAGGTGTGCCTTCTCTCCATTTCCAACGTGAAAAGTTAGCTGTAATCCCCGATGGAGGTCTTTGCATCCTTGATTTTCCCGAGCGCAATCCTCGTGCAGAATTCGTGAGCGTGGTTAAGCAGATGTGCCTTCTCTCCATTTCCAACGTGAAAAGTTAGCTGTAATCCTCGAAGGAGGTCTTTGCATCCTTGATTTTCCCGAGCGCAATCCTCGTGCAGAATTCGTGAGCGTGGTTAAGCAGGTGTGCCTTCTCTCCATCTCTTCCATAGTGTAGGAAAGGCACTATACATTTACCCAACGAGGTAGCACTTACCGATTAGCCAGTAGAAAGTACTCCAGGTGACTAGAGGTATTGCACAAAACGGTGGCATCTTCGTGGATAAATATGCAGGGCAGGATTCAACGGGCGAAGCAAAATCTCCGCGAGCACGCGAAATTCCACGTGCTCGCGGAGATTTCTTGCCGTTTCGCTGAATTTTGCGGAACGCAACTCCACAAATTCCGCCCACCCTTAGTCTTAGATACGCGTTCACAGAGCTTTAGTACAGTATGTTACAGGCAACGTTCAGGGAGCCCCTCCTGGAGTTGCAGTGCATCCAGCTGGACCGGGCGGTGTAACCATAAGTCCCGTCATGGTTAATTCGGTGATGGGCAAGCGCCCACAAAATAAGGAATATTTGCCTTATTGGCTTGCAGAAAAATTTGACCAGCTGGAGGCAGTTTTTCCCAATACTTCTCCTGTGGACAAACACAGGATTTTAACGATCAGTTTGCCAAAAGACTTAATTCCCGAGTTGGCAGAATGCAACAACTGGGGTAAGGTATTCGCCGCAGTGTATGCGAAGTGTTTCGGCACTCCTTCCATGACAGTTTTCCCCTCTGTAATTAAACGAGTACAGGATGAGCATGGCCCTGAAGCGGCTGTGGAATTAGGGATGAGACTGTTGGGAGTGTTCGATGTAGTGGCTGACTTAATCCTTGCGAATGTCAAGGGCGATGCAGTTAACTTTCAAGTAGCTAATGCTTTGGCTTTGGTCCCAGAACCGGACAGGCCACGCGAATTACCGAAAATTATTGCACAGGCTTATAAAACCATTGGCCGCAATAGTTTGGGAGTTAAGCCTTTTGCTAAAACGCAAACTCAATCGCAGCTGTAGGAGAGTAGGATCTGCTTCACAGGGGTACCCCCACTTTTTGCTGATACTTCACTGGTTTTCGACATTAGTCTGGCTGGGGCCCTGCTATTCAGAACCCCAGCCTAGCTGTTTCCTCTTTAAAAGGGTCTCCATGTGCCTTAGGCACATCACTGATTGGGATCTGGAGTGCCCTTGTAAGTCCCTAGTATATGGTATACTATGTACCAAGGGCATAGGTACCTCAGAGGCCTGCCAGGGGCTGCAGCATGTATTATGCCACCCCTGTTAGGCCATCCAAACTGACACCACAGGTCTGCTACTGCAGCCTGGGTAAGGTGGTGCATGCACCCCTTGCTGTGGTATAGGTTACCTATATCACTAAATGCATACACACATATAAACCTATAAGTCACTCCTAAGGCAGGCCTTATCAATCCTAAAGGCAGAGTGCATGGTTCTTATGTGAGAGGGTGCCCCTGCATGAGCAGGGCCCCTCTGCAGCGTTCGGAGACCATCTCTGATGCTGTTTGTAGTGCAGCCTGACCATATACTCTTAAACGCATTATATCCTCGCGGTAAAATGCTAACTATGGAATGGCTGCACCAAAACATGTCGTGTTTGGTGTCAAACATCTTGGAATACTACCCCCCGCCAATCCTGGCGGCGGGGGTAGCATTCCACCCTTCTAGAGGGAAAGGCATGTTAACTCTGACGAGTCCGGTAACTTCTTTCCAGAGCCCTGGCATCACAAAATGGATGCTGCTGCCACAGACACGAGTCTGGCCTCCTGCTGCTGGACGAAACTCCGGCAGGGGAGGCCTGGACAATAGGTTTCCTGTCCCAGGGAGGTGTGACCACCTCCCCAGACAGGACAATGTGTATTGGGGCTGGGCGGGAGCACTTTCGGGTGCTTTGAAGTCCTGCACTGGGGGCACATTTGGTGTCCCTGTGCATACCCCAGTTCAAACCGGATCAGGGGCTTGCAGCCCCTGCTTTGGCGCGAACTGGACAAAGGGAAAGGGGTGTAGCCACCCCTCTGCCCTGACCCACCCATAGGTGGGGCCACAGAGTAGTCCATCCCCTATTTTTGGAATAAAGGTAGGAACCCAGTCCTTAGGACTTTAGATTATACCTGGACGAAACTCTGAAACAGAATCCTGGACCTTCGACGCTCTACTCACGATTAGAGGACTGAAGAATCTCCCTTGGGGTCAAGGAGTGACTCCCCTGCTTGGCAGGCACCAAAGAAGCATCTGTCCGGTTCGCATCACTGAAGCTCCCATCGGACGCCGAAGTCATCGCATCACCAGAGGTGGATTCTCAGACTTCCCCGAGGCTACCCTGAGTCCCCAGCAAAGCTGAGGCCCGTGGCTATCGTGGGTAACGTGAGACCGTGACCCCTGGACACCGAGCACACTTGCAAGTGCACCATCTTCTGGGTCTCCCAAGAAGTCGTGCTTTGGGCTCCGAGTAGCCCTAGCCTCCAGCACCACCTGCACCGAAGATCACTGGCCTCCACTCCACGAGTGTCCTGTAAGCCAGCTCCACGTGCGGCGTCACGAGGCTCCTTCGCGGTCGCTAGCCCGTTGGCTAGTAGCCCTTCCCGAAGGCCAATCTTTTCTTTACTTGGCAGTCTGGTTGCTCCAGGCCTGCCCTCACTTACCCTTGCTGGGTGAGTTCCCCAGACCTTGCTGGTCTGCATCATCGACGATCTACATCTTACTCGAGACTTGCCGTTGCCAAGGCCTGTTGGGTCCAATCTGGTCGCCGACACCTCTGCACTCGACAGACATCGAGCAACAGCCCAAATCCTGCTCCTGGTCGCCGACAACGCCTCCCGGACCTCGTGGCTGAAGAGTCAAGACGACCGTCAACGAACTTGAAGCACTCGACATCGGTGGGCATCTGTCCATCGCCCTCCTGGTCACTGGCTAGTGACCCAGACTCTGTCCCCTCTGCTTTCAGGTTCTTCAGAACTCCGATCCACTCTTGGATCCACCCGGACACTTTTCTCCTGGTCGCCAGCAGCACTTTGCAGCAGATCGCCATAAGAAACGACGACGAAACCCGACCCCGAAAGGCACCTATGCACCCGGCTTCCCTGGGTGAGGTAACACGAGTACTCCGGTGCTCCCGTGGGTAGAGACTCTTCAAAGTCCTAGATCTCAAAGGGTTTTGTCCTAGTCCTCTTTTAAGTGTCCCTTTCCTCTATTTTCCCGATCCCGACTTTCTCCATAGAAGTTAACGGCGTATCGCGGTTGTGTATTTACACTGCACGCGTCTCCCGTGGGTCCCCTGTGTCACTACCTTGGGTGGTTCCTTGTGGTCCAAGCACTTCTAGAGGCTCTAGGCCTAGTGTCTAGTTCAGTCGTGGTTCGCATACCATTTTATTGGTATATGGTTTGGTACGCCCCTAGGGCCCAAACGTGTATTTGTGCTATTACTGTGATTTAAGATCTTATAACCTATGTACTTCGAACTCTAGCCTCATAAAGAGACTAGAGGGGTGTGTTTAGTAATAAATACATATATTTTGAATATATACCTGGTGTGGTGCTCTTTCATTTGGTCACTCAAGAGATTATAGACTGGTAAAACAAGCTGCTTTACATTCCTTCAAGACTTAGCCTGAAGGCTGCTCTCCACAGCTACCACTAGGATAGCTTTCAATAAGGTTGTCTTTAACCTACCTACCATAAGAGTCGATTTGGACTGGTGCAAGGTGCCCACTATAATTAGTGGACAGCATATGCCAGGCCAACTTCTCACATTGGTGTGCAGCGTGTGGGATTCCAGCTTGCTATTGTTTTACCAGATAATCTCAATTGAATTGATCAACTGAAAACCACTAAAGGTACCTAAGGTACATATAATTTAAGCTTAGAATATCAGTAAGTTCTACTGAACTTAGAGTTGTGTGTTAAGGGATAGCACAACCCTTTCTACAACTCAAGAGAGTTTAGTAGGCCACACTAGAGTAGGTAGTGCATACACCACACCACACTAGTAATGTCTTTAAAAGCAGGATCTAGAGATGCCCTGCAGGAAGCCATTGAGCTTCCCCCTCCAAGTATGACACACTCCCATTCTTGGAACTGAGAGCTTTGTGTAACGTGAGGAAAATAAAGACAGGCCAAAGTCCCACCACCCAACACCTCCAGGAGTTGTTGGTGGCTTATGATCTTAGTAAGTCTTCAGAGACTGAAGGGGTAGGAGCAGAGGGTGGGCCAGCAGATGAGGAAGGGGCCAGGGGTACTACTACCCCCAGCCCCCTCTGAAACTGACCAGGAGGGTGACAATGACCCTGACCTGGAAAACCCAATCCCTTCTGGGGAAGATGAAGATGAGGATCTAGAGAACCACACCTTTGTCCCCCAGGAAGGATTATGAGTGTGCTCAGAAAGTCTAGATCTCCTTCTCAGGAGTCTAACCACTCTGGCACCTCAATAGGGAGCTCTGTTTCTTCTCACAGGAGGGAATCCTCTCATGAGAGAAGAAAGAGACTGGTCCAGTATGAGGAAACTCAACTGGAGATCAGGAAGAAGCAATTGGCTTTAGATAGAGAATCCCTAGATCTCCTTAGGGAGAGAAGAAAGTTGGGACTAGAGTCCCATGGTGGCAGCCATGTCCCTAGAGATAGGGAAAGGTCCTATGACCATAGGAACCTGAGCAAGATTGTCCCTCCCTACCAGAGTGGGGATGATATCCACAAATGGATAACTGCTTTAGAGAGGGCCTGTAAAGTACAGAAGGTCCCTCAGGAGCAGTGGGCAGCAATCTTGTGGCTCTCCTTTGCTGACAAAGGTAGAGACAAGCTCCTCACTGTTAGAGAGGAGGATGCTGACAATTACAAGGTCTTGAAGAGTGCTCTTATTGATGGGTTTGGCCTAACCACTGAACAGTACAGGTTGAAGTTCAGAGACACCCAAAAGCACAGACTCAAGACTGGGTAGACTATGTGGATTGTTCTGCCAAGGCTCTGGAAGGCTGGTTGATGGGCAGTAAGGTGTGTGACTTCTCAGGATTGTATAATCTGATAATGAGGGAGCAGATTCTTAATAACTGTCAAAACCAGCTGTTGCATCAGTACCTGGTTGACTCTGATCTGACCTCTCCCCAAGAATTGGGAAAGAAGGCAGACAAATGGGTCAGAACCAGGGTGAAGCAGAAGTTACAGAACCAAGGTGGGGAAACCAAGAAGCAAGATGCTAAGAACTCTGACAAGGGTGGGGAGAAGGGTAAAGATCAAAAGTCTTCATCAGGCCCCCAAAAATCTTCTTCTGGTGGGGATTCCCAGTCTACCAAGGGTAAAGGCCAAAGAAAACCATGGTGCAAGGTCTGTAAGCAAAAGACCCACTGGACCAGTGATTGCACCAAGTCCAAAGACTCCAGTCCAGCATCCACCAATGCCCCTAAGGCACCTGTTCCCCCTAGTACAGTTGGTGGAAGTGCTCCAGCAAAGGGTTTAGTAGGGTTCACCCTGGGAACTGAGTTGGGCTCTGACTTAGTCAGGGAGCTGACTCAGGCTGTGTTAGTCTGTGATGGAGGCATGGATGTGACCTCCACTGTGAGTCCCAGTAATCTGGGCAAGTACAGACAACAGCCTTTAATCAATGGACGAGAGGCTTTGGCATTTAGGGACACAGGGGCAAGTGTCACAATGGTGACACAAGACCTTGTGCTACCTGGGCAAGTTATACTTGGTGAAATGTACCAAGTGACCAATGCTAGCAATGTCAGAACAGACCATACTCTGGCAGTTGTTAACTTCTCCTGGGGAGGGGTAACTGGCCTTAAGAAGGTTGTGGTAAGTGCAAACCTACCAGTCGAATGCTTGCTTGGCAATGACTTAGAGACTTCTGCTTGGGCAGAAGTGGAGCTCAGGACCCATGCAGAAATGCTGGGGATCCCTGCAGATGTGTTTGCTGTGACCAGGTCACAAGCTAAACTGTCTAAAACTGAACAGGCCTTGGATTCTGGAAGAATGGACCAAGTGCCTTCCAAGAGGAGGAGTAGTAGGGTTAAGGCAGTGCCTTCCCCTTGGCTCAGGAGGAAGATCAGTCCCTTGAGGGGATGATCTCAGCCCTGAAGAAGGAACTGTCCCAGAGGAACTTGAGCCTGACCAGGTTGAGTTCTTGGGGACAGGGGGACCTTCTAGGGCAGATCTGAGCCAGGAGCAGCAGAGCTGCCCCTCCCTTGAACCCCTCAGACAGCAAGCTGCTGCTGAGGCTGCTGGGAAAGCTAGTGGTCCCCATACAGTGTATTGGGATGATGGACTCCTGTACTCAGAGAGTAGAGACCCCAAGCCTGGTGCTACCAGGAGGTTGGTAATACCTTTGAAGTTCAGGGGCTTCCTATTGACCCTAGCCCATGATATTCCCTTAGCAGGACACCTGGGCCAGAACAAGACTTGGGACAGAATTGTCCCTCACTTTCACTGGCCCCACATGTCTGAAGACAGTAAGGAGTTTTGTCGCTCCTGTGTAACCTGCCAAGCCAGTGGCAAAGCAGGTGGCACTACAAAGGCCCCCTGATACCACTACCTGTGGTGGGGGTGCCCTTTGAGAGGGTAGGGATTGACATTGTTGGTCCCATGGATCCCCAAACAGCATCTGGGCACAGATTTATACTGGTGGTAGTGGATCATGCCACCAGGTATCCAGAGGCTATACCCCTTAGGACCACTACAGCACCTGTGGTGGCAAGGGCCCTCCTGGGAATTTTCTCAAGAGTGGGCTTTCCTAAGGAGGTGGTATCAGACTGGGGTGCAAACTTCATGTCTGGGTACTTAAAGGCAATGTGGAAGGAGTGTGGAGTTACTTATAAGTTCACCACACCCTATCACCCACAATGCAATGGTTTAGTTGAGAGATTCAACAAAACCTTGAAGGGCATGATTAAAGGGCTCCCAGAAAAGCTTAGGCGTAGATGGGACATACTCTTGCCCTGCCTTTTATTCGCATATAGGGAGGTGCCTCAGAAGGGGGTTGGTTACAGCCCTTTTGAACTTCTGTTTGGCCACCCTGTGAGGGGTCCACTGTGCTTGGTGAAGGAAGGATGGGAGTTACCTCTCAAGCCCCCAAAGCAAGATATAGTGGACTATGTACTTGGTCTCCGCTCCAGGATGGCTGAGTACATGAAAAAGGCAACCAAAAACCTTGAGGCTAGCCAGGAACTTCAAAAGGCCTGGCATGACCAAAAGGCTGTCCTAACTGTTTACCAGCCAGGACAGAAGGTGTGGGTGTTGGAGCCAGTGGCCCCAGCAGCTCTCCAAGACAAATGGAGTGGACCCCACACTATTGTTGAGCAGAAGGGTGAGGTCACTTACTTAGTAGACCTGGGAACACCCAGGAGTCCCCACAGGGTTCTCCATGTCAACAGACTTAAGCCATATGTGGACAGGGCAGACATGGGCTTGCTCATGGCTACTGATGAAGGGCAGGAGGAAGAGAGTGACCCACTCCCTGACCTGCTCTCACAGAACCCTGACGATGGGTCAGTTGATGGTGTAGCCTTGGCAGGCAGCCTCACTACCCAGCAACAAACTGATTGCAGGCAAGTCCTCAATCAGTTTAGACATATGTTTTCTCTGACACCCAGTCAGACCACCTGGTGCACTCATGAAGTGGACACTGGGGACAGTCTGCCTATTAAAAACAAGATTTATAGGCAACCTGACCATGTCAGGGACTGTATCAGGACTGAAGTCCAGAAGATGTTGGAATTGGGAGTGATTGAGCCCTCAGATAGCCCTTGGGCTAGTCCAGTAGTCCTAGTACCTAAACCTCACACCAGTGGTGGGAAAAGAGAGATGAGGTTTTGTGTAGACTACAGGGGCCTCAATGCAGTCACTAGGACTGATGCCCATCCAATACCCAGGGCAGATGAGCTCATAGATACTTTGGCCTCTGCCAAATATCTCAGCACATTTGACCTAACAGCTGGCTACTGGCAGATCAGACTAGCTGATGCTGCAAAGCCCAAAACAGCATTTTCAACCCCTAGTGGGCATTATCAATTTGTGGTGATGCCCTTTGGTCTGAAAATGCACCTGCCACTTTCCAGAGGTTGGTGAACACAGTTCTCACAGGACTGGAGGCCTATAGTGCAGCTTATCTAGATGATATTGCTGTCTTTAGCTCCACCTGGGAGGATCACCTGGTCCACCTCAGGAATGTTTTACAGGCCCTGCAAAAGGCAGGCCTGACTATCAAGGCCACTAAGTGCCAGATAGGGCAGAGTCAGGTTGTGTACCTGGGCCACCTTGTGGGTGGAGGCCAGGTTCAACCTTTGCAGAGCAAGATCCAGACCATCATGGACTGGACTGCTCCAACTACCCAGACTCAGGTGAGAGCCTTCTTAGGCCTGACTGGGTACTATAGGAGATTTGTCAAGGGGTATGGATCAATAGTGACACCCTTGAATGACTTAACTTCTAAGAAAATGCCCAAAAGGTTCAGTGGACAGTTAGCTGTCAAAAGGCATTTGATGACCTCAAGCAGGCCATGTGCACTGCTCCAATTCTGCAGAGTCCTGATTACTCCAAGAAGTTCATTGTCCAAACAGATGCATCTGAATTGGGGGTAGGGGCTGTACTGTCACAATTGAATGAAGAAGGTCAGGATCAGCCAGTAGCTTTTATTAGCAGAAGGCTGACCCCTAGAGAGAAACGTTGGTCAGCCATAGAGAGGAGGCCTTTGCTGTGGTCTGGGCTCTGAAGAAGTTGAGGCCATACTTGTTTGGTACACACTTCCTGGTTCAGACAGACCATAAGCCCCTCTTATGGCTAAAACAAATGAAGGGTGAAAACCCCAAACTGCTTAGGTGGTCCATTTCCCTACAGGGGATGGACTTTACAGTGGAACATAGGCCTGGGAGTAACCATGCGAATGCAGATGGACTCTCTAGGTATTTCCACTTAGAACATGAAGACTTAACTGGGCAAGGTTAGTTTAATGTCCCTACGTTTGGGGGGGTTGTGTAGGAGAGTAGGATCTGCTTCACAGGGGTACCCCACTTTTTGCTGATACTTCACTGGTTTTCGACATTAGTCTGGCTGGGGCCCTGCTATTCAGAACCCCAGCCTAGCTGTTTCCTCTTTAAAAGGGTCTCCATGTGCCTTAGGCACATCACTGATTGGGATCTGGAGTGCCCTTGTAAGTCCCTAGTATATGGTATACTATGTACCAAGGGCATAGGTACCTCAGAGGCCTGCCAGGGGCTGCAGCATGTATTATGCCACCCCTGGTAGGCCATCCAAACTGACACCACAGGTCTGCTACTGCAGCCTGGGTAAGGTGGTGCATGCACCCCTTGCTGTGGTATAGGTTACCTATATCACTAAAAGCATACACACATATAAACCTATAAGTCACTCCTAAGGCAGGCCTTATCAATCCTAAAGGCAGAGTGCATGGTTCTTATGTGAGAGGGTGCCCCTGCATGAGCAGGGCCCCTCTGCAGCGTTCGGAGACCATCTCTGATGCTGTTTGTAGTGCAGCCTGACCATATACTCTTAAACGCATTATATCCTCGCGGTAAAATGCTAACTATGGAATGGCTGCACCAAAACATGTCGTGTTTGGTGTCAAACATCTTGGAATACTACCCCCCGCCAATCCTGGCGGCGGGGGTAGCATTCCACCCTTCTAGAGGGAAAGGCATGTTAACTCTGACGAGTCCGGTAACTTCTTTCCAGAGCCCTGGCATCACAAAATGGATGCTGCTGCCACAGACACGAGTCTGGCCTCCTGCTGCTGGACGAAACTCCGGCAGGGGAGGCCTGGACAATAGGTTTCCTGTCCCAGGGAGGTGTGACCACCTCCCCAGACAGGACAATGTGTATTGGGGCTGGGCGGGAGCACTTTCGGGTGCTTTGAAGTCCTGCACTGGGGGCACATTTGGTGTCCCTGTGCATACCCCAGTTCAAACCGGATCAGGGGCTTGCAGCCCCTGCTTTGGCGCGAACTGGACAAAGGGAAAGGGGTGTAGCCACCCCTCTGCCCTGACCCACCCATAGGTGGGGCCACAGAGTAGTCCATCCCCTATTTTTGGAATAAAGGTAGGAACCCAGTCCTTAGGACTTTAGATTATACCTGGACGAAACTCTGAAACAGAATCCTGGACCTTCGACGCTCTACTCACGATTAGAGGACTGAAGAATCTCCCTTGGGGTCAAGGAGTGACTCCCCTGCTTGGCAGGCACCAAAGAAGCATCTGTCCGGTTCGCATCACTGAAGCTCCGTCGGACGCCGAAGTCATCGCATCACCAGAGGTGGATTCTCAGACTTCCCCGAGGCTACCCTGAGTCCCCAGCAAAGCTGAGGCCCGTGGCTATCGTGGGTAACGTGAGACCGTGACCCCTGGACACCGAGCACACTTGCAAGTGCACCATCTTCTGGGTCTCCCAAGAAGTCGTGCTTTGGGCTCCGAGTAGCCCTAGCCTCCAGCACCACCTGCACCGAAGATCACTGGCCTCCACTCCACGAGTGTCCTGTAAGCCAGCTCCACGTGCGGCGTCACGAGGCTCCTTCGCGGTCGCTAGCCCGTTGGCTAGTAGCCCTTCCCGAAGGCCAATCTTTTCTTTACTTGGCAGTCTGGTTGCTCCAGGCCTGCCCTCACTTACCCTTGCTGGGTGAGTTCCCCAGACCTTGCTGGTCTGCATCATCGACGATCTACATCTTACTCGAGACTTGCCGTTGCCAAGGCCTGTTGGGTCCAATCTGGTCGCCGACACCTCTGCACTCGACAGACATCGAGCAACAGCCCGAATCCTGCTCCTGGTCGCCGACAACGCCTCCCGGACCTCGTGGCTGAAGAGTCAAGACGACCGTCAACGAACTTGAAGCACTCGACATCGGTGGGCATCTGTCCATCGCCCTCCTGGTCACTGGCTAGTGACCCAGACTCTGTCCCCTCTGCTTTCAGGTTCTTCAGAACTCCGATCCACTCTTGGATCCACCCGGACACTTTTCTCCTGGTCGCCAGCAGCACTTTGCAGCAGATCGCCATAAGAAACGACGACGAAACCCGACCCCGAAAGGCACCTATGCACCCGGCTTCCCTGGGTGAGGTAACACGAGTACTCCGGTGCTCCCGTGGGTAGAGACTCTTCAAAGTCCTAGATCTCAAAGGGTTTTGTCCTAGTCCTCTTTTAAGTGTCCCTTTCCTCTATTTTCCCGATCCCGACTTTCTCCATAGAAGTTAACGGCGTATCGCGGTTGTGTATTTACACTGCACGCGTCTCCCGTGGGTCCCCTGTGTCACTACCTTGGGTGGTTCCTTGTGGTCCAAGCACTTCTAGAGGCTCTAGGCCTAGTGTCTAGTTCAGTCGTGGTTCGCATACCATTTTATTGGTATATGGTTTGGTACGCCCCTAGGGCCCAAACGTGTATTTGTGCTATTACTGTGATTTAAGATCTTATAACCTATGTACTTCGAACTCTAGCCTCATAAAGAGACTAGAGGGGTGTGTTTAGTAATAAATACATATATTTTGAATATATACCTGGTGTGGTGCTCTTTCATTTGGTCACTCAAGAGATTATAGACTGGTAAAACAAGCTGCTTTACATTCCTTCAAGACTTAGCCTGAAGGCTGCTCTCCACAGCTACCACTAGGATAGCTTTCAATAAGGTTGTCTTTAACCTACCTACCATAAGAGTCGATTTGGACTGGTGCAAGGTGCCCACTATAATTAGTGGACAGCATATGCCAGGCCAACTTCTCACAGCAGCCACAACAGAAAACTCAATCTGAGAAAGATGAGAGACCGTTCTTTACTAAAAAGAACTGGAGGTTGAAAAAACAGGGTAAGCAACAGAAAAGACCAGGGTCGCGTGGCGCATCCCCGGTTTCCGAATCTTCTGAACGCACTTATGATTTGCGCGATAGAGCGAGAATTAAATCTCCAGAGAGATTTCAAGTCCCTGATCCGCGTTCTCCTCGTTCTTCACAGGCACCGTCGACCTCCCAGACAGGTGGAGGAGATCGCCAGGATAGAGGCAGGGGTCGTGAGGCTCCACAGGGACGAGACCAACCTCGACAACAAGTCCGAGGGAAAGCCGAAGAATTTCCAAGTTCTCGCCCACAGTTTCAGAAGAAGAAAGTTGCAGCTTTAACAGCGAGGTATGCCACAGACGGTGAGAACGAGACTCCTGAACTGGACGTGGGCAGTGACGTTCCTAGACAGCGCCGCGGAAGTTACCATAGTGCGGGAGGCACTACGTCCTCATGTGGAGGCGACACCAACTGACACCTTCATTACTGTTGAGACAGCTGACACCAGAGTGGCACCCCCTGACAGACTATATAATATTGTCCTTCAAATTGAAGGTGACATACAGCGTGTTATTAAAGGGATTTTTTGGGAGAATCTGACCTCTTCTTACGATATTCTGTTGGCAGAGGCGGATTGGCCGCCCCCATTCGTACTTGCTGCGCATAGAGGGGAGGAGGTAATCCTTCCGTGCTTTTCTCGTCATGTCCCCAAGGACAAAGCGGAGGCTCTCGCAGCTGAATGGGCTGTGGCCTTGGCTCCAGCGTTATACCGTAATCACGCGGGTTGGGATGAAGACTCCCCCCCCCACGATATTCCTTTGCGGTCCCTGCCTCAGCCACAACCCCAATATCCCATCAAGCGGGAAGCTAAAGGTCCCGTTTCCGACATTCTGACACAGTTAGAATATCAAGGAGTAATTGAAACATGCGTATCACCAATGAATAATCCCCTTTTCGCGGTTTCTAAACCCGATGGATCGTACCGCCTACTTTTGGATTACCGACATTTGAACTCTCATTGTCGGACCTTTGCGGTACAAAATACCCACAGTTCTGCGCTTGTAGACAGTCTTGTTCATAAAAAATATAAAACGACACTTGACCTATCCAATGGATTTTACACGCACAACTTGTCCCCGGAGCAGCCAATGGAGCGCTTTCACTTCCGGTGGTAAACAATTCAAATTCCGGCGTTTACCCATGGGCTACAAGAACAGTCCGGGTGTCTTCGCCGCCCGTGTTGTCTCTTTGTTGGACAGCATAGACCCAGATGCGTGTTCGTACGTCGACGATATCTATCTGACGGACGACGAATTATGGCCGCATCTTACCCGAGTGGACCGCATTATTCTTGAATTTGCGGTCTTAGGATACAAATTCAATTTTGCCAAATCTCACATTGCTGAATTTACCGTTTTGTTTTTGGGCTATGAGCTCAACAATGAAGGTAAGGGCTTAGCGCCCCATTTCTTGGAGAAATGCGCACTTTTGTGCCCTCCAACCACTCTGAAGAAGCTTCAGTCTTTACTGGGTTTCCTGAACTTCGGGCGTACTTACAAACCTGAATATGCCCAGCGTATCAAGCCTCTTTATGCCTTGATACAACCTAACTTTTCGAAGTCATGCTGGCTTCCCGAGCATTCCTCTATACTGCAATCTTTGCAGTCCAATCTACTTGAATCGAAATTCTTGTTGACTCGTGATAACCACACTAACCTGGTGATTAGAATCGTTCCAGGAGCAGTGGGTTTCACGTACCTAACCTTTAACGAAGGAGACACAGTACCGATTGCATACAAGTCACATCTTTACACTTCAGCAGAAATGCGCTTTTCCTCTGTGGAGAAAGTTTTGACTGCAGTGCAAATGGCGATTCTAAAGGAACGCGCATTGGCACAGGGAAAACGCATTTTGGTGGTAACACCATATCCTGCCCTTGAGGCAGTGACGAAAGCGAGTGTTCCGAACTCTAAGGCTTTGCACCCCCGTTGGATACAATGGGCTACATCTCTGACGTCTCCGGATGTCACTTTTATCTTTGATTCCTCTCTTCAGACACAGGAGTTTTTACAGTATGAATTTGTTCATCCTCCTCCTCTGTCCTTGCTACCGCTTGAGGAGTACGAATGTATTATCTATACCGATGGTTCATTACTAAATTAATTAAATCTCCACTTAATGTATGTGATTTTGCATCATCTCACAACATTCACTAAAGTGCAGAGCTTGGCTCTGCTCAGGTAGGTTTGTGCTAAGTAACCATGAATCCATTCATTAACAACAGTAGTATTCTAATATGTACTTATCCAGAGACCTCAGTTCAATAAAGTTTGGGCAAGGAACAAATTAAGAAAAGAATAAAACAAGACAATAAAGGCAAGAAAGGTCAGGGATACCTGAGAATCGGGACAGGCAAACTGCTGATAGGTATCGGATGTCGGCAAGAAAACGATAAAACCAAGCCTACGGGAATACGAAACACAGGAATAATGAATGAGTGCAACCCACCGAAGAGGTCAGCTAATTAGTAGTGGGTAGTCGGAGGGTACAGAGAAGGATGTAGGCTTACCGCAAAGGAATATGCAGAGTTTCATAAGACCATACAGCCAATGCCCTCTAGTTCATTTAAAGAAAAAGAGTAGAGGGATGACTCGTGCTGAGGGGAGGGGCCAAAGTGTGGAGAGTGAGATGATAGCTACCGTGAGCAGAGGCGGCGGGCATCCACGGATAGTGGAATCGCTCCAAGCTCTATTAGAAACAAGCATTGAAAATGCAATAGGTCTCACCTTTGATTAAGTTAAAGCCATTTGCTTTGCTAACGGTATTGTATAGCAAAGCAAATGGCTTTAACTTAATAAAATGCTAGACCTATTGCATTTTCAATGCTTGTTATTAGGTGTAAGGCGAAAAGGTTATTCACCCTCGGTGAAAGGTTGTGACGTTTTAAATGTAAGACTTGTACAGAGGCCATGGGAAGGTGTAGGGCACCTGGAGGTGCATCACAGCGTTGGACA
This sequence comes from Calotriton arnoldi, assembly GCA_963921515.1. Classification (NCBI taxonomy): domain Eukaryota; kingdom Metazoa; phylum Chordata; class Amphibia; order Caudata; family Salamandridae; genus Calotriton; species Calotriton arnoldi. The sequence goes on along the minus strand of CAWUFW010002590.1, from coordinate 1,812,993 downwards.
TCTGAAAGAGGTGAGGCAGACTTCGACTGATTAATGTCTTAATATACCCATTCCATGCAAGAAGGGACACTCAACAAAATGGATGGAGACTCTGCTTGGCATAAAGACCCTGATGGAGGACAGTCTATCAAGCAGGTTAAATGTCACACCTGTGGATATGTTGCTTACCAGTGGTACATGCTAATCTTTCTGAAGGGTAACGTATACATCGAGTTTAGAAGTGAGTAGCGTATTGGCGCCCTGTTTATTTCAGTGTACGTTTTGGTGAACCGCAGGCTAGAAGTAGTCTGATTGTGAGCACTTCGACTAATCTCCTGTGCCTACGATTGTAAATGTGTAGCCTGTGATGCACCTGTATAATTCAAAAGAAGTAAATCTCCACTTAATGTATGTGATTTTGCATCATCTCACAACATTCACTAAAGTGCAGAGCTTGGCTCTGCTCAGGTAGGTTTGTGCTAAGTAACCGTGAATCCATTCAATAAGCATTCATTAACACCTGGGGATGATAGGGTAAGACCAGCAGGACTGAGGAAAGGTGAGAGAAGTAGAAGAACAGAAGAAAGGCGAGACAAGCGGGAGCACTGAGGAAAGATGAGAGAAGTAGAAGAACAGAAGAAAGGCGAGACAAGCGGGAGCACTGAGGAAAGGTGAGAGAAGTAGAAGAACAGAAGAAAGGCGAGACAAGCGGGAGCACTGAGGAAAGATGAGAGAAGTAGAAGAACAGAAGAAAGGCGAGACAAGCGGGAGCACTGAGGAAAGATGAGAGAAGTAGAAGAACAGAAGAAAGGCGAGACAAGCGGGAGCACTGAGGAAAGATGAGAGAAGTAGAAGAACAGAAGAAAGGCGAGACAAGCGGGAGCACTGAGGAAAGATGAGAGAAGTAGAAGAACAGAAGAAAGGCGAGACAAGCGGGAGCACTGAGGAAAGATGAGAGAAGTAGAAGAACAGAAGAAAGGCGAGACAAGCGGGAGCACTGAGGAAAGATGAGAGAAGTAGAAGAACAGAAGAAAGGCGAGACAAGCGGGAGCACTGAGGAAAGATGAGAGAAGTAGAAGAACAGAAGAAAGGCGAGACAAGCAGGAGGATTGAGGAAAGGTGAGAGAAGTCACAATAGAAGAAAGCTGAGACAAACAGGAGGATTGAGGAAAGGTGAGACAATACAGGAGGACTAAGGAAAGGTGAGAGAAGTAGAAGAACAGAAGAAAGGCGAGACAAGCGGGAGCACTGAGGAAAGATGAGAGAAGTAGAAGAACAGAAGAAAGGCGAGACAAGCGGGAGCACTGAGGAAAGATGAGAGAAGTAGAAGAACAGAAGAAAGGCGAGACAAGCGGGAGCACTGAGGAAAGATGAGAGAAGTAGAAGAACAGAAGAAAGGCGAGACAAGCGGGAGCACTGAGGAAAGATGAGAGAAGTAGAAGAACAGAAGAAAGGCGAGACAAGCAGGAGGATTGAGGAAAGGTGAGAGAAGTCACAATAGAAGAAAGCTGAGACAAACAGGAGGATTGAGGAAAGGTGAGACAATACAGGAGGACTAAGGAAAGGTGAGAGAAGTAGAAGAATAGAAGAAAGGTGAGGCAAGTGGGATTGAGAAAAGGTGCAGCGAAGAGTGAACAGGACAGTGTGGTGAGCGATGGAGGTGGAGTGTGTGGTAAGGCATAAAAGAGGCAGGGGGGCAATATGTTGGGGCATGAAGGAGAGGTGTGGTGAGGCTCAGTGAAGTGTGGGGAAGACATTGTGGTGAAGCATGGAGGAGAACTGTGGGCAACCAACCTAGATTGGTGAAATAATGTGTGGTGGGTAAGTTGGTGTGAAGAGGGAAGAAAGAGAAGGTGGTGAGGTTTGGAGGAGAGTTGTAGGAGGAAGGGCAGCGCACTGGGGTTTGGGGAACAAGGTGGGTTGAGAGGTGTGGAAGGACATTTAAAGACGGAATGGGATCAAGTCCTACCACCGGAACATCCACAATGAAATGACCTTTAAGCGAGTTCCAGGCAAACACCGAAAACAAACATCCCTCTTACGGTCCCTGATCTGATTCGCATTTCCACTGATTGTGAGAACCCGTAGACTGTTTTCAAACAGCTTAGCGTGCTGAAACTAGCAGGCATACAGGGCTGTGTTTATCCTCAAAGCCATTCCGGCGGGGTGGGGGTGGGGGCTATGTCTCCGTCGCTGCTCTCCTTGTAGGTTCGTCTTGGTGGTGAAGTGAGGGCGGCATTCACAAAAGACCTCATGCAGAGCAGCGGCGTGCTGCAGTCTGGGGCTGAGTTTTTGTTTTTTTAAACTAAGTTGCCCTGGCTGTAGGAGGACGTCCCAGTGCCGCATGTTGTGCCGAGCGCTGCAGAGCAGGCCGTACTCATGCGGCATGCCACGGCGCCCCCACTAACAGCTCGAGACAGCTGGATGATGCCGCAATCTCATGCCATCCCCGGGGAAGGCACCGACTCGTAGAGGTCGCGCGAGAAATGCATTCCAAAGCCGCCTCTTCATATCTCGCCGCCGCCTGATCTCTTCTCTGACCAACATTAATTGTTTATGGTATTTCTCTATATTTTACGTTTTATAATGCGTAGCTCTTTCATGTGGCCTAACGGATAGAGTGGTCGACCTCGGAGCTGGGGAACTGGGTCTCGAGTCTCCTGTGATTCTGGTCAAATCACTTAATACCCCCCCGTGCCTAACGAAATGCATGTGTCCCGTCTGCAACGCAACTGCTGCTCATGTACGCGCTATATGAAACTCAAGAAAAGGAAGACTTTATAATTTACGAACTAATATTAAAAATATCTCAAAAGAAGATTTACAACGAAATAATCGAACTCACACAATACATCAACAAGATTAGAAGCAACATTTTCCCCGAAAAAGGAGCAAAGGCGAGAGCCAAAACAGTATTAAATTAGTTTCCGTAGGAGAAAGGTTTAAAATCCCCCCCTGGAGTGTTCTCTCGCTCGGTTCCTCCGGCACACACCCTGCTTATAAAGCACTCTTCCCTTTATGCGTGTCCTCAAGGTATGGGTTGTGCTGTAACGGGCAAGAACGGTGCTCAAAGACCGTGGCCCTTTCGCGGCAGCATTTCATAACACGCGAAGACGGAATGGGATCAAGTCCCACCACCGGCACATCCCCAATGAAATCACCTTTAAGCGGGGACGTGTAGCGTGAAAGCGAGGTCCGCAGTATAGATGCACAGTTACCTGGGACAAGACAAGGGGTCTACCTCCGCCCACCCGAGCCGATCAAATGACGGATTTCTTTGCAGATATGAGGGGCCAGGCTGCGCTTACTTTTAATGCCAGCAGCTGCGACCCTTGCCCGGAGATGCACACCCCAATTTCCCCACCCACAGCTCTGAATTTGACTTGGGGAAGGGCGCAGCCTGCAGACCCCCACAGTGATGGAGATCTGGGTCAAAATCCGCGAGTTCGAGTTAATCGTTTTGGTACAGATAGAAGTGCTGAACTGAGCAGGGTAGCAGCGCCTATTTGAGGCGCCTAAACAGGGAGCACGCAGAGACAGACACAAATATAATGTAAATCTCTCCATACATATTTGCCCAGCCCTTTGCACGCACCCCTGAAAAATCACGTTCACCACCACTGACTGGCTCGCGAAAGAAATCCGTAGGCCCGGCCCTGACAAAAAACAAGCCTCGATCTCTTGTCTTTATGGGGCCATGTGTTAGAAACACATGGCCCCATAAACACAAGAAAGTGCTTCACGACAGCCGTGAAGCAGGCCGCCGAGTCCAAATCTAAGCCAAAGAGAGGCAACCAAAACACCGAATTTCCAATGGCAGGCCACCGTTTAGCATAAACGGTGACGCCAGCCAATGGGACTGAGGGGCGGGGCTTACAGCCCTCTTCTGAAAGTCCTCTCTTACAAAACCCCTCGCGGGGGTGGAGAATGCCATGCGAGACCTAAAAACGACAAGGACAAAGGATTTTATGTAATCTAAAAGTCCTATGGTAATTCACCGCGATTAGCGCGGCTAACAAGTGGCTACATTACTCACCTGCGATGATGGCTAAGGCAGGAGCAAGCATCAATGTATATATCGCAAGCCGGAAAGGATTCAATCTGATAAAACAGTAGCAGTAATAATAGAAGCCTTGATGCAGGGCTCCTAAGGGAGAAATAGAGAACAAAATAACCGAATAAAAAATGGGACAGAGAGAGTCAAAACGGACCTGATATCAAAACGGCAACAGAGCCCTGTCACCGCCGGGTCAAAGTGTATCACGGTTCTTACCTTCAGAGGGGAAATGCGCAGTGGCGAAAAACGGGGCCGGGTGGACTAAACATCAGGTAGGATAGAGCAGATTTAAATACTGTGCGGTTACGCGTCTGGACGTCTGACGTCGTAATAACGATCACAGGCTCCACCCCCAGTTAAAGAGCCCGATAGTATGCAGAACCAATCTCGCTAGTTCAGAATGGACATAGGGGCAAGGAGCAACATAGAAACTCCGAATGAAGGTAAATAAATTCAAAAAACGCAGCGTTAATGATGTGTAAAGAGAAATAAAAAGAAAAGAATAATTTAATGATAGGAGGGATGCGTGCTTGAGTTTTAACTCAATGACCAAGGAGAGGGTCCAAGGCTGCATACATCTACCTTCAGAGGGATATTTCTAGACGTCAGATGATGGCATTTCCCCAAGGAAGGGTCTCATTGAGTCCCTTGTTCTTGGTATTAAGAGAAAATATCCAAAACACTTCTCGTTTCTTCCGTGTTGCAGTGACATCAGTGCCCATTTGTGGGCGGATGTTTTCAAGTATGGTCCAGCGAAGGTCCCCTTCATTGTGGCTCGCTTCCATCCAATGGCTGACTAAAGGTGCAGCATGTTTCTGCAGTCTAATGTTGGATTTATGTTCGCCCATACGGGTTCTACATTCTCTAGCGGTTTCCCCTACATAAGCCAAATCGCAGGGGCATAGGATGGCATACACAAGGTTGGACGTACGGCAATTCGTCATTTCTTTCAGGAATACTGTCCTGTCGTTGATCCGAATATGGTCACCAACAATCGCGTTAGCACAGGCTTGGCATGAACCACATTTGTGGTTGCCCTTGATAGGTTGGCCTCCCATTATAGATTTTTGTACAAAGTTGGTTTTCTCAGATCTTTTAGCCATAACCAGAATGTTTCTGAGGTTCTTATTCCTCTTGAAGGCAAACAGCGGTTTGGGTATAGACTGGGGCTGGTGGTCCAAATTGAGAAGGTGCCATTGGGAATTGATAATTTGGCGCACCTTGTGGTCAAACTGAGAATGTTTAGTGACACATACTAATTTGTCTGCCACTTCCTTGTTTTTGGGCTGGAACATCGTGTCGCGATCGTAATATCGTGCTCTTTTCAGAGCATCTTTGCTGAGTTTGTGGGGCTATCCCCTTTTGATCAGTTTTTCTTTTAGAATTTCAGCATGGGTCAAATAGTTCTTGATAGTACTGCAATTTCTGCGGAGACGCAGAAATTGACTAAATGGAATTCCGTCCTTTTGACATCTCGGATAAAAACTGCTGAAGTGCAAAAGGGTGTTTCTTGACTTGGGCTTGGTGTATAGAGACACCGTAAGTTCGGAGTTAAGATGTTCAATCACACGTCAAGAAATTCAAGTTTGTTGTTACTCATATGTGCATCAAGAAACACCCTTTTGCACTTCAGCAGTTTTCATCCGAGATGTCAAAAGGACAGAATTCCATTTAGTCAATTTCTGCGTCTCCGCAGAAATTGCACTACTATCAAGAACTATTTGACCCATGCTAAAATTCTAAAAGAAAAACTGATCAAAAGGGGATATCCCCACAAACTCATCAAAGATGCTCTGAAAAGAGCGCGATATTACGATAGCGACACGATGTTCCAGCCCAAAAACAAGGAAGTGGCAGACAAATTAGTATGTGTCACTAAACATTCTCAGTTTGACCACAAGGTGCGCCAAATTATCAATTCCCAATGGCACCTTCTCAATTTGGACCACCAGCCCCAGTCTATACCCAAACCGCTGTTTGCCTTCAAGAGGAATAAGAACCTCAGAAACATTCTGGTTAAGGCTAAAAGATCTGAGAAAACCAACTTTGTACAAAAATCTATAATGGGAGGCCAACCTATCAAGGGCAACCACAAATGTGGTTCATGCCAAGCCTGTGCTAACGCGATTGTTGGTGACCATATTCGTATCAACGACAGGACATATTCCTGACAGAAATGACGAATTGCCGTACGTCCAACCTTGTGTATGCCATCCTATGCCCCTGCGATTTGGCTTATGTAGGGGAAACCGCTAGAGAATGTAGAACCCGCATGGGCGAACATAAATCCAACATTAGACTGCAGAAACATGCTGCACCTTTAGTCAGCCATTGGATGGAAGCGAGCCACAATGAAAGGGACCTTCGCTGGACCATACTTGAAAACATCCGCCCACAAATGGGCACTGATGTCACTGCAACACGGAAGAAACGAGAAGTGTTTTGGATATTTTCTCTTAATACCAAGAACAAGGGACTCAATGAGACCCTTCCTTGGGGAAATGCCATCATCTGACGTCTAGAAACGTCCCTCTGTAGGCAGATGTATGCAGCCTTGGACCCTCTCCTTGGACCGGGCGTTGGTCATTGAGTTAAAACTCAAGCAGGCATTCCCTCCTGTTATTAAATTATTCTTTTCTTTTTATTTCTCTTTACACATCATTAACGCTGCGTTTTTTGAATTTATTTACCTTCATTCGGAGTTTCTATGTTGCTCCTTGCCCCTATGTCCATTCTGAACTAGCGAGATTGGTTCTGCATACTATCGGGCTCTTTAACTGGGGGTGTTCCCCAAACCCCAGTGCGCTGCCCTTCCTCCTACAACTCTCCTCCAAACCTCACCACCTTCTCTTTCTTCCCTCTTCACGCCAACTTACCCACCACACATTATTTCACCAATCTAGGTTGGTTGCCCACAGTTCTCCTCCATGCTTCACCACAATGTCTTCCCCACACTTCACTGAGCCTCACCACACCTCTACTTCATGCCCCAACATATTGCCCCCCTGCCTCTTTTATGCCTTACCACACACTCCACCTCCATCGCTCACCACACTGTCCTGTTCACTCTTCGCTACACCTTTTCTCAATCCCACTTGCCTCACCTTTCTTCTATTCTTCTACTTCTCTCACCTTTCCTTAGTCCTCCTGTATTGTCTCACCTTTCCTCAATCCTCCTGTTTGTCTCAGCTTTCTTCTATTTTGACTTCTCTCATCTTTCCTCAGTGCTCCTGCTTGTCTCGCCTTTCTTCTGTTCTTCTACTTCTCTCATCTTTCCTCAGTGCTCCCGCTTGTCTCGCCTTTCTTCTGTTCTTCTACTTCTCTCATCTTTCCTCAGTGCTCCCGCTTGTCTCGCCTTTCTTCTGTTCTTCTACTTCTCTCATCTTTCCTCAGTGCTCCCGCTTGTCTCGCCTTTCTTCTGTTCTTCTACTTCTCTCATCTTTCCTCAGTGCTCCCGCTTGTCTCGCCTTTCTTCTGTTCTTCTACTTCTCTCATCTTTCCTCAGTGCTCCCGCTTGTCTCGCCTTTCTTCTGTTCTTCTACTTCTCTCATCTTTCCTCAGTGCTCCCGCTTGTCTCGCCTTTCTTCTGTTCTTCTACTTCTCTCATCTTTCCTCAGTGCTCCCGCTTGTCTCGCCTTTCTTCTGTTCTTCTACTTCTCTCATCTTTCCTCAGTGCTCCCGCTTGTCTCGCCTTTCTTCTGTTCTTCTACTTCTCTCATCTTTCCTCAGTGCTCCCGCTTGTCTCGCCTTTCTTCTGTTCTTCTACTTCTCTCACCTTTCCTCAGTGCTCCCGCTTGTCTCGCCTTTCTTCTGTTCTTCTACTTCTCTCATCTTTCCTCAGTGCTCCCGCTTGTCTCGCCTTTCTTCTGTTCTTCTACTTCTCTCACCTTTCCTCAGTCCTGCTGGTCTTACCCTATCATCCCCAGGTGTTAATGAATGCTTATTGAATGGATTCACGGTTACTTAGCACAAACCTACCTGAGCAGAGCCAAGCTCTGCACTTTAGTGAATGTTGTGAGATGATGCAAAATCACATACATTAAGTGGAGATTTACTTCTTTTGAATTATACAGGTGCATCACAGGCTACACATTTACAATCGTAGGCACAGGGAGATTAGTCGAAGTGCTCACAATCAGACTACTTCTAGCCTGCGGTTCACCAAAACGTACACTGAAATAAACAGGGCGCCAATACGCTACTCACTTCTAAACTCGATGTATACGTTACCCTTCAGAAAGATTAGCATGTACCACTGTTAAGCAACATATCCACAGGTGTGACCTTTTAACCTGCTTGATAGACTGTCCTCCATCAGGGTCTTTATGCCAAGCAGAGTCTCCATCCATTTTGTTGAGTGTCCCTTCTTGCATGGAATGGGTATATTAAGACATTAATCAGTCGAAGTCTGCCTCACCTCTTTCAGATGTCCAACGCTGTGATGCACCTCCAGGTGCCCTACACCTTCCCATGGCCTCTGTACAAGTCTTACATTTAAAACGTCACAACCTTTCACCGAGGGTGAATAACCTTTTCGCCTTACACCTAATAACAAGCATTGAAAATGCAATAGGTCTCGCATTTTATTAAGTTAAAGCCATTTGCTTTGCTATACAATACCATTAGCAAAGCAAATGGCTTTAACTTAATCAAAGGTGAGACCTATTGCATTTTCAATGCTTGTTTCTAATAGAGCTTGGAGCGATTCCACTATCCGTGGATGCCCGCCGCCTCTGCTCACGGTAGCTATCATCTCACTCTCCACACTTTGGCCCCTCCCTCAGCACGAGTCATCCCTCTACTCTTTTTCTTTAAATGAACTAGAGGGCATTGGCTGTATGGTCTTATGAAACTCTGCATATTCCTTTGCGGTAAGCCTACATCCTTCTCTGTACCCTCTGACTACCCACTACTAATTAGCTGACCTCTTCGGTGGGTTGCACTCATTCATTATTCCTGTGTTTCGTATTCCCGTAGGCTTGGTTTTATCGTTTTCTTGCCGACATCCGATACCTATCAGCAGTTTGCCTGTCCCGATTCTCAGGTATCCCTGACCTTTCTTGCCTTTATTGTCTTGTTTTATTCTTTTCTTAATTTGTTCCTTGCCCAAACTTTATTGAACTGAGGTCTCTGGATAAGTACATATTAGAATACTACTGTTAATGTTACACGTTATGGCAACTTCGTGTTAGACCTCCTAGAAGCTGCATATGTTCTTGAAGTCTTTATTCTTGCTCTTGCGATATTATAAGCACTTTTCTACTTATAAAAGGAATGTGTTTCTGTGTGATCTGTCTCCTACTGCGTGTGCACATGTATTCAAAAACTTTTAAAATCAATTTATTGCAACTATCAACCCGTGCATTTGTGACCACATTATGTGATTAATGTATTTCAATGCGCATATCATGTCGTATTGACTCTTGCCTTTTCATCATGTTTCATGATACTTATTTTTATTGCTTTGTAAATATATTGATTTGTGTCCACTGTTTGTTGTAGGCACGTCCCACCACTTCTGTTTCTTGGTTCATGCGCCCTGAGGAAGGTGAGACCCACAGTGGGGTCTAACACCGAAACGTGCGTCGACGCTGAAATTATGACGTGGACTTTTTTGATTAAATTCTGTTTGTCCCCTTGATTTGTCCTACTATGCCTTGATATTAATCTGATCTGTTATTGTATGACCCCTCTACAGATTATTATTGAACTATTGCTTTAATCACTTTATCAGCTACATTCACAAGTTTTGTAATAGCAGGACAATCTCCTCTAAGCAATTGCTCTCTTCGGGAGAGTTGTCCACGTCTATCTATTTATTTATTATCTTTGCACTATGGAACGCCTGATTTGAATGGATGTATGAGGTGAGCGAGCGTGGTCAGGGATGTGTCTCTCGCATCATTTTACTATGTTTATATGAAAATCAGAATTACTGAATAAACAAATGATAATATAATAATAAAAAAAAAAATTTGATACCAACTTTGTGCGTTTTGGTCACATGTCCTGGCATGGGTTGTTAGTTGATTCGTAATTAGTGACTTATTGCACTATGTGAATCAAACGGGTAGAGAGTTTGCTTTTTGAGTATATTGCATCTTTTCAGAATGCCTGGAGGAAGAGGTGATAGCTCCATGAAATGTGTTGGAATCAAGAGTCAGGTGGCGACCTCAACGCAGGATGTGGGCTTCAAATGAGGCACAAACCCAAGGAACACTGGGGAAAGGTTCACAGAATGTGACAGATGTATTAAATGATGAAGTAAGGCTCAAGAGGTTGGGCTGGGGTTGTGGTGTGCTGCAGAGTGAGGTGGGGTACCGATGGGAAGAGTGGTGGAGAAGGTCGTAGGCTCCTCAGAGTAAAGAGAAGCTTCACCAGTGCCTTGTGTTCAGTTTCTTGCAATCATCCCAGTGTTCCTGTGTTTTGATTGGCTCATAGATAATGGTAACCACAACCAACGCTGGGGTGGTTGAGTCAACATAAGTGAGCAAGGAGATATATAGGAAAGAAGATGAAGAGGTAAAGTAGGTGGTACACCAGAGAGGGGAGACTTGCCTTACCCGGGATTGTCAACCGCTCCTGTCGTGGCTTCCCAGCTTCCAATGTTCATAGCCCTTCAGTTGCTGTCTGGTCTCGGCGATGGACTGTGTGTGCTTTTGGGAAGTCATGTTATCTCCATCTACTTCATATGAGCTAAAGACTGATTGGTCTTTGCTGTGTCATGACAGTTCATCGGTGTTACCTACGATTGGAAGTTTGTCAGGCTCGATTGATGCACCAGTATCTGTGAAGTTTGACCAGTGCTTTTTCACCCATCCCAAGATCTGGCTGTGCAGGTGCAGAAGTCTCTGTTGAAGGCCAATCATGTGGCTCTGGAGACCTTCTCTAACATGTGCAAAGCTTCGCCAGTGAGAATGGAGAGACTGAGCCTACACTCTGAAGCTGCAGGAAACGTACCAGCTAAACAAGATGGAGGCTGCAGCGTATGGAGGCTTGTATGTAGACGAGCAGTGTGAGAGACTGTATAGCGTCATCTACACCAGACTACTGTGCACCTACAGTGGATGGGGCTGACTGTTATGGCATGCAGATAGAGCGTACTGTCACCCAGGAGGGTATCCTGATGCTGAGCGGGTGTGAGTCTAGCCAATCCTAGGGCCCAGTGGCACTACTCGAAAAGCCAAGTCTGCAGCTTCTTGCAAAATGAACAGATGATGGACGGAATGCTGAATTAATCAAACATTCACCCCCAGTCACAAATCTGGGTTAAATCCATCGTTTTTTGCACGCCACGTCATTCCAGTTTAGACCTAGCCATATACAAATCAGTCTTGACCCTGTTCCCCATTGGAACAGTCCAGCCCGAACTGCCACGTCAGGTCCTCCCTGGACCAGAAACAAGAATCCTGGGACCGGTTTCGGGGTAACACCCCTCATCAGCCAGGCTAGCTTGAATCTGGTGGTGTAGCGAGCACAGGACCCACATCTGGGCATACCAAGTCTGCAGCTTCTTGCGGCATTCAAGAGGTGAGGCTCTTATGTGTAGCAGCATGTCCTTCGATGCTTTAGAAGCGATGTTTGAGAATTCTCGACTGATCTGGTTTTCTGTAGGTGTGTGATGTGTGCAAGTAGGAGTCCGGATATGTAGAGGTTTGTGAAAGCAGATACAATTGTTGAGATATGCTCGGCCAATGTTAAGTGGTGCCTTGAAACTGTGGGTGAGGAGTTTGAATTGTGCTTGTGTGTGTATGGCGAGCCAGTGGAGCGGCTTCAGGTGTGGTGTGATGTGAGTGTGACACGGGCGGTTGAGAGTGATTCTGGATGCAAAGTTCTGAATGGTCTGCAGCCTTCTGGTGAGTTGTGTTGTTGATCCCGGAATAGAGGGTGTTTCCATAGTCCGGCTTGCTTTTGACAAGAGAGTGTGTGACGGTTTTCCAGATGCTGATGGAGAGCCATTTGAAAATCTTCCTCAGCATCTTCAGGGTATGGAAACATGAGGCAGTGATGGAGATGACTTGGGCGGTCATGTCGAGTTTGCTATCAATAATAATCTCAAGGTACTTGGCGTAGTTGGTGGGGGTGGGTGTTTGTCTTAGCTCTCTTGGCCACCAGGTGCAGTTCTATGGTGATGTGCTCTTCTCAAAGATCATGTTTTCGGTCTTGTCAGTGTTCAGCTTCAGTTAGTTGGACTTCATCCAGTGGGCGACCTCAGTCATGCAAGCAGTGAACTTGATCCAGGTACAGTATTACTTGTCCGCGATGGAGCGAATACATTTTGTGTCATCGGTATAAGAAAGGACGTTGATATTGTGAGAGCATATGATGCTGGCTAGAGGTTTAATGTAAGCGCTGAAGAGGGTCGGGCTCAAGGAGGATCCTTGCGAAACTCCGCAGATGACGTTGTGGGCATCCAAGGTGTAGAGTGCTAGGCTGACTGACTGGGTCCTTCCTGTCAGGAGGGAGCAGATCCATCAGAGTGCGTGTCCTTGGATTCCAGTGCCATGTAGGCATTGGATAAGGATGGGGTGGGAGACTGTGTCAGATGCTGCAGAAAGGTCCAAGAGAACAAGGGCCGCAATCTCCCCTCCATCCAGAGTCATAAGGATATCATCCATCGCAGCAATGAGGGGAGATTCCATGCTGTGGTTTGTTCTGAAACCAGACTGAGTGGTGTTGAGGAGTTAGTGGTCACTGAGGTAATCGGTGTCTGTTGATGATTTTCTCTAGGACTTTGGCCGGGAATGGTAGCAGGGGGAACGAAGTAGTGGACGAGTGTTGAAGGCTCCGGAGAGGGTTTCATAAGCAGTGAGAGGGCAGTTGCATGTTTCCAAGCATCTGGGAAGGTCTCGGAAGAGGTGGAAGTGGTCAAAATGGGTTTGAGCATGGTGCTGAGGGGTTGCAGCCCTCTGTAGTATGCGTGGTGGAGCCTGGGTCTCATGGGACCCCTGAGTGGA